>JAMJFZ010002837.1:1297500-1767500 GCA_026225945.1 Cricetomys ansorgei | reverse complement strand
GGAGGCAGAGGCAGGTGGATCTCTGTGAATTGGAGGCCAGCCTGGTCTACAGAGTAAATTTCAGTACAGCTAGGGCTGCAAAGAGAAACCCTGTCTCGAAAAACCAAAAGAATGAATGAATGAAAGAAAGGAAGAAAGAATTCGTAACTAATTTTGTTTTTTAAAAACAAGGTCTCACCATGTGACCCTGGCAGGCCCAGAATTCACTATGTAGACAAGAGTGACTTGAATTCACAGTGGTATGTCTGCCTCTGTCTCCCAAGTGCTGGAATTAAGAGTGTGCTGGCTAAATCTTAAAAAAGTAGAAAGGCTGATTTTCTTACTTATGTGTATGTGTTTATGTGCACCATGTCATACAGGTGTCCTCGGAGGCAGAGGGTATTGGTTCCCCTTGAACTAGAGTTACAGACAGTGGTTAAGTCTCCTATTATGGGTGATGGGTAATTGGATCCCGGCAAGAGCAGTATCAATTATTAACTGCTGAGCCATCTTTCCAGCCCCCAGAGTAACTAACTCTTACAAATGTTTGGGTCCCTTCCTTAGCTTACTTCAGGTTTGAGCTAGGGAAAGATTTGTTCTTCATACCAATCTTTCTGTCTTGATTTTAGCAGTTGTAGATATTTCTCAACGGAAGGGTCACACAGGGCTTCCTGGGAGTTGTCAAGGATGGAGGATGAATCTCTTAAATATAAGAAGGACTTTGAACAGTACAGCCTGTTCAGCAGACATCAATGGACAGTCTAGAGTGCTGAGAGCAAAAAAAGACCAGGGTGTCGTTCTTGAGCTGTTCAAAGTGAGCTGGTCAGACCTGCAATTAGAAAGGCTCCGGGGTGATATAACGAAGGGTTCCCAGAAGCTGGGGCCAGGGGAACGGAAAGAGCAGAGTACCGACCGAGCTGAAGAGAAGACCTTGTTGAAGCTGCGCAGGAAGAACTCTGTCCCAGTGAGACTTCCTTCAGCGGACTCCAGCCAAACATCTTCCAGAGGGCAATCCTAAGAAGTATGGTTGAGAGAATAGGAAAATGGGACCAAGAAGAGAAGACCGCCAAGGGCTCCTTAATAAGAGGGCTACAGCTGACGCAATAGGGGTTCCATCCTAGTGGGGACTCTGAACAGATGTATACTGTGTACAGAATAGACTCAGAATTGTGCCCACTAGGGTTGAGGGAGCTGGGATTTTTCTCCTCCAAGCCCCGCCCCACAGTGGTTGAGGATTGCTCCTGACAGGAATAATTATTTAACTCTTCAGCCTGTCTGACACACGACCATAGCCAAATGAAACTCCCAGGCCGGGAGACACAGGTGTCTGGGGCACAGAGGACCCGCTGTTCTCCGAAACAGCGGACACACTCTGCTCTAGGCCCAAGGGCTTATGAGTAGGGCACTAATGCCTTCTGCTTCGTTCTCTGTAAATGTCTGAACAAATGAGAACCCCAAGGAGGTGGTTTTGAGCTGGGTCAAGGAGCAGAAAGAATGTAGTAAGCCCAGAGTGACAAGAGCAAGCCAGGCTTCTGTAAAATAAATAAGAATTTTACAGTGTTTTTTGTTTTCTTTTGTTTTTCGAGACAAGGTGTCTCTCTCTGGCTGTCCTGGAACTCACTTTGAAGACCAGGCTGGCCCTGAACTAACAGAGATCCGCCTGCCTCTGCCTCCTGAGTGCTGGGATTAAAGGCATGTGCCACCACTGCCTGGTTTAACAGTGTTTTTTAAGGTCAGAGAAACCTGGGTTCAGAGCCAGGATGGTAGCACACGTCTTTAATTCCAGCAGTTGGGAGACAAATGCAAGTAGATCTTGGTGAGTTTGAGGCCAGCCTGGTCTACACAGCAAGTTCCAGGATGGCAAAAGAAAAAAAGGAAAAAAAAAGAATAAGATTAGATTTTTTTTGTATGTGTATGTTTGCGTGTATGTGTGTGTGCTTGTGTGTGTATGTGTGTGCACACACACCACAGGATTCTTGAGAAGGTTAGAGAACAACTTACAAGAGCCAGTTCTTCCTTTCTATGATGGAATTCCCAGAGATTAAACTCATCAGCCTTTGGTGGCATGTGCCTTCCACCCACTGAGACACCCCTCTGGCCCTCTCCCATTTCATGAATGACCTCGAACATGACATTTGAGTTCCATTTTCTCCTTTGTGAACTGAGAATAACAATACCTACCTCATAAATTTATTCTCAGGACTGAATAAAAAGGTAAGAGGCACTCCGTGGTAGAGCCACATTCAAGGCCTTGGGTTAGATCTGTAGCACTGTCACTAAAGGAAGAACCTCTAAAGTTTCCGGCACATAGTAGGTCATCTATATGTGAGCTACAGTTGTACATAATAAAATGTGTTATATCTGTGTGCAGGCGTATATTAGTTACTAGTGGCCAGATGACTTCCGTATGTGTGAAGGCATTTCCAGAATAGACTGGCACCGAATAAAGAACTATCTCTGTTGCTAGGGAATGGTCATCATCCAATCTGTTGAGGGTCTTAGTCCATCTAGAAGAGTTCCTTTATACACTTCTCACTGAGAGTTACCTTCTTATCCCTCACTAGACAGAGCTCCTAAGGGTAGGGACTACATATGGTTTATTTTGTAGTTACTTCATTCTCTTTATTTTGGCTCTTTTTTTTCCTCAGGGGAGACTTTTATTTTTTTTTTTTTTAAGGTCAGATCTCCTGTAGCCTAGGCTGGCCTCAAACTTGCTATATAGCTGAGGATGACCTTGAACTTCTGATCATCCTGCCTCTATTTTCCAAGTTCAGTGGTTACAGGCATGTGTCACCATGCCTGGCTTTGTCCAGTGCTGGGGAATCAAACCTGAGACTTTTATATTCTGGGCAAGCACTCTACCAACCCAGCCACATCCCAGGCCCTTTATTGTGTGGCCTCTGTTAACATAGTGTCTACTTGTCTGATTGAAGGCACTCAGAAAATGGTCATGACCAACTGCCTTCTACTATGTTGCTATGACATTTAGAGCAGTGACTACATTTTATGACAATTATTTTCTCAAAATGCTTGGCACCCGACTGAGGATGTGAACTCCAGAGAGACAGAACCCGAGTTTTAGAATACTAGAAAGCCAGTATACGGAATACAATAGATACTTATTGAGTATTGTTCAGGTGAATAATCAGAACAGGAACAGTTTTAATTATATTACTCTTTTCACAACCATCCAACTAAATACTGACCCAAGCCACTCTAAGAGAAGCCCCGTTTTCTTTACCAGTCTACTTAAGCATGGAAGAAATGTAGAGCTGAAATGGTCAGCACAGCCACGTAGGCAACGTTTGCATTGCTAGAAGAAACTCCCATAAATGCAGCATTACAAATAGGCATCTATTTCTTTAGCCAAGTACAAGGATGTATTTGTATGCAAGCATGGCTAATGTATTTAATGTCACCAGGCCGAACTTTTCCAAAAGAAGAAAACTTTCTGAAAATTTTCCAAAGTCAGCAACCAGCATCAGGAGCTCTCCTAGGACTGAGTCTAGTGGAAACTGAAAGTCAAGCACCCAGAAAAGAAGAGGCGGAATGTGAGTGGAGGGGGAGGGGAGGGATGCAAGAGGTGATGAAAGACTAAATATAAGACAGTCTGGCAGCTGGGCAGTGGTGGGGCACGCTTTTAATCCCAGTACTTGGGAGGCAGAGGTAGGCCGGTCTCTGTGAGTTTGTGGCCAGCCTGGTCTACAGAGTGAGTTCAAGAACAGAAACCCTGTCTCAAAATATAATGCATGTAAGACAGATGTGCCTCCAGTAGGGAAGACACAGGTGACAATTGTAACAATTGTAACAGATTCGACCTCTCACCATCTGTGTGTTGGAAATCAGTTGATGAGCTTCGGGTTTAATAAACAGGAAGGCTGAAGAGAGAGCATCCTCAGAGCAGGTTTCTAAGACTAGACTACACAGCCATCTATTATGGATGGTTTGAGACTAATACACTCATCCTGCTTTCACAGAGAGAGCTTAATGACTCTGCAGGTCTTCATTCCAAAGTTCTAGAAAGCAGAGGGAGTTTAAATGGTGCTAATGCTTATTCTGCTCTCTCATCACAGGTCCCAGCTACTAATGGAGACAGAATTGACAGGTATTTTCTCCGAAGAAAAGACAAATTGTTGGTCTCTTCATTCCTGTCCATTCACTCTCCTCTAAGATTCTACCAAGTGAGCCGATTTCGAACGTGCAAGAATTTGAATGAGTTTGGGTTAAGCTGAATTTTGCTTAACAGACACTTGTCATTACAGATTAGAATTTATATTTTTGCTGGGCAGTGGTGGCAGATGATTTTAATCCCAGCACTGGATAGGCAGAGGCAGGGGGATCTCTTTGAGTTCTAGGCCAGCCTGGTCAATACAGTGAGCTCCAGGACAGCCAGAGTTACAACAGAGACACCTTGTCTCGAAAAAACAAAACAAAAAAAAGAATTTATATTTCAACAAAATTTGGGAACACACGGGTTGCTGTTTTCCTGAAGACTGTAAAACACTGTGGTGTGATAGGAACCCAAAATGGCAGCTGCTCACCACGGTTGCGCCTGCAGAGATACTGCTCAGTGTCTGTTTACACGCCAGGCCCCGGACTTCCAGAAGGGAAGCTTGGGCCTGTTTGTTGATATTTGCACCACGCAGCCTGTGAGCTGCCACAAAGAGGCAACGCAGTGAGTTTTCTGATTAAGTCAGCCGTCGTTGGGTCGGGAGCCCTGTCCTAGAACACGATGCAAACTGTCTTATCTTAGAAAGTTTTAGTTTGCACTTGGCTTTAACAGTCGTTAAGAGTATGATACAGGGCAACTCATTTGCTCTATCAGCACCTCCGTTTTCTCGGCGAGGCTAGCGGGGCGTGTAGCGGGATGCTCTTAAGGAGTTTTGTGATACTGGTTTCTTTAAAAACACAAAATGGCATTTGGACTGTGTTTCTGTTCCCCTCCCAGGTGTAGTAGGCGACAGTGAGTCTGATTCAGACTGTTCGTCGCTGGTGGCTGTGATGTGGTCGCCTGCAGCTATCTGCCACGTGCGGCTCGTCCTTAGGATTGCGTGCCACTTGGTCTTCTGGGACCTTTGCTTAGAGCATTGTATCGGTTGAAACCCGAAGAGCCCGGTTGGGTGGTTGTTGGTTGTTGGTGTTGGTTTGTTGGTTGGTTGGTTATTGCATTGAGGAACTTTGGTTGGAGGAATTAGGTTTGGAAATATTGCGCTGAGACATGAGTCCACCTCACCGTCAGCTCCTGCTCTCCAAGCTTTGGACAGCCAAAAAGGGCTGTGGATATTTCTTCCTTTCTTTCTCTCTTTCCAGGCCGTCTACAAGGGCAGTGAAGATTTGTTTCTTTCTATTCTTCTTTTTTCTTTCCTGAGCTAGAGGGTAAAAAAGCACGGTACCAACCTGCTGCAGGGATAAATCATGAAGGACTCACTGGACTCCAGCCCTTACTATAAAATGGGCAGCATTTGACTACGGAAGTCTTTGTTCTGGGGGACTGTCCTTGTGGGTTTATCAGCATTTCTGCCCGCCACCCACTAGGTGCCAGTGGTATGTACCCCACCACCAAGTTTATAACAGATAAAAATTACTCCAATTTTTGCCAAATGTCCCCTGGGAGATAAAATTGCCTCTCACTGAAAATCATGGCTACCAAGTTACAGCAATCAATGTGTTACTGGTGGAAGGACAGACAATGGGGACAAGCAACAGAGGAGGGACGTTAAAACCAGACCCTGTATATGTGGAAGGTGATGCAGTTTGATGGAAATGAAAGTTCATGCCAGTAGAGGAGGGTGGCCGTATTACTAGTGCTTGGCAAATGATCTAAAAGATACAATCTTACCCACACCATTCATAAGCGGTTAAAAAAGAAAACAAAAAATACTTTTTTGTGGTTTCAGGGAAAGATTTCTTAAGTGAAATACAAGAAGCATAAACCGTGAAGGAGAAGGTTTGTAACTTTTACGTTAAAGGTTTTGTGCTTTGGCTGCGCTTGCTTCCACATGCAAAGCCCAGGCTCCACCCCAGCACTGCAGAAATACAGGTGATATAGAGACACAGAGGGCGCAGAGACCAGTGGTACTGACAAACCGAAAAGCTACGCAGCAAATTGGAAGACAAGATTTGTGACCCAGGTATCTAACGAAAGACATGTATTTAAAATACAGTGATTGGGGCTGGAGGGACGGCTCTTTAGTTAAAGGTGCTTCCTGCTGCTTTAATCCCAGCACTCGGGAGGCAGCCGCAGGAAGCTCCCTGAGTTCCAGGCCAGCCGGGGCTACATAGTGAGACCCTGTTTCAAAACAAGACAAACAAAACAAAAAGAATACTTCCTACTTTTCCAGAGGATTAGAGTTTGGTTCCCAGAGCCCACATCAGGCAGCTTACAGCTGTTGTAACTCCAGCTGCTGGGGATCCAACACCCTCTTCTGGCCTCCTGAGGCACCTGCACACATGTGGCATACACACCACAGACACACCAGTCAACACCAAGTGCTGACTAAAGCGTCCTGGGCATGCTCTAACAAGTAGCTGCACACAGATGGCCTGAAATGGTAGAAATTTACTCTGTCACAGTTTTGGAGGCTAGACATTCCAAAGGAAAGTGTCAGGAGAGCTGGTCCCTCTTGAGGCCTACAGGAGAATCTGTATACTTCCCTAGCAGGGTGGAAGAAGTTGCCGCCAACAATTGGGTATAGCTACGTCACTCCAATCTCTCACACTGTGTTTACAGGGCGTTCCCCTTACAGAGCTGTGTCCTTCCAAGGCTTCTTAGGAGGTTAGCAATCACATTTGAAGATCACTCTAGCATGATGTCACCTTGATCCCACCTGAAAAGGCTATTTCTAAATAAGGCTATATTCTGATTCACCAGTGGACATGGAATTTTGGGGATACCGTTCAAGCCTGGAGAGTCTGTACCCCCTGCCACCTCGGATTCATATATAACTCGTGCATAAAGTACATTCATCCCATCCCAACATGCCTCCAAGTCCCAACTCATTCCAGCACTATCTTATCTAAATATCAAACCGCCTGCTCCACCTCCTGCTCCCTATCACTGATATCAGTGTAGGAAGGACACGGTCTGGTCTGATCTGGAGCAAGATTCACCTCTACTTGAAGACCTATAAAACAAGAAAAACCAATCATACGCTTCTAAAATCTAATGCCAGGATGGGTATAAAACAGACCCTTCCGTTCCAAAAGGGAGAAAATGGAAGGAACCCTGGGGGTCCTAGATTTTAAGCAAGTCTGGAACGTAGCAGGGTCGTTTCACTAGAGCAGAGGAGGACTGAGAAACTTTCTAGATCAAGTATTTATTTTTTGCTTAATCGTCACTTCTTCAGTTTACGTCTTTTCTCTCACATTTTGCTGTAAGCAGAGAGGAGAAAGCAGGCCACATCTTCACCATGTGCCTTAGAATCTCTAAGTTTACTGTTTATACTTTCTATTTTCCACCAAACCTTACACCACGCTGCCTCATTTCTTTGCCATATTATACCAAGGGCCATCTTTTCTCCAGTGTTCAATAACAACATATTTGTCATTTCTGTCTGAGGCCTTATCAAAAATATCATGACTTCTATATTTTCAACAAATCTAAGATTTTAAAATTGTGGTTTAGCATTGTAAATTACACACACACACACACACACACACACACACCAAACACACCAAACACAACCTCCCTCTCAGTCTTCTGTTATAGCAAAGCTAAGTTAAGTATGAAAGTAACCACTGTAACAACCGAAGAGGGACAAAAAGGCCAAATATTAAAAACTGGTTAGTTCCTAAAACCGTAATGAGCTAGTGTGACCACCCGGACATCTGATGAAGTTGAAGAGCCCTGTATAAGTCGTAGCTCAATCAGATAACGGAAAAACAGTCTTTGTTTTCCAGATATGATATGAATTGGGGATACAACCAATTCATCGGGGACTCAGTTTCTATTACTGAGATGAAACACCATGGCCAAAAGCAACTTGGGGAGAAAAGGGTTTATTTGGCTTACATATCCTGAATCATGGCCCACTGAGGGAAGCCAAGGCAGGAACTCAAACTAGGCAAGAACCTGGAGGCAGGAGCTGATGCAGAGGCCATGGAGGAGTGCTGCTTACTGGCTTGCTCCTCATGGCTTGTTCAGCCTGTTCTCTTATAGAACTCAGAACCATCAGCCCAGGGGTGGCACCACCCACAATGAGCTGGGCCCTCTCCTGGCAATCACTAATTAAGAAAATGCCTTACAGGCTTGCATACAACAATCTTATGGAGGTATTTTCTTAATTGAGGTTCCCTGCTCTCCGATGACTCTAGCTTGTGTCAAGTTGACACAAAACTAGCCGGAACAAGGTTGGAGAAGTCACCATCAAACATCAGGAAAATACTACCAAAGAGCTCACCCTGAAGCACAAACAAGTGAGCTGCTCTCAAAATCTTGTTGGGAAGGTTCCAGAGTTCTCAGTGAACTTAAATTATCTGAGGAGTCTGCAGTGGTATGTAGAGTTTTCTAGAGCTTCCTGGCTGGCTATACGACTCTCCTGTCTGTACAATGTTTGGCTGCAATTGTCTTTAGAGAACAATGGTCTCCTTTCTTTAGCTCTCCAAAGTGAGATACAAATATGTCTCATAGCCTGGACCTGTCAATGTCAGCAGAGATGGGCTGGCGACTACACTGCTCCCCACAGCAGTCTGGGGAGTCCTTTTTAGAGATCTCCACTCTGGTAAAGCTAATTTTGTCACAGAAAGGAGTTTTGGGATAAGCCAGTGTGTGACTTGAATAAGAACGGCCCTCGCAGGCTTGTATATTTGAATGCTTAGTCACCAGAGAGTTCACTGTTTGAACTGATTAGAAGGATTAGGAGGTGTGGCCTTATTGGAGCAAGTATGTCACTGGGGGCGGACTTTGAGGTTCGACAAGTCCATGCCAGGCCTGTGCTCTCTCTCTTTCTCTGCCTATGGATAAGGGTGCAGCTCTCAGCTACTGCTCCAGCACCTGCCTGAATGCCTCCGTGACCCTGCCATGATTATAATGGATTCAACCTCTGAAACTGTAAGCAAGTCCCCAACTAAATGCTTTCTCTTTTAAGAGTTGCCTTGGTCTTGATTTCTCTTCACAGCAATAGAACAGTGACTAAGACAGTCAGCGTGAAGCAGAGTTGGAGTTTGATTAAGAGATTCTTAGCATAGATTTAAACACTGAAGTTAATAGAAAGAATAAGATATATGGAGGTGTGTGTATGATTTCTCAGAGAGTTGGATGTACTTTCTGATCTTTATAATAGATATATTTAATTGTGCTGAACTCTGAAGTTACTATCTTGAAAGAACTGTTAAAAAAAACTTCAGTGAAGCCAGGTGTGGTGGTGCATGCCTTTATTCCCAGCACTTGGGAGACAGCGGCAGGTGGGTCTCTGTGAGTTTGAGGCCAGCCTGGTCTACATAGTGAGTTCCAGGACAGCCAGAGTTATGTAGAGACCCTGTCTAAAAAAAAAAAAAAAACCCAAAACAAACAAACAAACAAACAAGAAACTTCAGTGAGATCTCAGGGTGGTTCTAGACAGGATCACAACAGGTCAAACTCTAGGTCACAGGGCTGTGGGCAGTTAGGATTTCTTTATTATAAATAAAAGTTTAAGAGTCTTGTTTGTGAAACTCTTGAGAAATATCTGGAAGAGAAGTAAGGCCAACTTGAAAGTCACCTATGCTCAAGTTCATTGCACTTTCATGTTCTGCACTGAAGATATCGCCATATAAAATAAGTATTTTTTGGTGTATAGGCGATCTTTATGGCAAATGTTACATTTGCTGGAATTCTTGAGTCTCAGCTGGAGAGAGACTGGGTGAGGGACTCCTTGTCCTTCCCATGTCTCCACAGCTTTTCTTGTCTTTCTATCCTGCCTCAGAACCACACAGGTAAGGGACCTGGAAACGGAGCTCCTAGCTTTTCTTTCTGTGGTTCTTAGGAGTCCGGAGAGGGTAGCAGTGATGCTGAGTTCCTGTGGTAGATGGGTGGTACAATTCACACACTGCCAGTCGAGCCGCATTTACACTTCTTTACCTACAAACAAAACAAAACAAACAACTGCAAGGCAAGCCAAGCATGCTGGCACATGCCTGTAAACTTAGGAAGCTGAGCCAGGAGGACCACAAGTTGGAGGCTACCTGGGCTACACAGTAAGAGTCTGTCTCAAAAATAAAGAAGAAGGAATCTATACGTAACGATAACGTTGTGGAAGTTTAGTTTTCGTTATGTATAAAATAATTATTCTGTGCACTGTTGTGTGAGGGGCTGCCTAGGTCTTGATGTTTTGTATTGTCTGCAGGGGTTGGATTTATGTAGGGTTTATGTTGGTTTATGTTATGTATGTTTATGTAGGTTTATTTATGTTGAATTTATGTTTGATTGCTCATGATCTGCATGTGCTATCAGTGGAACACCTGAGGAGTTCTGTGTCAATAAAAACACCTGAGCTCAGATGCTTGGGTTCCACTGTCCAGTATGGCGCTTGCTATGATGGTGGTTCCCTCTGCTGTAGTCTGGCAGAGTTTGCATGTGTGAGCATGCCTCCGTCTCTTCCTTGGTGAGCCGCCACAGTAGGTGTTCAACTATACAATAGCGATGAAAGAAAAGGAGGGCATGAACTCGATCGAGAGGGCGCAAGCGGGGTTCGGGAAGGGCTGAGGAAGGAAAAGAGGGAAATGATATAATTATATTTTAATAAAAAACTTTAAAAAGAGATTTCAAGTTTTAGGTTTTATTGTTTCTGATGAATAAGGAGAGATGGTCAGGCCATAATAAACAAATAGGTGGGGGGAGGTGGAGGAAGAAAATATGCATGGCTACTATTGTTCTTGTTTTTTTAAAAAAAATATTTTATTTTTAATTACATGTATACGTGTGTGCCTGTGTGGGTGTATGCACTGAGCGCAGGTGTTTGTGGAGTCCAGAAGATACCCTGGAGCTGGAGATGCAGGCAGTTGTGGATTGCCAGACATGGGTGTTGGGAGCTCAGAAGAGCAGTGTGTAATCTTCTCTACTCAACCATGGCTCCAGCCCCTCCCCCATAGTTCTTGTTTTTACAACTAATCATCATATAGCCATATTTGGTGTTTATAATTTTCTCTGTTTTCCATCCAGGCTCCCCCACCCTCTTACGGTTAGCCCTGGAAGCCCGAGACAAGGCTGGCCTCAGACTTGCAGAGATCCTCGTCTCAGGTGCTGGTTACAGGTATGTGCCACTGCACACAGCCATTCTGTTTCTTTTCACTTCTTGGCTGTAGTGTTCATCTGGTTGTCAATGGGATGACCAGAATGTTCATTCCCAAAGAGTCAATGTCAGTAGTGATTGTCCCTGCATAACTTTGTGTATCTTCTATTAACTTTTCTACTAAATATATGAGAACTAGGAGGTACCTGGAAATCCCTAGGGTGGCACACATTTCTTCCTGTTCTTATTGTATATGGCTACTCCCCTATTATCTGCACTACTCACAGTAGCCATCTATTGACCCCCTACTTAACTGTTGGTACAGAGATCTACAGTGATCAGACCAGCCTTTCTTGCTCTTCAGCAGTGTGTGCTCTAGCGAAGGCATTCTTTTTAGGGGAGGGGCAGGGTCTCACTCTGTAGCCTAGGACAACTGGGTGCTTGCTATGTAGAGTAGGCTGGTATTGAACTTGTGTCAGTCCTCCTGCCTCTGCCTCTCTGAGATCACAGTGCGGAGACTACAGGTGTGAACTACTATGCCCACTGTAAGCATTTCTTCTTTCGAGCTGAATGTCCCTAAACAGAGACCCTGAAGTTATAGGGATAGGAGATATGTCGGGCATGGTGGCACACACTTGTAATCTCTATACCTCTGTATTCCGACTAAGGGAAAACAACACCATTTATTGGTAAACTTAATGCGTGCCCTGGAGTTTGAAGAACAGCATCCCAACCACGTCAGATGTCATCTGGCACCATCACACTCTTCAGTAGGCTCGTCTTGCTGTTCTGTCTTGTAAACTGAAGAATGATGGGATAAAAACCCACTCATGTTCTTCAGTTACCACAGAGGAAGCTCTTTGGCCAGAAAGATACTGTATGAGCTAGGTAATAGTGAACAAAGAATCCCACAACTATAAGGATTATGGCTTTATTGGAAACATTGCAAGACCGGGAAGGAAAAACCACATTTAGAGTAAGTATGTCAGCCATCAGTAATTGCTGCACATTCATAGTAGGAGAGGGGTGGTTGCTGCTGTAAGGTGGTTGGCTGCTCCTCCGGAGAATGGCATCGTATTGAAGGTTCAGTGTTGGCTCACTGAATACTCACCGGGGACTGTAGCCTTTGCTAAGGGTAGTCAATATTGATAATCCTTGCATAACCATCCTGTCACCACTCTGTTCATGAGCTTATTAAGCAATATTGGCAAGTAGGTGTTTGGAGGAAGAGACTGACATCTACAGCATACGCACCATGGCCCACTCAATTGGGAGCCTTCTTTGAAGTGGTTACCATTTGGTGGGAATTCATATGGGATCTCAGTATCCTCACACTTTTCGTTCTGAGAACTCCAATCACTGACTCTTCCTCAGATTTC
This sequence comes from Cricetomys ansorgei, assembly GCA_026225945.1. Classification (NCBI taxonomy): domain Eukaryota; kingdom Metazoa; phylum Chordata; class Mammalia; order Rodentia; family Nesomyidae; genus Cricetomys; species Cricetomys ansorgei. The sequence goes on along the minus strand of JAMJFZ010002837.1, from coordinate 1,754,935 downwards.
CCTCCATGCTCATTTCTTCCAAGTTACTATTTATTAACTACTATCGTCAAATTTCTGCAAAGGCATGCTTAGGCAGTCTCTTTTCCTGGGCCAGCTAAGACTGCAGAGAGCTCCTTAGCCAATGAGTTGTGTAAACTTATGTACCTGGAAGGATTTTCTGTTCAATTAGAAACATCCCCAAGTGAGGCTGTGAAGCTTTCAGGTGATGTCACCACACTGTGGACAGATTGAGTCCAGGCCGGGGCTGTGGGGATGGCTTAGTCCTTAAAGTGCTTGCGTGTGAGCATGGGGTTCTGGTATGGATCCCCAGCACTCAACTCTAAAAGCTAGGTCAGCAGTGCGTTCCTGTAATCTCAGCGCTGGGAGGCAGAGCAGGTGGATCCCTGGAGCTCACTGGCATCAACCTCTGGCTTTCCCACATACCTCTCTTTGTCTCTCTCTCTCTGTCTCCGTCTCTCTCTCTCTCTCTTTCTCCCTCTCTCTCTCTCTCTCTCTCTCTCACACACACACACACACACACACTCAGAAAAGAAAACCAAGCCTGGAGAGTATGCCATAGTGGCTTACATCTATAATCTCAGGATTCCAGAGACTGAGACCAGGCAAGGCTGACTACAGAATGAAATCTAACAAACAAACAAGAGCAAGACAGACAGACACACAGACACACAGACACAGACACACACACACACACACACACACCCCTAAATAAATAAATAAATAAATAAATAAATAAACAAACAAACAAACAAACCACCAGAAAATAAAAGAAAGTCAGGTCCAGATTTCCCCTCCCCAGTGTAGCTGTTGATAGGCATTGATGTAGCTCCCTTCCCCTGCTTGTCCTGTGGGAGTCTGAATCACTGGTTTGTGCAATTCCCTTGTATCTGTTCCCACAGGCGATGAGCTCCTGGAGAACAGGGGCAGTGAGAGCACCTAACAAAGTGAATGTTTAACAGCAGGTGTTCAGTAAGTAGCTATAGATTCTCATCCATACTCTGGGAAGCCTGGGTGTGGACCTGGCCAGTGTTCATGACCTGGCCAGTATTTAATATAATTAAGCTGTTTATTTATTAAAATAAAAAAAGTAGTTACAGATTTTCATGTTTGAATAAAGGAGAGCCGCACTGGATTTCGTTTAGGGGTTACAGAAAAATTACAGCAGATGCAGAGAGGCCCCATGTATCCCTCCACTGTCAGTATCTTACGTTATTGCGGTACATTATCAAAATTAAGAAACCCGCATTGCTACAGTTTCCTAAATGATAATTGTGGTAAAGGCCAGACTTTGTTCCTCTCAGTGTCCTCTTTTTATTCCAGGAGCCAAGGCATCCATCACATTTCTCATTTCTCCTTCTCTTCCTCCTCCTCTTCTTCCTCTTCCTCTTCTTCTTTTGAAGTCAGTGTCTCACTAAGTAACTTTAGCTGTTCCAGAACTCACAAATGTAGGCCAGGCTGGCCTTGAACTCATAGCAGTTCTTTCCTTAACGTCCTGAATGTGCCACCCTGTTGCATTTAATTGCTATGCCTTCTCTCTGGTCTGTGAAGTTTCTCAGTCTCCCTTTGTGTTTCATGACCATGGCGCTCCTCAGGAATGCCAGCAAAGTATTTTGTGGCATGACTCTCTGTCCACATTTGTCTTATGTCTTCCCGTGTAGACTGGTGTAGGTTTACGGAAAGATTGTCGCTGGGAAGGAAGTGTTCTTCTCATTAAATCCTGTCAAGCATTATGAAAGACTGCGCCATCACCTGTACTGTTATCCTGCAGCACTTGGCTAAGGCAGTGCTTGGCATTTTACTGCCTGTCTGTTCCTCTTCCTGTTCTACCTACCCATTCATAGAGATCCCGAGTCTAGCGCATATGCAAACGGAAGAGAGTGAGAATTAAGCTTCACTTTATGGAGATGAGGACATCTACATAGGACTCTTCTGAAAGAAGGCAAATCACCATTTAAATTGTAGATTTGTAACACAGTTTCTGTGGGTCCGAGGATCAACTCTAGAAGTAGAATGTTTGCTTAGCATGAATAAGGCCCTGGGTCCAAAATAAGTAAGTTTCCTGCCAAGGGCTAATCTTCATTCATTAACAAAAAGCTTGTCTATATATCTTCTAGAATTTTAAATTAACTTGATAAACTTTCCCACCCATTCCCCACGGTCCCCAGCAGTGCTCCAGCTGCGTTGTGCTGGCTTGACCGGTGTCCCCAGCCACCACCATGGTCATCTCCTGGGACCTTGTCAGCCACAAAAAGCTGTTCTTTGACATCTACAAGATTGGGGAGACCTAGTGTGGGCTGTGCCTGGAGGAGGGAGGGCAAGATGGTCTATAGAACAGAGGGTAACATGGATGACTCGCTCATTGGTGGAAAGCCTCCGCTAGAGGCGTGGGGCGGTGATGACCGATAGATAGCACAGTGGTCACTGGTGTTGGCATTGTCACGATCCATCTCTTACAAGAAACCAGTCTCACAAAAGAGGCCTACAAAAAGTACATCAAAGACCACAAGGAAATAACCAAGGCAGAGGCAGAGTTGAAGAACAAACCCAGGCAGAGTAAAGCCTTTCACGACTGAGGCTGCACATCCTCGCTAGTTTCAATACCTACCAGTGTTCTTCATTAGTGAAAACATGAATCGGGTACGGTTGTTCTCCTGGACTACTGTGGAGACGGGGTGACTTCGTTTATGTTTCTTTTTCAAGGATAGCTTAGAGATGGGAAAATGTTAACAGGTTGGCCGGTTACTTTGGATCTGCCAGCTGTCACCATAGCTGGCTGCTGCTTGTCATCCATGGAACACTAGGACTTGAGACAAATGGGACAGATGTCATCTTGAGCTTTTACTTTGACCGTGATTTAGTTGGAGTGGAGACATTGTCTTTTAAGAAAAAAAAATGTCCTGTAAGGTGTCTTTAAATAAAGTATATTTAAGCAAAACAAAAAACAAAACAAACAAAAAAAATCAAAACAAATCACCTTGATGAACTGGTTAAAATTACATTATTTTAAAAGCAATGGTGTCTGATGGTGTCTCTATTTGATCAAGTCTTCCTTTATGCTTATTGGAATTACAATGTGTTGGTAAATTAGTTCAAGGATCTGTTTTGTAGCCAGATAGCACAGTCCGAGTCTTTACAACCAGCAAAATGTGAGAATGAAATCACATCTAGGCTGCCGCAGGGAGAAGACTTATCAGAGACACAAAGCTTGGGGTTGTTACTGTATTTTGAAATATCAGAGTAAAACACAGAGGAAAAATAAAAGATTATGAAACCCAGAAGGAGGTTTGGGGAAGATGTTGCTAAAGCCCAAATCCTCCTTGAGCAGAGAGCAGGTCTGACTCAGGTCTGCGCTTTGTGATAGCCACTGCTGACGTGTGCTGGACGTGCACGCAAGCGCTGGACGAAACGCAGTGAATGATCAGTGACCCAAACTCTTGTCCTTAAACCTTTGACCGCACAGCGTGCATGGTCTGGTGGGGCACTCCTGTAATCCCAGCACTTAGGAGGTGGAGTCAGGAGGATTACAAATCCAAGGTCATTCTTGGCTACATCTTAAGCCCAGGATGCAGGAGACCCTGTCTCAAACAATCTTTTGCCATATTACATCAAAGGTGTGTAAAATATTAGCTTTCATGGCTGATTTCTTTCACTTGTTTATAGAACTTGTCACGAGGTTTTTTCATTAGTGTCAATAATATTTTATGTTTAATTTTAAATGATGACTGTATCATAAGAACAATGCTGATGTAGGCACATGAACTGTATGCCTGGCGGGGCTGGAGAGACGGCTCAGTCTAGTAGAAGTACCATGCAAGTGTGGGCACCTGAACTCAATCCCAGCATGCAAGTAGGAAGCCAGGGATAGTGGCCCAGGCTTGTAGTCTCAGTGCTGGGGAGCCAGAGACAGGAACTCTGGACTACTGTCCCTGGAGTCTCTGGCTAGGCTCCGGCCAGGCAGCCTAGCCTAATTGGTGAGCCACAAGTCCCTGTGAGAGACTCTGTCTTGAAAGACAAGACTTCATTTGTGTAGGGAGGGTCTTTAATCCATTAGGTTCCATAGGGGCTACTGTTATGTGACCTGACCGACAGACACTGCCCCCTAGAAGAAAGGACCCTGAAGAGCAGTCAGCTGACACCATTTGGCTGTTAACTCTTTCAGTTCCACCTCCAGGTTCTCAGAGGTTATGTTCTCTGGTTGCCTAGCCAATAACCAAGACTGTGGCACAAACCCCCACTAATTTGCCCAATGTGGCCCCTGTAATGCTGAGTATTGTTTTAGTTTTAGGGCAGTGGGAAGTCATTACATGTTTTTAAGTAGATTGGACTTGGACAGAGAAGATGATGTGTGGGAAGGACTGGAAATGGAAAACTGAAGGCTGAAAGATTAGGGAAGAGAGTCTGAGCAGAGGAGATGATGGCTTGGACTAGGCCCTAGTCACTGTTTGAAGGTTAAAGGCACAATCTCAGGGCTGGAGAGGCGCATCAGTGGTAAGGGCTTGCTGCTCTCGCAGAGGATCAGAGTTAGGTTCCCAGTACCCTCTTCAGGCAGCTCACAGCCTTTATCTCCAGCGCCTGGCAATCGAATGCCCTCTTCTAGCCTCCAAGGGCACCCACACATATAGACACACAGACACCGCATACATACAAAAGTAAATCTTATAAATATTTTTTAAATTTAGATTTTATTTTACTATCTTACGTGTATGAGTGTTTTGCTCTCATGTCTGTATGTGTGTCACGTATTTCAGAAGAGAGGTTTGGATCCTCTAGGCCTGGAGTTACAGATGGTTGGGACTCAAACCTGAGCCATCATCGTCATAAATCTTATAAAATCTTCACTTTTTCTAAAAGACGTATTGTAAAAGGAAGACTGAGATCGAATGAATAAAGAAATGTAAAGGAAGGACATGACCGCTCCTAGTTCTAGTGGGGAAGAGAGTTCATCGTAGATAAAACATCGAGTGTAGCAGATATGAGGGGGGCACAGCCCGAGGGACCTGCGAGGGTCCAGACTGAGCGGCGGGCCATGTGAGGAGATGAGGCCGGGGGCACGGGACAACATGACAGGACTGGACAGGATCTGGAGACCAAGAGTCCAGAGGCCAAAAGCGGAAGGGGTAACCAAAGTGGCTGGGTCATGTAGGGAAGAGCAGCCCAGCCCCCTGGGCTGGAGAATTCAGGGTTGAAGGCTTATTGTGCTAGCCAGAAAGACCTTGTAACAGGTAGGGACTGGGGGATTCTGGGAAAACCCGGCAGCCAGGTCCGCTTTGATACCTTAAACAGGCATCTCAAGCCTACGTCCCAGGTTTGAGACGTAACAGAAATCACCTAGGAGAGGTATTATCTGTTGAGAGAAGGTGAAGATATCGACCCAGGAAGCTCCAGCATCTAAGTTCTGTCAGAGAATGAGGGTAGCAAATGAAATTTAGGCCAGCAAACATGGTATCAAGGAAACGTGGAGAGTGTTTATTTGGTTGTTTCCGGTTTTTGTGACAAGGTCTTACTATGTAGCCTAGGCTGACCATTACAGAACAGCACGTGTTTACCTCCTTAGGGGAGGAAGTTGAAGGCATACCAGGGGAATTCTGTTCTTCCTGTTTTGAGAACATTTATTCTAGTAAGAATATCTACTCTTTGTATCCGTCTGGGATGCTCTGAATCCTTGGGAGAAGGGTAGTTCATACTTCTCTCTGGTTGGCCGGAAGAGGGTCTCACCGAATCTTCAGTCAACTGTTTACATCTTCTTTCTGTTTAAGCAGATCTGATAACATGGCCCACATAGATTTTAGGGAAACTAAGCCCTTATCCCAAAGCATACTGTCTGTTCCACAAGAGCTAATTATACATCTGAAATGCGGTTGGGCACAGTTGAGTCTTATTCTTCTTCCCATCACATTGAACTTTGGAGCCTTTTCAAGTCTGTGACGTTTAGATGGGAACCATTGTGAAAAGCTAATGTGAATGTTCTGTTTACTCCTGGCTTTTATATAATTTATTCATGCTCTTTTATGCTAGCAAAATTATTCCCATGTTATTTTAGTATTTCTAATTAACCAAAGTGAACATCGCTGGTGAGAGGCAGGGCTTCTCAGCTAAAGAATGCCTTTATGCTGAAGTCAGCATGGCTCTGGCAGCAGAGGGAAGACTCTAACCCTCTGCTCCAGTGCTGGTGAGAACTTTACAGGTCTTTGCCTGCTCTTGCTTCTGGTATGAAAAAAAAAAAGGTAAGTCACCTTTTCTAGGTCTAAATATGTCCACAACCAACAAACTTTATATTTTAAAACTCGATTTTTCAAGGCTGGAAAGATGGCTCTGTGTTTAAGAGTACGTGCTGCTCTTGCAGAGGACCCGAGTTTGGTTCCCAGCACCCATGCCAGATGGCTCACAACCACCTGAGACTCCAGCTCCAGGGAACCTGACACCTGGATCTGTGGGCTCCAGCTCTGACATATGCATGTAATCCCTGCACAGACACACATGTGCATAATTTTAAAAAGTCTTAAAAAAGAAAAAAATGTGTTGATTCTCAAAGGACTGTCATGAAAAGTAACTGTACTGGATGGGGCTGGTAGTGCACCCCAGAGATACAGAATATACTTACCACTCATGAGGTCCGTGCTCAAGCCCTAGCACCAACCCGCAACCACCACCAAAACCCAGCTGCTGCTTCATGCAGCTGTGGATTAATGAGCTGGCCAGAGATTTTCCAGGAAGGAGTCCCAATGTCCTGGCAGTCGGCACTCCACTCAGCGTCTGAGTCATGAACCGGAGGGAGGACGTCTGTGTGGGTTACAGCGAGAGACTTGTGCTCGCGCGTAAGAAGCACTGCTGATCATAGTTTGCTCGCAAATACACTCGAGCAGATGAACACAGCTGTTTAGAGACCCAGAGAAGATGTATCTTTTTATGTGGTGTTAGCAAAAAAAGAAAAAAGGTCTGAGCACATTCAATTCAGAACTCAACTAAATTGGCCCCCACCCGCTTTCCCCAGCCCCATATAGGCCAAACTGACTTCACATTCACCATGTGGCTGAGGATGACCTTGAATTCTTGCTCCTCTCTGCCTCCTGGTCCTGAGTGCTGGAATTACAGGCATCCTCAACTTCACTCAGTTTTATGTGGTGCTAGGTACCGAACCCAGGGCATCATGTATGTTTGCTAACTCATCTACTAGCTGAACTACATCCCCAGACCAAATTATGTATCGCTGATGAGAACTTTGCAAGTCTGTTCTTTTATTCAGATTTGTCGTTTTAGCCCAAGAAGAACAAGAAGTTTACTGTATGTGCAAGAACATCCTAGCAGCTATGAACAGTTCGTGTGATTTGATTAGACTCCCACTGTTTCTCCACTATTTAGGCCCAAGGCACCCACTAATTATCATTAAGTTTAATTTCCAATAGTCTTTTTGTTGTTGTTGTTTTCAAGACAGGGTTTCCGTGTGTAGCGCTGGCTGTCCTGGAGCTAGCTCTGTAGACCAGGCTGGCCTTGAACTCACAGAGATCTGCCTACTTCTGCCTCCGGAGTGCTGGGATTAAAGGCGTGCGCCACCACTGCCCAGCTCCAATACTCTTGATGCTTTATTTTCCTTTAAACCTCTTTCCTCAAAATTTCAGCCTTCATTAGTCCAAAACCAGAGCATTTTTCCTAAGTGGGGTGATTAACACAAAGTATGGTGTGAGACTTTAGAATGGCATACAAGTTACATTTGTGCTTGTTTATTTCTAGAATTTTCCACTTAATATTTATGGGATGTAGTTGACTGTAGGTAACGGAAACTGCAGAAACAAAATCACAGATAAGAAGGGACAACGTACAGCACGATTACCAGGTCTGGCTAATATGAAATATTAGTAGAAACTGGGAACAGATTCAGAAGTAGATTATAAGGCAGGCAGAATCTAATATGGAAGAATTCATTGATCTGGGATACTACACATCCCAGATATTATGTGTTAACTTGTATAGATTGAGGTTGCTGTAACAGCCTAACAGGCCGGTGCCTCACAGCTTGAGTCCAGAAACCCAACCCAGGCAAGGAGGGAAGGAAGAAAGGACACACACACAAACACATACATGAAGGTGCAGAAAAGCTGGGTCAGGTAGGCTATGCACACTCTGGGGGGAGGGGCATACTCACTACTGTGACACCCCGTGGAACCTCCTCCAGCGTTTTGCGTGCAGCACAGCAGGTAGGCGCACTAGTCTGGGTAGGACGTCTCTGCAGGCAAGCAGTCTCAGGCTGCAGTCATCCTGGAGGAGGAACCACAGTCGCTAATTTTTGTATACACTTGTGAATCATTTGTAACCACTCAGACTTGGACCAGAGGAGGAAGGCTTTGCCAGTTCTGAGCTCACCTGGGGAAAGGCTTTGCCAGTTTTCCACGGTTCTTTGACATGACTAGTTCGTGTCAGACAATGCACATTCACTCAGAACTTCATTTGCTCAAAACCTCACTTGCTCCGGACAGGCTGGTTGAAAATTTGATTTAGTATTGACATGTTTTTGTTTCTCCTGTAGTATAGTTTTATTTTTTTAATCTATATTTTAAGGTTAACATACAAAATAAATAAGGTGCTCCACTATGGTGTTTTCATACACATAGGCAACCTTGTTCTCGTTTATCCTTCTTCCCTGTAGCTGTCCCCATCCCCCACCAAGAAGTCCCTGTCTCTGCTTTTATGTTGCATGTATTACATCATTGTTCTGGTTAGTTTTTTTTTGTCAGCTCCAACACAAGCCAGAGTTATCTGGGAAGAGGAACTTCAGCTGAGAAAATGAATCTGTCAGATTGCCTGTGGGCAAGTCTGTGGGGGCATTTTCTTGATCAATGATTGATGTGAGAGGGCCCAGCCCACTGTGAGTGGTACCACCCCTACACAGGTGGTCCTAGGTGCTATGAGAATCCAAGCCGAGCAAGCCATGGGGAGAAAGTCAGTAAGCAGCACTCCTCCATGGCCTCTGCTTCAATTGCTGCCTCCAGGTTCCTGCCCTGACTTCCCTTCACCATGGACTGTAACTGAAAGCTGAAATAAGCCATTTCTCCTCCAAATTGCTTTTGGTAATAGTGCTTTATCACAACAATAAAAAGCAAGCGAGGACAATTATTCTGCCTTTCTTCTGACATATGTTTAAGGAAGATGGGATGTCAACACTTTACAGGTTTGAAGTAAAAAAGGGATCTAAAAACTGAAGGAATGTTGGAGTGGGCTTATTATAGGCAAATTGTGTGTTCACTTCTCCACTGTAATTCCTGTGGAGGCCTGGAAGTCACTACGTCACTAAGGCACTGAGCATATTAGAGAGAGGTAAAACAGTGAGATATTGAAGAATGAGTTAGAGACATCTGTGGTTGTTTTCCTTTGTGAGACAGGTGAACAGGCAGATTCCACCTTTGACCGGAATTCCCAGATTTCACTAGAAAAGATAATCCTGGGTAGTGATGTCAAGTGATAGCACTAACATGACTGACGGGCAAGCAGAGATATGATCATTAGTAAGAATGCCATGGCTTCTCTAAAGAGATGGTTCAGTGGTTAAGAGACTTGTTATTCTTGCAGGAGACCTGCATTCAAGTCCCAGTGCCCACATGGCAGCTTACAGCCTTCAATAACTCCAGTTCCAGGGGATCCAGTGCCTTCTTCTGACTTCCTTGGGCACCAAGCATGCATGTGGTACACAAACATACTCGCAGGCAAGACACCTGGGTGGTGGTGGCTCGGGAGGCAGAGGCAGGTGGGTCTCTGTGTTCGAGGCCAGCCTGATCTACTGAGTGAGTTCCAGGACAGCCAGAGTTACAACTGAGAAACCCTGTCTCCAAAACAAAACAAAACAATGTATGGCTGGCCATGGGGTTGTGGCACATGCCTTTAATCCCAGCACTTGGTTGAGAGGTAGAGGATTTTTTTACTTTGAAATCTGAATTCAAGACCAGCCCGGTCTACAGAGTGAGTTCCAGGACAGCCAGGCTACACAGAGAAATTCAGTCTTGAAAAACTAAAACAAAAATAAAACCAAACAACAAACCAAACCAAACCAAACAAAAAAGGAATGCTGTGGCCTTGCCTTTGCCCACGTGAACTGCTATAGACTGGGTGATTTAAGCTACAAGCATTTCCCACACTTCTAGATGGTAGGGAGTCCAGGATTAAGATGCCAGCAGACTTGGTATCTGGTCAGGTTCACTTTCTGGGTCGTAGACTGCTGTCCTTTTGCTGCGTCTTTATGTGGCAGAAACATGGGACAGCTACCCAGGGTCTCTGTTGTAAGTGGACAGATCTCATCCATGAGAATGCCATCCTTAGGACCTAATTACTCCCAAAGGTCCTGCCTCTTCATTTTTCTTACATATATTTCTTACATGTCTGCGCATATGTTCACATGTGTGTGGGGGCCTGAAGACAACTTACAGGAGGCAGTTCTCTTCTCCCACCTTGTGAACCCTAGGGATTGAATTCAGGTCATCAGGCTTGGCAGCATGCCTTCCGCCACCGAGCCATCTCACTAGCCTATACCTACCCCCTAATACCGTAACATCGACGGTCAGGATTTTAACCTATGAACTTTTTAGAGAGAACAAGCATTCACCTTTTAGAAGGTCTTTAGGAAACTTTGGTTATATCTAATGGGTCATACTGACCTTGACATGAAGTCAATAAGCAATCGGTTCTATTGGCCTAAAACCTGACTTGATTTACTGTGACTTATGTCCCTTACTCAATTTAGATTTAAGCCAGTTCATGAGCATGAGTTCCTTGGCTGAGCAGGATGATTATTGTTCTTGAGGCACGGTCCTGCCACATTGCTGAAAGAATGTATCATAAATCTTCATCTAGTAGTCTCTACAGGCACCTTCAGCCACTTACTAGAGGCCCGTGCAACAGGCAAACATGGCAACATCCAAAGCTATGAGATATTTACAGACACTGCTCTGAACCAATTGGGGGGTCTGAAATGACACTGCAGTTCACAACCCGAGCTGTTGATGGTGGGTGATAGGTGGAGCTTCAGCTTAAAGCGAGTCTATTTGGTCCATAGGTACATCGTATAGTCATCTCCTCAGATCTTGAACTTGTCATTGGAATATGTGTTTGTGAGGATCACTGGGCCAGAAAGGTCTAATCCTATCAAAATGTTAGACCAGGAGCCACACCGTGTCCTTACAGATGCTGCAGGTGTGTTTGTGCCACCATCAAAGACTTGAAGCAAGCTGGGTGCTGGTATCTCTCTCTCCCTTCCACCTTTTAGCAGACCGTTTGGTGCCTGCAGAAGTTGAATGGGTTTTGAAAAATGACCGTGGACTATCCAGAGAAGAAACTATGCTCTCCTATTTTTATACCAGCTGTTGGAGGTTAACTTTATAGCTGTTGTTTCTTTACAATCTTTGTGATAGGAATATAATTTATGTAATTGTGTAAGTAGCAGAGTATTGAGAGGGACCATGTTTGAATTTGAGGAGTGATTAGTCAAACAAATGAGGGGTACAAGTACCATTTGGACTATGCATCTTCCCATTTTATGGAAACAGGGTGAGGAGTTCATCTACACGTGGAAACACTCGCTTTATTGTCTGGAGTTTGGACATGTGTGTACAGAAGGCAAAGCGACGGACTGCACAGTTACTGACTTAATCCTCCTCAGAGCAGCCAACCCTCTGTGTTCTGGAGTCGGACCCTGTCAGCATTTCTGTTTTGTCAGCTGGATTAATGCTTACTAGTCTTTTCCATAGAGCTCTAGAGGGATGCTGAAAGGCAATGGGAGAAAGATACCTTGCTTCCTGGTTCCAGCGGGCTGGGTTTTGACATCCTGAAGGAGACATGGCAGAGCTCAGCTCAGCAGCCCTCATGGACCAGCTGTGACCTGCATCCTTCATCACCCATGCTTTTCTGCTCCCTAGCAAGTTGCCCCTGCTGCAGTTACAACCAACCTGTAACATTCAGAAAATTTTTCTGTGGCCCAGTGGATAACTCCTGCAGATCAGATCTTGCTCATCTGCGTAGTTTGGTACTTTCCCTGCCATCTGGTGTGCTGGTCCTATGAACCAGCTCTGGTCTGTTTTGAGTCCAGAAACCCTCCGTAAGAGAACCTGAACTTGTTTCCTGTTTAAGTTCTAGCAACTGCATCTGTATCTATCTGCAGGACTGAGCAAACAGGATTGGCGGAGAGATCGAGAGTTTTTGAGAGACAGACGACTGTAAACGAGACTTGCTGAAGAGTGGTGTCAGTAAAGTTGCAGGTTTGGGAGTGTCCTTCCTGACCACAGTTTGATCCAGCCCTCCCTGATACCTCTGGAATGCCTGTGCATTCTAGAAGGACTGAAAGAAGGACCATTGTGGCCCATCAGCCTTGCTGAGGTGTGGGTCCTAGCAAGCAGAATGGTGCTCCTATTGAATGGGCAAGGGAAGAGCAGTGGGATTTGGGACACAGGCAGCCCTGTCTGGGAGTTTGGAGTCCAGCAGACTGTCAGCAGTCGGCTGCCACACAGAGAGGCCACAGGCTGAGACCAGCAGCAGAGTCAAAGAGTGTTCTCTTCTAAGACTGACACATCCTGCTGCGTTTAGTCAAGTATATTTGAGTGTCTCCCACCAAACCTTTCCCTTCCCTTCTCTCCCCTCCCCTCCCTCTCCCTCCTTTCCTCCCACCCTCCCTTCCTTCCTTCCTCCCTCCCTTCCTTCCTCACTTTATAAAGGTCTCACTCTATAAAGCCCAAGTTGCCCCAAACTCACAAAATCCTTGTCTCAGTCTCTCAACTACTAGGACTACAGACTACTAAACTCAGCTTCTCCCATTCAGTCTTTAAGAAATGAAGATACATTGTATGATACACTACAATAATGAAACTATCTCCCTTTCTTCCTCCCTCCCTCTTCCTTTCTCTCTGCCTCTCCCTCTCTCTGCTGGGGACCAAACCCAAGCCTTGTACTTGAGAGGAAGAGGCAGGTGTGTCTTCATGAGTTCAAGGTCATCCAAGACTGTCTAGTGATTTCCAGACCAGCCAGAGCTCCATAGTGAGACCCTATCACAAACAAACAAACAAACAAACAAACAAAATCTCCAACTTCTGAGTTTTCTGTTTTGGTTTTTATTGACTTCGATTTCTACCACATCGTCCAAGATAGAAATCTAGAAACTACTTTTTACTTATTTTTTTCTTTAATGTTCTTTATGGCTTCAGAGCTTCTGTTCACCTGATAAACAGCTGCCACTTCTCTAGTGCTCAGCATGCAATCTAGGACCTTGCACATGTGAGACAGGCGCCCCACCAGTGAGCCGCATCCCCAGGCCTAGGAAGTTAGATTCAGCGATCTTCTGCAGAGGTCCTTGGGACCGTTCCCATTGACATCACTCTCCTCTCTGCCCGTTACTTACACTACTCCCACCCCTACTTTAAGGTTATGGTTCAATCTCTGCTGGGCTCTGTGCGCTCACAGATTAAGGCTGAAGCTCTTTGGCTCCTGACCATTCATTTCCCTCACTAAAAAATTCCTTCAGTGGTGCTTTCAAAACTACAGACGCCACCGTATGTCAATTCTGGATTAAAAAAAAAAAAAGGATGTCAGCTGTGATTTCTTCCTCCATGCTTTTTCTAGAACTATTATTCAGTCGATATACTTTTTGTGAGGGGCAATGAGACAGGGTCTCACTATGGAGCCTTGGCTAGCCTAGAACTTGCTTTGTAGACCAGGCTAGACTCCCACTCATAAAGATCTGCCTGCTCCTGCCTTCAGAGTGCTGAGACTTAAAGGCACACCCTGCCATGCCTGGGTTTGATATGCTTTTCTGTCTGATCATCTAACTTTCTCATCTTTTCTTGCTATTTTTCCGTTTTTCTAACTCACTTTGCACTACTTCAAGGAGCTTCCCTAGATCAAGAAATACGTGGATTTCTACCAGCATGTGTTACTTTCTAATGTTCTGTCTTTTGTCCTAGGATCCCTCTTTCCTTGTTTTTGTTTTAACTGAATTAATTATTATTGTGTATGATGTCTGAGGGCGAGTGCCATGTGTGGGCTACTACATGTGTGTGGAGGTGAGAAAGTAACTTTTAGAAGTTGGTTCTCTCACTGTGAAATCTGGGGAATCAAATAGATTTGCATAGTGAGTGCAAATATGAGAGCTAGAGAGTCGCTTCGGTGGGTTATAGAAATGGTGTCATCTCATGTCGTAGCTGAAAAGGTGAAACTGGATCATAGGATTTGACAGAGTGGCTGACTGCATAGTCACACGAGGCATCTCCACTCACAAGTGCAGATCCTGTTGGAGAAGTCCTGTGACTCGAACTTGTGGGATATCTGCATATCCTCAAAGGCTGGTTTCCCTAATCTTCTATGAACATCCGAGCCCACAGAAGTGGCCCATGCCTCCCTATGAAGAGCTAGCATTCTCCCCATGTGAAAAAATGATGCAGTGGTCTCCTCTTCATAAACTAAGCACCTCAGAAGCTGGCTTCACTTGTCTTTGGTGTTTGACCTATAACCTGGATTAAGTTGAGCATAACATAGCTAGGGATATTTCTCTAGGATAAGGAAGAGTATACACCATCAGAAGTCCATTCAGTTTGCTTGTGTGGCTCCTGCAGAATCTAGAGGAAATCTAAAAGAGGCCTGTAGATTACCACATGCTCAGCCAAGGGGCAGCTCCAATTGTATTAGATGTGGCATTAATGTTAGATTAGATTAACGTGGCCTCAGGTGCATATTATGCATCTATTGAGTTAACAAATACAGTTCTCCTATACTAATCAAAATGAGGACCAGGAAATAATTGCAGGGGGCTAGAGAGACAGCCTAGAGTTGAGGGCACTGGCTGCACTTCCAGAGGACCCGGGCTTAATTCCCAGCACTTACATGGCAGCTCACAACTATCTGTAACTCCAATTCCAGAGGATCCAATGCCCTCCATGGGCAGCATGCATGCAAATGATACATAGACATAGGTACAGCCAAACACCCACATACATAAAATATAATACAATTAAAATTAAAAATTAATTTCACACAGAACGTAGTTACTGTGTCAGTTACTCTCCTGAGAAGACTCTCAGTGTTAGCTGGCAATCTAGAGACCCAGGAGAAAGCTTGAAGAGAGGAGAGCTGACCCACTAACTCCTGCTGGAGGCTCCACAGTCTTGAGACCCAGTAAAACCTAATTTTTCAGTTTTAATCTAAAATAAACAAGTTAAGTTCCAAGAGAATCAAGCAGGGAAATTTTCCTTGCCTAGGGGAGGGTCAGCCTTTTTTTGTTCTAATTGGGCTTTCAAGTGATTGGATGGGGTACACAGCAGGGATAGCTTGTGGATTTGAATGATAATCTCATCCCCGACTATCTTCAGAGAAACACCTGGGATAACATTTGACTGGCTATATGGATACTCCATGACACATAAAATTAACTAGTTATTTGCAGTTTTGCCTTAGAATTATGTTCAGTTTTCTGCCTTTTCTTGTTATGCAGTATGACTTTGAGTATCTCAAAGAACAGCATATCAGCTCATGACTCTGGCTATATCGAGTTGGTTAAACAAAGAAGGAAAAGTTATTAATGCTAAGATGCTGGTAGTCTACCTAGGTAAGACATTAGCTTCACAAGGTGAGAAATGAGCTCCAAGCAAATTGAACACTTTGGCAAAATGCATATGGACCCAGTTTAAGGGCAGGACAGGATATCCCATCCAAGTGGTAGATAAAATTGCTGCTTCTTGTATCCCCTAACACCTAGAAAGAAGTACCTTAATAAGTACCTGTAGGTTCTGAAGGCAGCAGAGCATCCCTCCACACCTGGGAAAACCTCTCCATCCATACACTTAGGCGGCAGAATGTTGCCAGAGAGTTCACTCATAGCGTAAGCTGTGGGTAAGCCACAGAAGCGGTCATCTTCTTTTCCACCTTGTAAGGGAGGAGTTGATAGGTGGAAATCTGTACAGATTCTTATGTGGTGGTCCAGGCTCAGGCCATTTGATCAGGGTCCTAGATTTTTATATTATACATTCATGAACACAGAAATTTCCTTTCACGGAACAGAAACCAAGCAAACAGACAAAATGACTTGGCCAGGTTGTGCTAACTAGACTTTGTCTGTGTCTACCACAGAGCTGACGTTACAGGGCCATGAAATAACAGTCATGCTAGTATAAATGGAGACCAGATATGGGCCCAACGCAGAAACTTCCACTTACAAAGGCCTGTGTGTCTGTCTGTCTCTGTCTCTCTGTGTGTATGTGTGAGGGGTGGGGGAGGTGTATGGTCATGTATATACAGGGCAGAGGACAACTTATAGGAGTTGGTTCTCTCCTTCCAACATGGGTTACATGGAACAAACTCAGGCTTTCAGGCTTGGTGGCAAGTGCCATTACCAACTGAACCATCTTGCCAGTCCTAGACTTTTAAAAAAATGTGTGTGTGTGCCTGTATGACATGTGTGTGGAGGTCAGAGGACAACATCTGGTGCTGGTCTTCAGGGCCCTCCCACCTTTTGTTTGAGACAGGGTCTGTCTTAATTAGGTCTCTATTGCTGTGATTAAAGACGATGACCAAAAACAACTTGGAGAGGAAAGAGTTTATTCGGCTTACACATTCACATCACAGCGCACCACTGAAGGAAGTCAGGACAGGAACTGGAGGCAGGAACCTGGAGGCAGGAACTGAAGCAGAAACCATGGAGGAACACTGCTTATTGTCTTGCTCCCCAGTGGCTTTCTCAACTCACTTTCTTATACCATCTAGGTATAAGATGCCTAGGAGTGGTACTGCCTGTAGTTGGGTGGACCATTCTCTATCAATTAAAAATCAGGGAAATGCCCTACAGTCTTGCCTATATAGAGATAATCTGATGGAGACATTTTCCCAATTGAAGTACCTCTTTCTAGATAACTCTAGCTTGTATCAAGTTAACAAACAAACAAAAAACAACCAGGGTCTTTATTGGCCTGGAACTTTGCTAAGTAGGTCAGGCTAACTGGCCAGTGAGCTTCCCAGGATCCACCCATCTCTGCCTCCCATTTCTGGAATTACATACATATGCCAGTGCACCTGGGTTTTTATTGGGCTCTAGGGACCTGAACTAATGTCCTTAGAATTGTAAATCAAGCAATTTACGGACTGACCATCTCCCCAGTCCACACAAAAATTAATTTTGAATATTCAACTCTTGGCAACCAAAGTCAAACAACTAAGCTCCTAATTGCAATGTTGTTTCTCAGAGGCCAACTGATCTCTGATAGAGGATTAAGTAAGCCAGATCATTTCATTTAGAACAGTCAGGGGCTTGTTTTCAAAAAGATGTATCTGCATATGGGCTTGCTTTTCCTAACTGTACACATCAAGTAGCACTAATACCTAGGATTGGTACCTGGGTCTGCATGGAATAGCAGCCAATCAAGGAATCAATTTCAAAAGCTACGTGTAGGTCGTCTAGGCTGTTAATGAAATCCAGAAGCTGTTAGTGTCACAAATATTGGTAATGCCTTCTATAGGCATATTTGGAAGGCTCAGCTCAGACACAACATTCTGAAGAGATGGATGTTCTCTTTAAGATGATGAGTATGAATTAAATTAGGGGCCTCTATGTAGTGCTGTGCTGCCAATAAAAAGAAAATATAAGTCCAGAAGCCAGTGAGTAGAAGCAGGAGTGTTCTCACATATCATTCCCAGTGGTCTTCTCACAGATTTTGAGCTTGTTGTCCAGACTCTAGCCTTCACAGGATTAAACTCCAAGATACAGGTGTTGGCAGGGAACCAGAGACTCCTCGTGCACAGGGACTTGCAGATGGCAGGAGTCACTGATCCTTAGCAGAAGGAAGTTCTCCTTGTATACAATGAGGGCAGAGATGATTCCATGAAGAGCCTGAGAGTTCTACCAGGCACTTTCCTCCCTTGCTGGGCATGCCGACCAGCAGAGGTGAGCCGCCTAGGACTCGGAACCTTAAGGACTTAGGGTTTGGGCCACTCCAATAAGTAAATTCTAAACCTGTTGGAATGAGAGGTGACAGGGAGGGCTTCTCAGCACAGGCAATGGAGGAAGAGGAAGGCAAGTGTTAGCTCCGAGGTCAATTGTAGTGATCGACGACCTAATTTATCTTCTTTTCCTCAGAAAAGAACCACAGAAGGGCTGCGCCGTGGTTCTGCCAGGGAAGTAAACCTCTGCCGCTTGAGCCGAGGCTGTGGTGGCCATGGATAGGCTCTTCTCACGTCCCCACAGTGGGAAGCATATTTCACAGACCACTTTGCGGTTATGCTCCGTAACAGTGGTTCTCAACCTGTGGTCACGACCTCTTTGGGGGTGTCGAATGACCCTTTCACAGGGGTCGCCTAAGACCATCTGCACATCAGATATTTACATCATGATTCATAACAGTAGCAAAATTACAGTTATGAAGTAGCAACGAAAATAACTTTATGGTTCGGATCACCACAACACGAGGAACCGTATTAAAGGGTCGCAGCGTTAGGAAGGCTGAGAACCGCTGCTCTGAAACCCATCTCTGAATTTACATGTAGACTGTTCCCACGTAATGATGGAGTAAAGGGTACAGGATAGACCTGCTCTCAGGAGATTCAGGACTTCTCTCACCAGCAAATTCACCTAACTTTCTTACAGCTGTATGCCACTGAAGACCCTCCCACACTCTCGTTTTTTCTTTCATCTGTATTGAGCTCTCAGGGCTTTCACAGACTACCCCAGTTCCTCATTGTCTCCCTTTGTTTCCCACAAAGCATGATCTCTGAGACATTTAAGCCTGTCCTAATACACACCTTAAATGTACATCAAAGGGAGCATAGATTAACAGGAGCTACATTTATAAAATGGATTACCATGTAAGATAGAAACAGAACAAATGGTCACAGAGTAACATAACAACTTCCATAACTATTATGCTTAGTGAAAAAAAGAAAATATTCAACTACATGGTTCCGTATAAACGAGAATTGGGTACCTCTGAGGTACGGGTATTGACTGGAAAAGGACACAAGGAACTTTCTGGGATGGCAGAATGTCCTGTATTTTGATCCCTGTGGTAGTCTCATGGATGTACACATACAAAAAAAAATCATCAAGCTTTGTACTTTCGATTTGTACATTTTGGTGGATGTGAATTATACTTTAATAATGTACAGAAAAATAATAGCGATGACTCATTGGTGCTGTGTAATTGGTTGGTAATAGGATAGAGGACACCATGAAGGCTTGGTTCAGCTGTTCAACAGTGCTGTTAGAAACTGCATCATTTCCTGTAAGCTTTTTGGTGTGTGAGTTAACTCAAGCCTGGCTTGTTTTTACCACACCTCACCAACAACTTCCTTTTCTTTGTCAATATGCTAAAATGGCAGCCCTGAAGCTTACTCTGTAGACCTCTGCCTCCCAAGTGCCAGGATTAAAGGTGTGGGCCACCACACCCAGCTTCTCAAGTCAGAGAAGTCAGAACATTTCCTTCTTTTCTACAAATTACTATCAAACCACATGCCATATTGGTTCAAGTCCCTTTGACCAAGGAAATGCATACACTGACTTATATCTGCCAATCCCTGAATAAATTTCAATAGAAGAGGCTATGGAATTACTTCAGTTGATTAGACAAGTTCAGGCATAGCCTTGAATCTTCATTCATTTAGCCCTATCTCTGTTTCATAACTGAAGTGGGGTAGGATGGCTTTAAGAAGACAACTATGAAGTTTATTATAAGAAACATGTAATCAATACAATATCAATTTAATATCATTTTAAATCATGGTCTCCCTTCCCATTCCCTAAATATCTTTCCTTATCTCCACTTCATACAATGTTTAATATATAAACAAAGTTGCTATCTCTCTCTCTCTCTCTATGTATCTATCTATGCCTGTGTGTGTGTGTGTCTGTACACATATACACACATCTAAAGTTAGTGTTATCAAAAGCGCAAGTGGGTGCTGGAGATATAGCTCAGTTGGTAAAGGGCTTGCATGCGATCATGAGGACCCGAGTTTGATAACCAGCAGCCATGTAACATCTGGGCATGGTAGCCTGCACTTTGTAATCTCAGTGCTGGGGAGAGAGACAAGCGAATCCCTGAGATTCGCTCCTGAATCTCAGGTTAGCCGATCAGCTAACCTAGCCTAATCAGTGAACCTCAAGCCCTGTGAGAGGCCGTGCCTCAAAAGAGTAGGACACTCTACCAACTGTGCTACATCCTCCGATTGTTGTTTAGTTACATTGACACAGCATCAAATTGTCCTTTATACATTTATGCTTATACCCATAGTCAAATTCTACTGTCTTTTTAAATATTTTTTTTATTTTTTTTATTTTTAAGTATGTGTGGGTCTGTGTATGTTAGTACAGATGCCCCTGGAGGCCAGAAGAGGGCATTAGATTCTCTGGAGTTGGTATTACAGGTGTTTCTGAGTTGCCCAATGTGGTGTTGGTAGCCAATCATGGTCCCTCAGCAACGGCGATCAGTGCTCTTAACCATCAAGCCAGCTCTCCATCCCCGACTCTAAGTCTTAACCAGAGAAGCTTCTTTCTTCAGTGAAGGGTTATGAGTGCAGACTCGTGCTCACAAGGTGCTGAGAATAAATGAGAGATGGGTGATGCACCCTAAACAAGACATGTTTATGTCTCAGGAAACATTGCAGAAGAGGGGCTGGGGAGAATATAAGAGCAAGATGATAGGGAGAAAGGCTGAGAAATGCCATCTTCTGACAGGATACAGCCATTACAATGATGAACTCACAGCAACCATGCATGCATTGGGTCTGCTCAAGAATGGGCCCATTGACAGTTGGGTGTGGATGGAGGAGAGGGTCACAAGGCACTACTGGCTGCTGAACTGTTTGCTACTGATAGATTCAGGGAGGGGGGAATCATTGCCTTTAGTTGTGTACCCACTGATACCCCACAAGCTTCAAATGAATAGTTTTAACCCGATGATGACACAGATGGCATTGGCTAAACTAAATGGGCTACAAACAAAACTAAAGTCAAGAATCTGGGAAAAGGATTGGAAGGGAAGGGCAGGTGTTGATAGGGATGGAAGGGAGACAGAAGAGGGCAGGTGGGGGCAGTAATCAGAATGGACTGGAGGAGAGACGGCTTAGTGGTTAAGAGTAGGTGCTGCCCTTCCAGAGGACTTGGGTTCAAGTCCCAGCACCCATGTTAGATGGCTCACAACTATCTGGAACTCCAGCTTCAGGGGTATTGGACAACTCTGACCACTGAAGGCACCTGCAGTCACATGCACACACAGACAGGTAAAAATAATAAAAAGAGATCTTAAGAAAGAATGATTATATACATACACGAAAATTTCAAAGAACAGACTTAATTAATTTAAAAAAAATAGTTAAAACCCAAGGTGAATGGCTCCAAGAAAAGGCACCTGAGACTGATCTCTGGCCTAAACACACCCACACACCCACACACACGTCGGTCATCTGCATTTTGAAATGGAAGCCACATTCCCATTATTCCATTAGTAATGAATGAGTTGCACACTGTTTGTCTAAATCCTAACCTCTAAGCCCTGCTTGGTCCCTTGCCTTTCTCTCATCGCTAATTTCCACACTAACCTGAGAGGCCAATAGTGTTTCACCAGTTCAATTTTAAAGCTTCACTTCTAAAGTTGGTTCATAATTTCCCAGACATTAAAGGAGCTGCGTTAAGATTCCTGGTAATTTCTGCTTTCACTCCGGACATTGCGATGCTGTAAAAGAAGTATTTTTAGATTCTTACATTCTCTTTGAAATGGGTCAATTTCTCATCAGAGGAGAGGGATCAGACAGACTGGCCCAAAGCCAGTGTTAGCCCAGATGGTCGCTGGTGAGAACTGGTAAAAGGATGTCCTTTGTCCTGTGCCTTCTACAGGTTTATGCTGTGAGTGTAGCCTACAACTCGTTCTCCAAACTCTGTTCTCCCGACTCTTCCTGTATATTAGCCAGTGGAAATATTCTGACTGGCTTTCTCCAAACTCTGCCTTTCAACAATTGTTCTCCAGTTCACAGCCTCTTTACCAGCTTTTCTCTGCCAACCCAAGAATATTCAGATTTTTTAACTGGCATTTTAAAGCTTTTCACAATATCTCCTTTGCAGTTTTTTCTCATTAATTCTCACCGCAAACTTTGAGTTCTCATCAATCTAGGATACTTGCTATTCCCAACATCGTCTTGCATATTCCCAAATGTCTCACATGGCATGCTATTACCATCTGTATTTATGTGTCTGTTCAATGCCTGTCTCTGGAAGTGCTCTCTGCTGTCTCTGTGTTGGCTTTTGTATTTAAAGCACTAGGAATGTTAACACCAACAAACCGGCATCATTTTCATTTAGGCCACAGGGCAGTCTTTAAGGGGCTGGCAGATGTCAACCGTGGCTCCCATAGCTCCCAGCAGCACTGACCTCCATACTCAGCCCACACATTACAGTCTGACAAGGGTTTACTTTAGGTTTCACTATCCCACCTGCTTACATGTCTAACGTCTCTTGCTACCATCAGTGCTGTGTCTCCTTTTCCTTCTGTTTCTTCTCCTTCCTTTTGTTTTTGTCCTTCTTTTTCTCTTCAGTTTTACCATTTGGAGCAGACAGTGGAATGCTTCTCATACCTCACTGAATATCTACTTGTTATCCTTGCCTTTGCTTGTCAAATGTAAGTCTATGTTTAGGAGGTATAATCTATGGTCACTTTGATGTTGCCCTTACCAAATTCTTTGGGACAACTCAGGAAATTTCACTGGATTCAGAATTTAACACCCTGCATTTGAGTTCTGGTCCTGTCACTTATTTGCCAGTGGTCTTAAGACAGCTTTTCTCAGTCATCCTTGATATAGTAAATGGGGATAAAAGTTCTAATCAGTTAGGGATGTTAACAGTTACAAAGCATCCTTTAGAAGCCAGTTGAATTAAAATGGTAGCACTTTTGACTGGCACAATTCAATAAATTCTCTTTAGCACTGTTACTTTTTCCGCAGCTAAAAACTGCAAAAAGACTGCACCGATTTAAAGTATCATTATTACTAGATTTCCTGCCTTTGTATCTTTCTGTAGCTTGTTCTGCATCTATTCCCAGTTCTAGAACAGCCTCAGTTAAGATGCTTTCATTCTTAATACCTAGAAAGATAGCACTTAGGAGCAGTGCCAGTGAAAGTTGCTTGTGGCAGGCAACACCCAAAATCTCTCTAATCTCTTCCTCTTCTGGTGTAGTCATCTCCAACATTGAAGAAGGGCTGGAGTCTGGGTACAGACTGATAGTCTGGGGTACAGTAATGGCACAGGACTTCGAGGCTAGGTCATACCGTGCTTCCAGTTCTTCTTACAGGAAACCAGTCTGTTGAAGAGAACGCCTGGATATAAACTGAGGAGCTGTGTTAAGTCCTACCTCACGAGTGCCCAGGTAAGTCATTAAGTAATTGCATCCTCAGCCAATATCTGTCCAGTTTCATGAGCATTCTTAAGCTAGAACTGAAGAGCTGAGTTACTCCCAAATGCCTTCACTCACGAAAACTGTGAGAGATAATAAATTGCTGTTATTTGACACCTCTAAATTTTGGAGTAACTTGTTACTCAGCACTAGCTACAAATTATCAGCATTCGCTACGAGCTCGGGAAAGTATTTACAGTGTATAATTAAATTCCATTCTAATTACATTCTCAGGAGAGATTCTAGAATATATGTAAGGAAACCCAGAGAAGGACGTTCACTGAGGTACTATTTAGAAAAACAGAAAAAAACAAAACCTTAATGTCTACCGTTTGCAAAATAAGTACACCGATAATAGCTAACGTTTATTAAGTAAGCATATAGTATGTATTATTCTATACAATCCACATATATTAGTTATAGAACAACCTTATTGGGTAAGTCACTTCTTTCAGGTATTTATAGCTAACAAGTAGTGACATTATGTTTTAGAAATCGTGAGCTATCCATCTATATTTTTGGAGATAGTATTTCCTTTACATAGCTCAGGTTGGCCTTGAATTCATTTTGTAGCTTAGGCTGGTCTTGAAATGGTGATCCATTTACCTTAACCTCTGAAACACCAAGATTACCAGCATGAACCACTGTGCTATGCTCAAAATGTTATATTCTTTTCTTTTTAAAGTTTTATGATTTATTTGTATTGGGGCATGCACAAACCACAGAGTGCAAGTGGAGGTCAGACCTTTTAGCAGTCTGTTCTCTTCTACCATATTGATTATGGGAATTGAACTCAAGATTTGGAGGCAGGTACCTTTACCCACTGAGCTGTCTCACTGGCCCTAAAATGTGACAAGTTCTCATATGTGTTTATGGTTATGTGGTGCTTGTATGTGTTTGGGAGGGCACATGTATGTGGAGGCCAGAGGTTGGTGTGTGTCTGGAGGGATTGCCTTGGTGTTCTTCATCTTACTTTTTGAGACAGGGTCTTTTATTGAATCTGGAGCTCATCAGTTTGCCTAGGTGAGCTCTAAGGAACTACTTGTCTCAGTTCCCTTTAGCACTGAAGTTACAGAAACTTGGGTTTTTCCATGGGTGCTGGGGAATTGAAAACTTTGTTCTTTTCTTTTACATAATATCTTTATTAATTACTTGAGAATTTCATACAATGTGTTCTGATCATATACATTTCCTATTCCCCCCAGTCCACTCTCCCACTCCTCTGCCCTTCAAAAAAACAACAAAACAACAACAAAACAAACAAAAACAACAAACAACAACAAAAACAAGTCCGATCTGTGTGGCGGGGAGCATGGATCATCCACATGGCCTCTGGCTGTAGCACAGGTCACAAACATAGACATCCACATGGTTTCCAGCAGCAATACAGATGAGGGACATCAATATGGTTTCCAGCAGCTGCACAGATCAGAAAATTTGTTCACCTTTAACGTTTTTATGTGTACCTACGTATGTTTGTTGTGTGTATGTATGTATGCATGCCTGGTGCCCAGTATGCCAGAAGAGGGCATCAGACCCCCTTGGAACTGGAGTTACATATTGCTATGAGCTGTCATATGGGTGCAGGGAACCAAACCCAAGTCCTCTGCAAAAGCAGTATATACTCTCTTAACCACTGAGCCATCTGTCTCCCCATGCTTGTGAAGCAAACCTTTGACCAACTGAGTCATCAACTCGGCCTCAAAATGTAATATAGTCTTAAAACAGACTATTTTGTGGTACCTGAGAATTTTTATTATGCATAGGAAGAAACAATGTACCAATAGTAGAGTACAGAGTCAGACCACCTAATTAAACAAAAACATATGAAACTGTTATGTGCAACTTGGAAACAGACTCTAAACTCAGGTTACAGCTGCTTCTGAGGTGGTTATACAGAAATGGTTAAAGTGGACTTTAGATATTCTTTGTACTATGCTGTGTCCTCAAAAATCATAGAAGTATCTGCTTAAATCAAGTTACCATGTTTAAGTGGTCCCACTGTCTACTAATCATGTGTGTCCACAACTGATCAAAGTCAAAGTAACATGTTGGTTGGTTCAAAATGAAATTCTTTTTTTTTCTATTGTCTATCATAATTTTTCCTTTTTTTCTTAAAAATGAAATATTTTTCAAGCAGCTCCCATTTTTAAACATTATGGCAGGTGAAAAATCATCCCTTACTTAGAAATGGTTTCTGTCCTTACAAATCTAATAGTGGAGTCAAGGAGACAGACATCAAAGAAATTCTCTCTCTCTCTCTCTGTCTCTCTCTCTCTCTCACACACAGACACACACACACCAATACATTTTGTAAAGAATGGGTGTTATGAAAGCCTGTGGTACTACATTCAAGGAGAGGCACTTAAGTAGAGACTGATACTACATAGTAATCCAATTATACTTGTAAAAATAATATCAACTGTATTTATGAAAGAAGCAATTGGCCTCGTTTTTAATTCTTACAAGCTATATGCACAGACACTGTTAACAGCCCCCGTTTAGAAATCAATTGAATCGCGATTAGCACCACACAACTAGCAAGAGATTCGATCTAAGTTATAGCCTGTGTTCTTCACTTCTGAGATTGGCAAAACCAGATTACTTTGGCTCCAGTCCTTCTCTTATCCTTTCTTTGTTCCACACTCTCCAGCTGAACTCAGCTAGAGGATGTCTCCTTGGAACTTTTTAGAAGTTGTAGTGATTAGTTTGTCAGCAAATTCTGTAATTTGGGCAGGAGACAGCCACACTGTGCTGTTTATGAAGTTACTGTGGAAGTTGTCATTCTCGCATCCACTAATGCACCTGGGTGAGTAGACACCACAGTGAGGGAAATGGACATGACCTTCACTGTCATGGAGTTTAATTGGGCACTTAGACATTAGCTAACAACAAACCCGCATTAAGTTTTAGGTACGTAATTCAGAGGAATAGAAAACAGGCCCCTCCCCCCCACCAAAAAAAAAAAAAAAAAAAAAACCCATGAAAATCCTATTTTAGACCAGAGGCAAGGTATCAGAGAATTCGATCAAAAACTACACAGAAAGTGTTGTTCTCTCTCTCCGTAGGCTGCAAGGTGCTAAAGCCCCCCAGGAACCCCACGAGGGTGCTGCTGCCTCAGCGGTGAGATCCTGGCGCCCATTGTTCGGACCGGCTGGTGGACTTCGCCAGCGTCTGAGCCGGCGGGGAGCCGACGCTACCCTACGCTGGGGCACGAGGAGTTTCCTCCCTCGAACTTTCTGATCCCCCCCACCCGCACCCCGGTGCCTTCCTTCCTAGCATCTTTTCGCCTGGTCGCTGCGGCCGTCGCCTGTCAATCCGTCAGCCGCAGGAGCCTGACTCGGAGTTGCTTCCTCTCCTTTCCCCCGCAAGCCTATCAGTCCCCGGTGGCTGCGGCGGCCGGTCTTTCTCTCGGCCACACGGCTCGTCCTTCCCCGGCCGGGCGGCAGGTGGGCTGGGGCACCTGGCGCAGGGCGGCCCTCGGCCCCGGCCCGCGGCCCCGCGCGAGCGCTCCGCTCCCGCTCCCGCTCCGCTCCGGTTCCGGGCTGGCTGCGCCCGGAGCGCGCCGGCACCCCGCGCTCGCTCCCGCGTCTCCTCGCGCCCGCGGCGGCCCGGACGGCGCCGCGCGCGTCGCCTCGCGCTGGTCCTCAGGCCAACCAGCGGCGGCCCGAGCGGCGCGAGCACGGGACCGGCCCCGGCTTCCCACTCGGGCCGGCGGGCTCGTGGGTTCGCTCGCCCCGCCCCCTCCCCACAGCGCCGCCGCTGGGCGCTTGCGCGGGGCGCGTGGCCGTGGCCGGGGTCTCCGCCGCAGCCCGAGCAGCCGCCTCCGCCTCAGTCAGTCAGTCAGTCCCCAGCAATGGCGGAAGGAGGCGAGCGAGAGGAGCTGCTCTCGCCGCCGCCGGTCTCTCCGGCCAAGCGGCTGTGCTCCTGGCCCAGCCCGCAGGCTCACCACCCCCGCGGGACTCCCGGAGCGGCCGGCGGAGGGGCGGGGGTCTGCGGCGGCGGCTGCCTGGCCCCCGGGGCCCGCCCCCACCTGCAGCCCGAGTCCTTGCTGGACTGTGCCGCCAAGACGGTGGCGGAAAAGTGGGCGTACGAGCGGGTGGAGGAGCGCTTCGAGCGGATCCCCGAGCCGGTGCAGCGCCGCATCGTCTTCTGGTCCTTCCCGCGGAATGAACGGGAGATCTGCATGTACTCCAGCTTCCAGTACCGGGGCAGCCCGGGCGCCGGCGCGGCTGCCGGCGCGGCGGGGTCCTCGCCGGCCGAGGAGGGGCCGCCGCCACCCCCCGGGGCCGCCACTCCGGCCGGCTCCGCCCCCGGGGCCGCCGGGGCGGGCGCGTCCCCTGGGCCGGGCGCTGGGGCTGGCGCGGCGAGCGGCGGCGGCGAGGGGCTGCCGTTCCGCCGGGGCATCCGTCTGCTGGACAGCGGCTCCGTGGAGAACGTGCTGCAAGTCGGTAGGTGCTGCCCGGCCCCTCTCGGTCCCCGGCCTCTTCCGCAGGTGCCTTCCCAAGCCCTGGGTCGAAACCCCGGCTTTCTGCCCAACTCCTGTACCCCCGCCGGAGGACGAGAAAGTCACATAAAAAACTTTTCCTAACGTTTCCTTCAGGTCCACTACTGCTCTTCTCCCCTCACCGGCTGCCCCATTTCTTTTTGTTTGAAGAGCGAATAGGTCTCGGTCTCTCGCTCTCTCTCTCTCTCTCCTCCCTCTCTCTCCTCCCTCTCTCTCCTCTCTCTCTCTCCTGTTCCCCACACTAAAGGCTTAAGGATGGGGGAGATATGTGCCCTTTTGGATGCAACAATTTTTGAAACGCGTTTTACCGATTTAAGTTTAGAGGGGAAGGGATTGTGAGTGAATCTGGAGCAATAGGTCTTAGAGGGAGTGTTTGAGGGACAGGCTGTCACAGCCAATCTGTAGTTACAGCAGATCGAATCTGGGTGTAATTAACTTTCACATCGGAAAAAGGAACAGAATACTGTGCATTAGAGACAATTTTGTTTGTCTGTTTTAATATTTTTTTTCCCTGGGACCAGTGATGCTTGGAAATCTAGGCTTCAGATTAACAATAACCGAAGATGGAAATGTGACAGCTCTTCTCTACACCCCCATCCATGGGAAAGGAAAAAAAAAAAAAGCCACACAATCTGGAGTGGGGGCGGGGTCTGCCTTCCTTGTCAGACTGGGGTAAATCAAAAGCCAGTCACGTTGGATGTTTCAAATGCTTTTCACTTAACATGTCTTCGTACTAGCTTTTGTTTTAGCTTTTTGTTTGTACAAAAATGGAAAATGATGTTTTTCATCTACTCTTTCTCTTGAGCTTCTAGTTAGTTTGTTATCTTATTAAGTATTTAACTAAAGTATACCTGATTTGTGGAATGACTAGGGAGAAAGAAAAAAAAACAACATTGTTTAACATTGATTTGCTATGCAGAATATTAAAACTCTTTTTGGGGGCCTATGTGGATTATTATAGCATCTGGAAGTATATATCTTCATGTATTTTATTGTACAGTATATGCTTATATTTACTAAAGGAAATACTGATTTTTCTAAAGGAGTTGAAGTAGGACGTTTTGCAGGCTCAGGCACACATACATATACAAACCCAAACATCTAGCTCTCTTCTTCCCAAGTAAAACCAATCTATTTGGAATTCTTTCCCTTTGAAAACTAGTACATGACAGAAAGTCTGCTTCCAGTTGTTGAAAATGAATAAATTCTGTTTCTGATTTTTAAAAAAGCATTGTCATAATTTTAAAATAAATATAAATGCATATTTATAATGTGCCAGAATATAGGGACATTGGATTGAGAAAGTTAAGCTTTTAAAAAAGATGTTAGTGTTTTGTGTATTTGGGTGTATTTTAGAAAGAATGAGTTGTATGAATAGGTGATTAGGGTATCCAGCTTTAATATCGAAATGTTGAAAAGATGAGTATGATTAATTTTATTAACCTATACGCATCAATCTTTGAGAGTTTTAACTTTTAAAGATTCTTACTTAAAACATTTTAAATTGATGAGTCCTTTAAGTGGTTGTCTTAGGGATAGAAATGGATTTGAAAGAATTTCAAACTTGAAGGGAGCAAATAAAGAAGAGTTTTATCTCTCCCACCCCCACCTCCCAGTGCTGGGAATTGAACCTAGAGCCTCTGGCATAGCTAGGCAGGCACTCTACCATTGAGCTATAACTCTAACCCCAGAGGTATCTATTTTTAGAGTGATTAAAATGTCAAGTTGCAAGTGAAATCAGATTTAGAGGATGATCCAGATAGTATTTAAATTAAATATTTCTCTTTTAAAATATGATAGTTGTTGTACTTTGGGTAATGGACTCTTACATGATCATCTCAGGGACCCTGAGAAGGACACAAACAAATAACTGTCTGATTTATTTCCATTTTCTAAATAGAGAATGAATCAATAATATTTGAGAACCATGTACTTTGTGATATTTATTTCTCTGACTTTAATTTATAACTAGCAAGTATGGAAGAAGATAGCTCATTTTTTCATAATTTAAAGTATTTTGACATGAATCACCTTGTAATGTATAAAACTGGAGACCCATCTCTTTTAAAGTTTTGTGTGCCTTAATCTGGATGACAAGTTTTTTTAAAAACATCGCCAAGACTTAAGTGAGTTATTTGCATGTCATCTGATAGTAAATCATGTTCTTCAGTTCATAACCTCACTTCAAACTCAGTTTAATTCTTAACATCCTATTAACTAAGAATTCTCTATATTTCTTACTGTTTCCAAGTCATACTGTTTCCATATCTTGGAACAGGGAGTTGTTAAAGGTAAAAAGGAAGAAAATTCTGGACAGTTCTATAAAACATCATTTTAGTCTTTTAATTTTTAAAAAGATGTATTTTATGTATACATATGAGTGTTTGGATGTGTGCCTGATGCCCATGGAGGGCAGAAGAGGGTGTCCCAACTCCTGGGACTGGGGTTACAGGCAGTTGTGAGCTGCTGTGCGGGTGCTGGGAACCAAACCCAGGTCCTCTGCAAGAGCAGAAGGTGCTGTTAACTGCTGAGTCATCTCTCCAGACTTCAGTTTTCTTTTCTTTTCTTTTTTCTTTTTTTGAGACAAGGTCTTACTCTGTAGACCAGGCTGACCTTGAACTCAAGGCAATTCTCCTGCCTCAGCATCCTAAGTGCTGGGATTACGGACATGAACCACCAAACTTGAATATCTTTTAAAAGAATAGATTCATAATGGAATTTTTGAAAGATTTTTTTTTTACTTTTTAATTTTGTCTGTCTCTGTGTGTGTGTGTGTGTGTGTGTGTGTGTGTGAGAGAGAGAGAGAGAGAGAGAGAGAGAGAGAGAGAAAGAGAGAGCGCGCACAAGAGCATGCGAGCAGGTGCCTGTGGCTTACAGAAGAGGTCAGGTCCTTTGGAGCTGGAGTCTAGTGGCTGTGAGCCTCCCTGTGAGTACTGGAACTGAAACTAGGACCTCTGCAGGAGCAGTCATCAAGCGCTCTTAACCGATGAACCGCCACCCCAGCCCTTTATAGAGTGGTTTGTTGTTGTTGTTTTGGTTTTTTTTTTTTTTTTTTTTGCACAACAGAGTATGCTAGTGTAAAACCAGCACTCAGATGGAGTCAGGAGGATCGTGAGTTTGAGGCCAGCTTGGGCTATATAGTAAGGCCCTTTCACGAAGGAAAAAAAGCACAACGCATATTTTTTTTTTTTAAACAGAAGATAAAAGCAAACAAAACTTGTATAAAGACAAGGTTAAAGTTCTATAACTTCTGATTATTTTTCTATGTGGAGTCAGTAGTAGAAGTCAGTGTGCTTGGCTACTCTGTAGCAACATCACATTTTGAATAAGAACTAAAACTTCCTACCTTGATGTCAACAAAAGGGAGAAATGTAGGTTTATGGTGTTTAAAGATACAGTTCTTTTGCATAATAATACTGATTCAGAAGTATTGTTCTTTTAAAAGGGGGAAAATTATTTTTCATGTATTTCTTTGTTTGAAGCTGTGTTAATAAACTTGCAGTCTGATCCCTCACTATTATGAAGGTAATATAATGCAGATCTTAAAAATGTTTTATTTATTTGTGTTTTATATGAAGCCAAGTGTTGCCTTGTGTGGAATAGGTAGGACTACAAAGCTAACAGTTGTAGTAAAAAAGAGTATTAATTTCAGGAAATTATCCATAATTTAAACATCAAGAAGTAAGTCTAAAATTAAGTATATTTGTGTATCATCAATAAACATATCTGTGAAATTTTCTGTATATCATAACAAGTATAATAGTTGTTCTTTTTGTTGTTGTTATTATTTGTCTGTTTTCTGATATCTAGAATGGAGCCTACCTAGGCAAGAACTCTGCTACTGACTTATACCTGTAGCCCCAGTCACTGAATTTTATATGAAATTAATTTCCATATATAATATTGGAGGACACAAAAGATTTAAACCTACTAGAACACTTTATAGTATCCCCTGTAGATTCAAATAGAATAGATAACATTACAACAAAATTTCATAGTGGAAATTGTTTAATTTGTATGTAAGATATCTCATAACAAAAGGCAGCTATATATCTTTAAGGAATATTTGGCAACATTACATTTTTTTGTTTGTTGTTGTTTGAGACAGTCTTACTATATATGCCTGGCTGACCTGGAGCTTGCTATTTTTGTAGACCAGGCTGGCTCTGAACTCACAGAGATCTGTGCTGTCTCTGCCCCAGGAGTACTGGGATCAAAGGTATGCCCCTATATCCAGCTCATAAATAAAAAAAAAAAAAAAAAAAAAGACTGTTACATTTATTTATTTGTGTGTGTGTGTGTGTGTGTGTGTGTGTGTGTGTGTATGCACATGCATGAAATGCATACAGATATCAGAGGACAATCTGTGGGAATAGGTTCTCTTTC
Source organism: Cricetomys ansorgei (assembly GCA_026225945.1). NCBI lineage: Eukaryota > Metazoa > Chordata > Mammalia > Rodentia > Nesomyidae > Cricetomys > Cricetomys ansorgei. The sequence goes on along the minus strand of JAMJFZ010002837.1, from coordinate 1,722,655 downwards.
TCTACTTTGGTCCCAGGATCAAAATCAAGTCACTGGGGTTAGTGCTAAATGCCTTTACCTAACATTCTTTAGGGAAGGAATTTATCAAGTTTTAAATCTTTTGTTTCTTTTTACTTTATTATTTTTTCCATAGTGAGTTCTCTCCTTCCTCCCTTCTTATTGTATACATTGTTAAATTTTTTTATTTCTGTGTGCCTGTGTTTGTGTGCAGGCATGCGGCACGTTCATGTGGAAGCCAGAGGTCAGCATCAGTTATCATTCCAACACTCAGGAGAGCCTTTGACCTCTCCTCTCTTTAAAACAATATTTTAAATTATGTGTATGACCATATGTGTATGTACACATGTCAATATGTGCACATGAGGGTAGGTGCCTGTGGAGGCCAGAGGCACTGGATATGTTGAGTTACAGATGGCTTTGAGCTACCTGACGTAGGTGCTGGGATTTCTGCAAGAGCAGTATGCACTCTTAACTCCCGAGCCATCTCTCTAGCCCCCACTTTGCATTTTGAGACAAGCCCTTTTACTGCAGCTGGAGCTCACAGCTTAGGCTAGGTTGACCTGACCAGCTAGAGAGACCCTGGGATTTATTTCTGATTCGCTAGTGATGATTACAAGTGCACTTCTATGCCTGATTTTTATGTGGGTGCAGGCACAATAAAGTGCAAGGCAAGCACTTTATTGACTGAGCCACCTTCCCAGCTCCTGAACTCGGATGTTAGTGTTCAGTAAGTGTCTGTTGAGTGAATGAATGTTAAGAATGGACTTTTTGGTGTTATAAAACTGAAAGGACTGGTGTTATAAAACTGAAAAGGACTGAAAGGACTGATGTCAGTCCCAGAGACTCAACAGGCTGAGAGAGAGTAGCTTGTGTCCAGGAGTTTCAGACAGCATAATGTAAAATAACAAGACTTCTTTCTCAAAAGTACCAAGCCAAAAAAAAAAAAAAAAAAAAAAAAAACCACATCTATATCCAGTAAACAAAAATCAACAACAAAATCTGGGAAAACTCCAAACTTGCCCATGTAAGAAATGGATTAGTGTTATAACATCATATGTTTTCTGCTAAGTGGTAATTTGTTATTTTTTCCAAATATAAGAAATATATAAAAGATATTGGACAACTAAAGAGCAGATTTCATGTTACTTACCTCTAAGATTTTCTAGGGCAAGTCTGTAGCTTAGTGCTTGAGTGTTTTCCTAGAATATGCAAGTCCAGGATTCAATCTGTAAAATTTTTTGATTGTATATGTATATTTCACAAACAGTTTTATACAGAATGCTAGGAGCACTTTTTTTTTGTATTTTACAGAAAGGCTTGAACCATGAGGTCTTTCTTTAGTATTTCAAAGTATAGCCACAATTTTTAAAATAAATATTATTGAAATGTGAGCCTGGTTTAAATTTTATAGTGAAAAGGGCTGGAAATTGATTCATGAATATGTGAGCCAAGTCATTTCTCCTACTTCAAAAATGGCTATGAAGCTGGACATGGTGGCACATTCCTGTCACTGAGCATCGTAGGGGCTTGAGGCAGGAGGATCAGGAGTTCAAAGTCCTCAGCCCACTTGTTGAGTCTGAGGTTAATCTGAGCTACCTGAGAAATTGTCTCAAAACAATTCTTATCCTGCCCCCCGCAAAGAAGAAATAAACACACACACACACACACACACACACACACACACGCACACACACGACTATGAAAATAAAAGCATTAACTGATGGTGTTCTGTTTTGGTTAGGGTTTGAAAAATATGGGCCCGTATACTAAAAGGTCAGTGGTTCATATTAAAAAGGAAAACTCAGGGTTGTAAGTGTAGCTCAGTGATAGGAGGCTTGGCTACCATGTGTAAGGAGTATAGTTCACGCCCCAACATTTTTTAGGAGACAATAATTCATTCTGTTTTTTTTTTTTAAGATAGTTTTTTATCGTGTAGGCCAAACTTACCTCAAAGTCCCTAAACTTGTGCTCTTGCTAGCTCAGCCATCTGAATGCTAGGTTTACACCATGACACCTGGCTCTGGGTTATTTTTATGTGAATTTTCTACCTTGTAATTTTTTTGTATGCTCATATCTTTCTTAAAAAGGCAGTGTACTTCTTGGCCACTTTCAACCTGTCCTTGAGTTGGTATGGTAAGGAACTATAGTCATTTTGATATTAATGTTTAGCATTTGTCCTGGTTAGATTTATTTTATTTTATTTTATTTTATTGTTAGCTTGACACAAGCCAGCATCATTTGGGGAGAAGAAACCTCAATTAAGAAAATGCCTCCATCAGATTTGCCTGTAAGCAAATGTGTGGGATATTTTCTTGATTAATGATGGTTCGTGTGGGAGGGCCTAGCCCACTATGGGTGGTACCACCTCTGGGCAGGTGATCCTGCTTTGTGTAAGAAAGCAGCTTGGGGAGCAAATCAGAAAACAGCATTCCTTGGTCTTTGCTTCAGTCCCTTCCTTGAGTTCCTGCCTTGACTTCTTTCATGATGGCCTACAGCTGCAAACTGAAATAAACCCTTTCTTCCCTGAGTTGCTTTTGGTCATGGTCTTTATCACAGTGCTTATGATCACAGATTATTCTGTGATACTTTTCGTAATGATTTGTATCCACTGATCTTGGTTTTCAGTATAACTTTCTCTCCTTTAGAGAGGTTAATGTAATTTACTCTAAACGGTGTTCAGTAAATATTTTTGAATTTATGTATTTATTTTGAGAAGATGTCTCATTTTGTAGCCCAGGCTGACTTGGAATTAATTGCAATCCTCCTGTTTCAACCTCCTGAGATCTTAAGATTATAGGTGTGAGCCACTATGCCTGGCTATCAAATGTTTATTGAATGAGAGAATGGTCATGTGCTGTTTTTATATCTTGTAGTGTGGATCTGTCTTTTAATTAACTTATATGTGACTGGAACCTGGAAGGTATGCTGACATTTCATGGCTTATTCTTTGTGGATATTCTGATTTTTAAAACACATCTATTTTAAAAGTGGTGAAGCTTACCAACAAGTTCTTCGTTGTTTATTGAGTTAATGTGCAGTTGTTTTATGTAAGGATCGATAAATGATTGTTTACCAGCTTTTAGAATACACTTTTTTCTAATACACTTTGTATTCCTCCTTTAGAGTCCAAATCAAGGCTGGATGCCGAAGCCTAAGGTTCTAAGGATTACATTGTTACCATTTTTATGTAGGCAAGAGTTATAAATTGAATGGGTACTTGACTCTAAGAGTCTCTGAAACTTGTTTTTGAGAAAATCTCTGTTTTTTGTTCCTTTCTTTGTCTTTTGCCCCCCCCGCCTGCCCCCGTCCTTATGAAGTCTAGGTAAGTGTGGTCCAGGGGCTGTTTAAGCAGAATATGCTTCCTAGTGCTTTCTTGACTCAAGAACAGTTATCTGTATATTTACCATTAGTTCTTAGAGAAATGTAAATTAAAATCCAAGGAAGTACCAACTCGATACATGCACTACATTAGCTAAAAATAAAAAGACTGAAATACTGCTGGGCATGGTGGCACGGTCCTTTTGTCTTAGCATTTGGGAGGCAGAGGCAGATGGATCTCTGAGGTTGAGTCAGTCTGGTCTACATAAGGAGTTCCAGGACAGCTAGGGCCACATGTGAGATCCTGTTTCAAACAACAACAAAAAAGAGAGACTGAAGTACCTAGAGCCAACAGGATGTGAAGGGTCTGGAACACTGCTGTATTGCTGGGGGGCACTACAAAATGATAGTCACTTTGGGCAAAAATTTCTTATTATCAAGCTTATAAAAAAAACCTATAAGGTTTAGCAATCCTATTCCTGGATAAATTTACCCAAGAGAAATGAAAATATATGCTCATGTAAAGACTTGTATTTGAATATCCACAACAGCTTTATTCATAATAACTTCAAGTTGCAAACAGCCCAAGTATTTATCAAATGGGTAAATAAATAAATAATTTTGTATTCTTTCTGGGGAGTCATATTCAGTAATAAAAAGTAACAAACTAGCCGTGAGTGGTGGCAGAGACAGGCAAATCTTGGTGAGTTCTAGGCCAGCCTAGTCTACATATGGAGTTCCAGGACAACAAGGGCTACACAGTAAGACCCTATCTCAAACCTCCTCCCTGCAAAAGGTAATAAACTAAGAGCCCAGAAACAAGAATGAATCACAAAGCATTGATAAAGAAAGAGAGAGAGATAAACCAGACTCAAAAGACTGCATACAGTACAATTACATGCAAGTGAAATTCTAAAACAGCCAAGGTATTGTGACAGATCATAGATTGGTAGTGCTAGGGAAGAAGGGATTGAAGAAACGTTTAGAGAACATGAAGGAAATGTTCAATATCATAATGTGGGTACATTGTAATAATTTGTCAGAACTGACCAAACTGAACACCTAAATTGATATACTTTGTTGAAGATAAATTATACCTCAAATTTTGATTTAAAATTTTAAATTATTTATATCTATCTATCTATCTATTTTTGAGACTGGGTCTCAGTAGGTAGCTCTGGCTACCTACTGTTTAGGAACTCACTCTCTAGACCAGGCTGGCCTTGAGCTCACAGAGATCTGACTGCCTCTGTCTCCTGAGTGCTGGGATTACAGGCTCAAAATTTTATTTTATTTATTTATTTTATTTTCAAGACAAGGTTTCTCTGTTATAACTCTGGCTGTCCTGGAACTCACTCTGTAGATCAGGCTGTCCTGGAACTCACTGAGATCCACCTGCCTCTGGTCCCAAGTGCTGGGATTAAAGGTGTGTGCCACCACTTCTCAGCCAAAATTTGATTTAAAGAAAAGAATTCTGGGTCATTTTGTTGCTTATCTGAGAATATAGTTTCTAGGAAGGGCCCTAGAGGACCCCAGTGCGCAGACTTCAGTCATACTTCGTAAAAGTGAGTCTTCTTAGAAAAGAAAGGTGGCTCACCCCTTTAATCCCAGCACTCAGGAGGCAGAGCAGGTGGATCTATGTAAACTCAAGACCAGCCTGGTGTAAGTAGTGAGTTCCAGGCCAGCTAGGGCAATGTAGTGAGATTTTGTCTCAAAAAAGAGGAGGCTCTGGTTGACAAATGGTTTAGAAACAGCAAAGAACTGGATGATATTTGTGCAGTTCTGTAGAGTATGATTAAATATGATACACTGGGCTCCTGTTGGAAGAGAAGATCTGATTGTACTGACCTCATCCAGGTCAGTATTCAAGAGAGTGAGTTTCTTTTTGAAATCCAGGATTTGTTGGGTGGAAAATACATCCACAACATTTGGATGGAGCCAACTGTTGCTGTTTTGGTTGCTCAGACCCAGAAGAACTGGTTAATCCTTGAAGAATACAATGTTGAACTTTTTTCCTAATGTGGCTGCTTTTATTCTGTAAGCCACATAGTTAAAAGATGTCAGAGTTCAGGCGTAGCTCGGCGGTAGAGGTCCTGGCACATGTGAGGACTTGTGAGGTGCCAGAAAATCAACAACAAAAACAACACAATGTCAGAAAATTCCAGAGGGTATCTATTTTCATGAAAAAGAGACAGATCAGCAGGATAAGGAATAAGTTCTGTGAGTTGTCTAGCTACAGAAACAAGATTCTGGATTAAAAGACTATTTTGTGATAGTTTAGAGATGTAGTAAAAGACCTTTGTTGGATTAGGAAAAAGAAAAAGAAAAAAATTATGGGTTCCAATCTTGGCTTCACATTAAAATCACATGAGATTTTTTTTTTTTTAATGACCATGGTTAGGACCCATATTAAGTTAGAATATTAAGTTAGAATCTGTTGAGAACCAAATTTCAGAATAGAAAACAAAACAAAACAAAAAACCCTATTCTGAGAGAGGGAGAGAGAATTAGTTTGTGGTAATGGGATTGAAACTAGGACCTTGCAGGTGGAGGCAGGTGCCCTTGATACTGAGCTGTAGCTCTGCCCTCCCCGGTATTCTGTGTGCAGCTGTATGAGAGACACTGCTCTTGAAACACAGTACCCCATTAGTATTGCCACTGTTTCTAAATGTATTGTTGACAATCGAAACATTTTGCAGTTGTGACAACATGAATGTTGTGGCTCATATCAACTTCTACTTCTTAGTAGATCTCAAAGAGAATTATTTGCTTAGCACATAATGTTTGTTTCTGTTTTTTTGAAAGTCATTCCATAGTATATCAATTTTTGCCGCTGTAGTCATGGTCAAAAGACCCTCATATTAGTGTAATGCCAAGCTGTAATTTTCTTCAAGCTTGTTCATTTATTCATTTATAAAACTCAATATTTTTAATGTTCTCTACAAAAAGTAAAAGTTAACTTCTATATTGTAAGGAATATACAGCCTAATACAGAATGCACATGCAAAATAGTCTTTAATGCAATGTTTTCTAAAAGTAGATGTAATTATGGAGGCCAGTTAAGGAGTGATTACCCTGCAAAATGGAAACAGCTGAATATATTGCTCTATTTTAATAAAATTCCAACTCTAAGAAAATTTAAAATTACAGCTAATATTGCAATAAAGATTAAGAACATTGTTTATTATCATAAGCTTGATTAACCTGTTATGGGATTCCTTTTGTATGACATTCCATATGGCCTGCTAGTACCCCAGTATGTAGCTAGTTGATTCAAAGGGACAATATTGACAAGAAATGCTATCAGATGTGAGGTGTTTTTTTTTTTCTAAAAATGACATTACAGATGTTCATCTTTATAATAGTTTTATTATCATCACATAATTCTTTTATTTTCTTTTAAAAATTATTACTGCTTTTAGGTACAAATATATGATGGATCCGATAAGTAAAACAGCCTTCTGTACATCCATTCATTATCTTATACTCCGTAAGCAATGTGTTTTTCTTTGAAAACTTTGACAATATATTTTCCCTGTATTTACTCATTGTTTATTGAATAAAAACTATAGTATTGATGTTTTTATAATCTATAATCTAACAACATTTGAAAAACCAACCTGTCAAATATCACCAACATAACTTTGATGTTATTAGTATAAAAAACTTTTTCTATATTATTGCTCCCTAAAATGTTCTGTTTAATGTGGAGCCTATTTAGCAAAGCTGGCTGGCCAGCAAGCCCCAGGGATCTGTCTTCTCCTCCTCAGCACCCAATTACAGGTGTGCAGGCCACACACTTGGCTTCTTCTTGTGGGTTCAGGGCATTGAATGGAAAGCACTTTACTGACTGAGCCATCTCCCCAGTCCTTCAAATCTTTTGCTCAAAATCACATTATTGTATTCGTCCCTATCCAATACGTTTATAAGATATTCTTTGTATATATGTGTATATGCAGTCCTGGCTCCTTACTGTGTTTGTTTCTCATCTGTAAATGGATAAAATAATGTTGTCTAGGGGTGAGAGAGATGGTTCAGTAGTTAAGAGCACTTGTTGCTCTTGCAGAGCACTGGAGTTCATTTCTAAGCACCTGTATCAGGTAGGTCAAAACCACCTTTAAATCTAGAGCCAGAGAATCTCCTATCCTCTTTAGGCCTCTGAAGGTATCTGCTCACATAGGCATTCGTTCACTTGTTCACACATATGCACATGATAAAAAATTGAAAAAAATGATGCTATTTCACAAATTATTTTGAGAATTAAATTCATTAATAGTAGCACAGAAACTATGGGGTATTCATTATTACTATGATTGCCCACACAATATTAATTGCATATTCTTTATTTGTTCCTTTTCCTTGGAAGCTTTTACAGTCTAATAGGTGCTCTCATTCACTAAATTAAAATTGACCTGTTGCCAGGCAAACGGTGGCACATGCCTTTAATCCCAGCACTCAGAAGGCAGAGGCAGACGGATCTCTGTGAATTCAAGGCCAGCTTGGTCTACAGAGTGAGTTCTAGGACAGCCAGAGTTACAGTAGAGAAACCCTGTCTCAAAAAACAAATATATGTGTGTGTGTGTGTGTGTGTGTATGTATACACACACACACACACACACACACACATATATTTTTTAAACCAGTGACTTCATGATGGCCAAACACAGCATGCTTTTCCACTTTTCAATCTTCATTACCTCCATAGAATTTTCTATAGTCTGTTGCTCCTTTTGAAATATTTTCTTTCTAGATATTTGTTGTGTAACACTTTCCTCCCAGATTGAAACATTCCACCCTGCAGGGAAGATCTTTCAGTAAGTTTTTAAGTAGGAAGGTAAACATCTCAAAATAGCTTCAGGAAATCCCTGAAACTGACCAGATTCACTAGGCCCCACCCTGCCAGATTGAGGGGAAAAAAAAAAAAAAAAAAGCCGAGAGTCCCTCTCAGACTAAGTAGGGCTGAATTTAGAAGACTCTGGAACCAGCTGCCTGGAAGAAGCCAAAACCAGTCAAGCTGCCTGGGATTGATTTAGAGCATATGAGGCACCTGGAAAGGATACTCTTGAACCTGTTGAGCAGGCCTGCAGGCTGTCTAGTATGCTCCAGGTTCCCAGCTTTTGTGAGCTGTCACCCATTCTGGGGTGGCTTTGGGGGATGCAGCTGTTTTTTGAGTCATTTCTGCTCCTGTAAGTAACCCCTCACCTATATTCCTGTAAGTGACCCCAATAAAACTCATTGTTCACCAAGTTGGACTTTGGTGATATCTGTACTTTGGTCTGTTGTGGGCTCCCTATCTGGGGTGAGTAGATGCCTCCCCAGGAGAAGTTTAGTCTCACAACAGTATTCAAAACCTATACATCTGATAAGGGATTAATATCCAGAATATAAAGAATACCAGAAGCTAACAAAAACCTAACTCAGTTCATATATGGACAAAAGGTTTGAAAAACATTTCTCCAAAGAAGATATAAAAATAATAAATACAAGAAAAATCTGTATCACTAATCATTAAGGAAATAGCTGTTAAGTTCACAATGAGAGATCAGTATTCATCCTTAAAATGAATACAATTATTGTCAATTTATCAGCTCTCTTTCTTTCTGTCTGTGTGTCTATCTGTCTCTGGCTCTTCGTCCTCTTTTCCTTTTTGGTGGTGCTGGAGATTGAACCCAGGGCATTGTATTGTACATGCTAGGCAAGGTCCTTCCACTTAACAGTTTTTCTAGCCCTCTGGGTTTTATTTATTATTAAACTCTACTCCTAAATACAAACAAGGATGTGGAGGAATTAGAACCCTTTGGGATGTTATAAAGTGGTCTAACTGCTCTGGAAAATGGTATGAAGTTTCCACCAAAAATAAAACGGAATAACCATATGACTCAGCTGTTCTAGTTCTGGATGTATAACCCAGAATAATTGAAAGCAGGGACTTGAGCAGATATTTATATAGCCAGGTTCAGAGCAGCATTATTCATGATTGCGGTGTTGGCTAGTTTGTCACCTTGATATAAGCTAGAGTCATTTGGGAATAAGGAACCTCATTTGAGAAAATACCTCTATCGGCTTGGCTTATAGGCAAGTCTGTGAGGCATTTTCCTACTTAGTGATTGATGTGGGATGGCCCAGCCCACTAGGCAGCTTTACCTCGAGGCAGGTGGTCCTAGGTTGTATAAGAAAGCAGATTAGTGATTTTTAGAGACTGGGATAACAATGATTACTAATGGATATAATGTTTTCTTCTGGATCATAAAAAATTCTAAAACTATATAATGGCTGACTGTACAAATCTACAAATATATCAGACCATTGGACTACATGCTTTAAATTGGTGACTCTTATGGCATAAATTATACTGCAATAAAGGTGTTACCAGAAAAGCAAGTATCTCTCAGAGGGAAAAACCTTCAAAGACATTCTGTTTCACTGGGAACAGGTCTAAATTCCTAATCACTGTATCTAGAGACCTGTGCTTGAGATCCTAATTCTAACTATTTTTAGCTGTGAAATTTTGGTCAAGTTCCTAGCCTGTGTGCTTCAGTTTCCTTGGCTATGAATTAGGAACACAGTAGCATGTTAAATGAGTCATTATGTATATGCAGCTCAGAATATCTTAGCTGTTTAGGAGTACCATGAATACAGTTCTTTCCTTGCCTTGCTTCTTAAAATTTTTTTCATATGTATATATAACATGCTTTCATCAAGTCTACCCTTACTTCCTCCCCTCTAACTCCTCCTTTGTCCCCACATCCCTGCCCAGTTTCATATGTTCTTTTTCAAAACCTAGTGAGTCCTCTTAGTGCTGCCAGTATGTGCGTGGGCGTGGGCCCATCTACTGGAACATGGACAGCCTGTCAGGGCCACATCCCTGAAGAAGACTTCTTCTCCCTCTCCCAGAAGCCATAGCCATCAGTTGCTAATAGCTTCTCATAGAGGTGGGGTTTCGTGACCACCTCCCACATCCATGCTGGGATTTTGTCTGGCTTGGTCTCGTGTGTGTAGTCACAGCCTCCATGAGTTCATTTGTGCAACTGCCCTGTTGTGTCCAGGAAACAGTTTGAGTGTTGTGATCTACCCATTATTCTGCAGTGATGCCTGGGGTATAGATGTCCCAGTTAGGACTGAGCACTCTGCAGTCTCTTACTCTCTACACATTGACCAGCTGTGGGTCTCTGCGTTAACCACCATCTACTGCAAACAGAAGCTCCCCTCCTTGTCTCTTTAAATTCTTTCTATTCTCAAAAAATGTTATTTTCTTACCTATTTAGTTGAAATTAAAATTACTTTTAGCTTTTTGTGTTATTTAGCAATTATTTATCGAATATCAATGTGCTAGGTTTTAGTTTATCCACTAGGAGAAACAGCAGTGAACAGAAGTTATTTTGTTTTGTTCTCCCAGGAAGCACATTTCAGTGAGATGATAAACACTTTCCATCGTTAGCTTGTGTTGTAATTGTTTCTTATAAGTATTGCTTTCCTTCTTATCTGCAGGCTCTTCCAGGACAAGGGTTGCATCCTACAGTGTGTTCTGTGTCCTTGTAGGCTTCATAATGTACTTTATTGTTTTCTTTTTGCTGTGCTAGGGCCTCTTACTAGAGTCATCTGGGAAGAGGGAACCTCAGCTGACAAAATGCCTTAATCAGATTGGTCTATAGGAAAGCCTACAGGGCCTTTTCTTGTTTAATGATTGATATGGGAAGGCCCAGCTCATTGTGAGCAGAAGTACCTTTGAGCAGAAGATCGTAGGGGATATAAGAAAGTCAGCTGAGACCAGGTATGGAGGTATGGTGGCATATGCCTTTCATCCCAGCAGGGGCAAGTGGATCTGTGAGTTCAAGGCCAGCCTGGTCTACAAAGTGAGAGAGAGGCAGCCAGGGTTACACAGAGAAACCCAATCTCAAAAAACGAACAAACAACCCCCCCCAAAAAAAAAAGGAAAGAAAGAAGACAGAAAAGAAAAAAGAAAGACAGTTGACCATGAGTCTAGAGAGCAAGCCATAGGCAACATTCCTCCATGGTCTCTGCTCTGTTCCTGCCTTGAGCAGGACTTACTTCCCTTTACGATGGACTGAAAGCTGTAAGACGGTGTTTATCATAGCAATAGAAAGCAAGCTCTCCATATCTCCCTTCTCTAATAATGGAATCTAAACAGGCTTTTGTTGAAATAAACTGAGAGCATTACTTTGTTCATTTGTATAACTTGCCTAAAAGTGATTCCCAGCTCTGGCAGCTTTCCAGAGCCACTTGAGCTTTATAAAGTCCAGATCCTGGGGCTCCACTCTCTTAAATTCTTGGGAACTAAGATTGGTGGGGTTCATGTTTAAATGTTTGGGAATCACTTCTCCACAGCACTTAGTAAACTCACTTTACTAGTGGCTAAGAAATTGGTAGGACTAATATATTCTCTAGATTGTTCCAAACAAGATTTGGAATTTGTGGGTTAACTTGGATTAAATGATGAGGCTGGATTCTGGGAAGAACAAAAAAGGTCTGTTGAGATGGCTCAGCAGGTAAGAGTGCACTTGCCAACAAGTCTAAGTTCCTGTTGCAGAAGTTTATTTTTAATAATGTTTATAATAGTTGTTTTGTGCATTGTTGGGGGATGGGCTCCCTAGGGCTTGGCATTTTGAATTGTCTGTTAAGTGTTGGCTTTATGTAAAAAATGTTTGATTCCTCATGATCTGCACATGCTATCAATAGAACACCTGAGGAGTTTAGATATCGATAAAAATCTCTGAGTTGAGACACTTGACTTGCGTCCACTGTCCAGAATGGCACTTACTATAACAGGTGGTTCCCTCTGTTTGCATCTATGAAAATGCCTCCATGTCTTCCTTGCTGAGCTACAAAGTACCTAACTGCTACAAGTGGTGCACCAATGTGGAGCACAACATCATGGCAGCTACATCCAATGTGGAGACAAAAAGAGAAAGAAACTCCAGACCTCACAGAGTCTGGTAAAGTACATTCGGGACAGTTCCCAGAGGACAGAGATTAAGGTATTAATAAAAGGATGTATATGCAAAAAATAATGAGTAGAAGTCTCCTGAAGGAACAGGAGAGTGAGAAAGGAAATAAGCCTCTATGACGCGAAAAGACAGTGAAAATTAATAAATAAGAAAGAATAGAATCCACAGAGGGAGCCAGAATAAAAAGGAAGCTCTATAAGAGAGAGTTGTAATTAAGAAAGAAAGCTCTGAGGTGAGAGCCATTTCCTGGTCATGAAGCTGACCCCAACACAGGCAAACTGCATGGGGCATGCTCCAGCTGCTGGGCATGCTGCTTCCCGCTGCTGGCAGCAGCAGCAGGGACACAGGAACCAGGAACCAGAGCATACTGTTCTAGAAGCTGAGTTTTCTGATGGCTTTTTTTAAATGTGTGTGAGGCCCAAGCAGGCCTAAACACAAGCAGGTCTTGTGTTTGAGATCTATGAAAGTTGTATGTTTCCTGTTAGCAGTGGTGGAAAAGAATGCCAAACTTCCAGGATGTTTCAGTCAGAGATTTCTTCCCACCAGCCTAGGACCCCGTGCTCTGGAAGCGTGAGGTCACTTGGAGCCAAGAAGCCACTTATTTAAACTGAACAGCTTTTTTTTCTGCAAACCTGACTACAAGTGGTTCAGATACTGGTGAGGCAGTCCTGACAAGATATATCTGTTATGGTGATGAGAACTCTGCCCCTTGAGGGAGCCCTTCCTGAAGACAAGGATCACCTGAGAGGATGCTGAGAAAGACACTTGCTAAAAATCTTAGAACTAATGGTTGCTGCATTCTGAAGTCTTTGGAACTTTCTACTGAACTTTAAACTCAAACATGAACTGACTAGTTTTGTTTTTGTTTTTGTTTTTTTTTCCCCTGCAAACCAGATTCTATCTTAAAATTTAGAAAGTGTTTCCTCAGGGTCAGCACACAGAACCTGTCTTTCAGAACTGGCAGAGGCTGTATCTTGTGCTGGCAGCTGAACTTGGTACTGTAAGAATCACTCAGGTGGTACTAGTTTTGAAGGCATGAAGGAGTCATGGAGAGCAGCTGAGGTTTGGCACTACAAAGAGGCCAGGAGAGGCCATTGGTAAAGATGCAGCCTTAGTGGCAGTTGAAAGCCCAGATTGAAGGGGTCATGTAAAGAAATTGAAGTTTGACACCATGAAGAGAGCCCAAGAGAGGCCATTGATGAAGGTGCAGTCTCAGTAGCAGTTGAGGGCCCAGGATTGGAGGGGTCGTAAAGAAAAGCTGAGGCTTGGCACTGTGAAAAGCCAGGAGAGGCCATTGATGAAGGTGAAGTCTCAGTAGTAGTTGAAGGCCCAGGATTGGAGGAGTCATACAGAGAAACTGAGGCTTGGCACCATGAAGGGAGCCCAGGAGAGACTTTTGGTGAAAGTGCAGACCAGTTGCAGAAGGGACCCCAGCAATTTTGGAGATGCCAATACCATGGGACGACCACCAAGAAGAGCAGTAGTAATGGAAGAGCAGTAGCAGAGCCAGCTGGAGCTTGGAGGACAAGCTGTGTATGCTGCAGAGGTCAGATCCAGAGAAGTGATCCAAGCCCTTTGGAGTAGCCCAGAAGATCATGAGTGAATTCCAGATAATTGCACATTGATAATGTTTTTCTGCTGTCCAAAGACATTGTGAAAAGCTTGATAGATGTTTGGTTTCATTTGGTCTGTGCATCTTGCCAAGCCTCATAATCGTTCTTCTTGTAAATAGTTTTGTTGGTGTAATGTTAAATTGTGTTGTAGAGATAAAGCATTTTTATTGGTTTATACAGAAAGGGGGAAATGTTGCAGAAGTTTATTTTAGTTATGTTTAAAATGGCTGTTTTGTGCATTGTTGGGTGAAGGGCTACCTAGGCCTTGGCATTTTGTATTGTGTGTAGGTGCTGGCTTTGTGTAAAAGATGTTTGATTTCTCATATTCTTCATGTGCTATCAATAGAACACCTGAGGAGCTTAGGTATCAATAAAAACTCCTGAGATGAGATGCTCAGGGTTCTCCTGTCCAGTATGATGCTTACCATGATAGTGATTCCCTGTGCTGAGGCCTGGCAGAATTTACACCTCTGAATATACCTCCTTGTCTTTATTGCTGAGCCATCACAGTAGTTAGGTGTACATCTACAAGTTCCATCCAGGGACAAGTTTGCAGATGGCTGAGCAGAGTGATCCAGAGCGAAGCCTGGTTAGCTGATTGATTTTGGTCAGACATGTGTTGCAGTTGGACTGTTGTCTTCACAGCCCTCATTCTGCTGCCTTGCCCTCCCAGGTAATAGCAGTTTCATATCAGTTCTGTCTTCTGCTGTCAGAGAGTCGCTGTGGGATACTTTGGTTGAGGGTAGCTTGTGGAGAAGGACATAGCTGTGGTTGAGGGTGGCTTGTGGAGAAGGACATAGCTGTGAGCTGCCAGCAGACAACTAACCTGGTAGTTAGAAGAATGAGCGCCTTGATCCTGAAAGAAGGATCTGGGTAATCCATTCCCTGTGTCTCCTGAACTTACCTCATATGGTAAAGTTGCTCTGTGTGGACATAGCTTTCCAGGATTCTGTATAGTCTGTTTTCTGGGGAAATTTAAAAGAGTAAGATCAATGGGTAAGTTACTGAAGCTGTTATCCTAAAACTGATAATGTGCACCCTAGATTCTTAGACAGAATCTCTGCAGGGCTAGGTAGTACTTGGCGGGGATTACAGGCCTGTGCTATCAGACTGGAGCTGGTTTTTTTTTTCTCCCTTTCAGTTATTATGAACAGTACTGCTCTGAACATTTGCATGCCAGCTTTTGAATGGGTACATATTTTGTTTGTGCCATAGAATGCATTGGATATAAGAGAAAAAAAATTTAATTTATTATTGTGTGTGTGATGTATGTGTGGGAGCGAGTGTGTACCATGGCATGTGTGTGCAGGTCAGAGGATATCAGTTTTTGCATTCCAACTCTATGTGGGTTTTGGGGATCAAAATCAGATTGTTGTTGGGCTTGCATGGCAAACACTTTACTGAGCCATGTCACTGGCCTGGAAAAAGATTTTTAAAATTTAAAACAATTGTAATTGGGGACTGGAGAATAGATCATCAGTTAAGAGCATTTGCTCATCTTTCAGTGGACCCAAGTTCAGTTTCCAGCACCCATGCTGGATGGCTCAACAACTGTCTATAACTCCAGCTCTGGGAGATCCATCTGGCCTGCATGGACACCTACACGTATGTGGCTTACATAATAGACACAACCACATAAATGCAAATAAAAAATTTCAAAAAAATTGTTATTGTTTGTGTGTGTGTGTGTGTGTGTGTGTGTGTGTGTGTGAGTGATGTGTATGCATAGTCTCACACATGGCATGGCATATGTTTGGAAGTTATGGACAACTTTGTGGAGTCAGTTATCTCCTTCCACTTTTACACTGGTTCAGGTGTCAAACTGAGATCTTCAGACTTTCAGAGTAAGTGCCTTTACCTGCTGAACCATCTCCTTGGCCCTTGGGAAATTATTATGCTATTAAAATCTTGCTATTGTAGAGAAGCAAGAGTTGAAGGGAGCCGGGAAGGAGGAAGAGGCAGTGTAAGCGCTTATGACAGCTGGTTATCATTTGTATCAAGAAGTGACAGATTCCTCAATCTTCCTGAATTTTCTCATTGAAGGGTAGGAGAACATCTTTTCTCTTATCTGCCATTTAACAGAATTGGAGTGGAAAAGTGTTTTGTTTTGCCAATAAGGCACATTCCTCTCTAGTTTTAACCACCATTGGTTTTGCAGTTTGGGTTGTAAGGACTGTAAGATTTGGAGAAAACACTTCATTGCTATTGCCCCACTCCACTTCTGGTGCACAGAACATGTGATTTTCTGGTTACTAGATAGAGAAAAGAGTTGGTCATAGATCATAGCCTTGTCATAACCTGTAGCAACTACTAATAGCAACACAAAGTAAGTAAAAACAAGTGAATAATTCATTTAAGAAAATTTCTTTTTCTGTATCATATGCTCTTTCCCTCCTATTTTCTGTTTAGTTTTGGGGAACACAAGGAATTATTGTTTAGTAGATCTCTCCAAGAAGGTGGCATTTATGATGACATGTGACCTGGCTGTGGTGACATTTGCCTTTAATTCCAGCACCAGGGAAGCAGGGACAGTTGAATCTCTGTGAGTTTGAGGTCAGCCTGGTCCACATAGTGAATTTTAGGAAAGGACTACATAGAGAGACCCTGTCTCAAGAAGATGTGAAGTATGTAAAACATATAATCTCTATGAATAATGTTAGTTAGCTTAACAAATGAGTTTTCCCAGGCAGTGGTGGCACATGCCTATAATCCTAGTACCTGGAAGGCAGAGGCAGGTGGATCTCTGTGAGTTCAAGGCCAGCCTGGTCTACAGAGTGAGTTTCAGGATAGCCAGAGTTACAACAGAGAAACCTTGTCTCAAGAAAAAAGAAAAAAAAGAAAAAACCCAAAACCAAATGAGTTGTAATCATATCTTAGTTACTTTTCCTAATTGGAACAAGTGAAGCCAAAAGTACTTACAGAAACTTAGAAGAAAACTTGACTAAGTTATTTTAATAACAGTAGTGCACAACTACTATTTACTTATTATATGCTAAGAGAATTATGTGCCAAGTAAAGATTTTGTGAGATTATCTCATTTAGTCTACATTAGATAACATTTACATTTACAAATAGAAAATGAATTAATTTGACTAGTATATTAAGGGGACTGGATATATATAAATAACTGTAAGAACAGAAAGCAGGTAGGGTCTGGAGACGTGGCTCAGAGGTTAAGATCACTTGTTACTCCTGCAAAAGCATCAGGTTTGGTTGGTTCTCAGCATTTACATGGTGGCTCACAGCCATTTGTTACTCCAATTCTAGAGAATTCAATGCCCTCATCTGACCTCCAAAGGCACCTGCCATGCATGTGGTACACAGACTTACATGCAGGCAAAACAATGAGACCCACAAAATAAAATGAACCTAAAATTCCACACTGTATAATTCTTTCTTACAGTGGTTACTAAAATTTATTTTAACTTATTTTTAACAAGTTGTTAGTATAACTTTTTACCAACATGCTGAAGTTAATTTTATGTGAATCTTTTATACAAGAGATGAAATTTGACTAATTCTAGTATAGGTGGGATTCAGTACAAATGTTTGTACAATGGCATGTCATTTAAATTTTCATATGCTATAGGACATGACTGTTAGCACAATATAATATAAATTCTATACCTTTTTTTCCAGTTTTACCTCCAGATGAATTGCTTTTGATTTGACTATTTTTAGATTCAATCTTGTTTTGCATGTTACTGTACTAGAATAAAAGACATGTTAATCTTTTCCTAAGAGCCCTGATTTTTTTATAGTCTCCTATTGCAATGATTTATACCATTGTGAAAATTTAAATTTTTATAGAGTTTTACACTCTAAGAATTTCAGTTCAGCTATTTAAGGCAGCAACTGCCACATTATCATAGAACTAAAATAAAAAGGGAACATGACTAACACCTACTTGGGGACCTTTATGTACCAGATATGTCAAGCTCCATTGTCTTAAGTCATCACAAGTCTATAATGATAAGCTTTATCTCTATTTTATGGATGAAAAAAAAACCTTCAAAAGTTAAATACCTTGTTCAAATTCCCACAGTTAGTTATAAGTAGAGCCAGGTTTTAAGCCTATTTGATTTTGAAGGGAGTAGTTCAGTCAATAAATACTTGTCTCCTGGGAGATATTTGCCAAACATTTGGTTGACAAAAGATGGTTATCTAAGGTGCATAGACAGCTTATTAATAAAAAATAACCCATTAAAATATGTGCAAAAAAGGGAAACAGACCCATCACAAAATATTATATACAAATGGCTATAATATATGAAAAGCACTCAGCATAATTTGTCATTAGAGACACCCAATGTCAATTAAATCTATGCTGATATTACTACATTCCAGTCTGAATAGCTAAAAATAAAAATAAAAATTCTCAGATATATATTGTTATTAGGAACAGCACATAACCACTTTGGGAAAAGGTCTAAACCAGTGGTTCTCAGCCTGTGGGTTACAATCTTTTTGTTGGGGGTAGTCAAGACTCACATGATGGAAGGAGAGACTTGACTTCCACAAGACACTTTCTACCTCCACACAGGCATTGTGTTGCATGTGTGCACACATGTGAGTGCACACACACACGCACAAATGTGAAACAAAATTGAATGAAAAGACTTTACTCAAAATAGACATTGTATAATTTTATTATTTGGGGTTTTAGAATAAGCAAAATTGTGTTTTTTAAAAAATCAGAATAATGATTGTCTCTGGAGGGGATTGATTAGTAAAAGATTTAAGGGAACTTTCAAGTGGTGAAGGTAAAGTTTTATGTCTTGATAGCTTAATTTATTTTTGTATTGTTCATTGGGAATATGTAATAAGAACAACTGATTTTTGTCTAGTGAACCTTGTAACCTTACTGAACATATTTATTATCTTACTGGGTTTTGTGTGAATTCCTTAGGATTTTCTACATAAAAAGAATTTTAACTTGTGAATAGTAACTGGGTACCTGTTATTTCTTTTATTTGCCTATTTACCATTTCCTAATATTCTTTATGTTCTGTTCCTACTCTTATCAGTCATACTTTAATTAACTTCCTTCTGGATTTGTCTACTTACCTGTCTTTTTAAACTTGATATCTCTAAGACTCAACCTACCTTTTTTTCCCTATTGTCTTCTGTACAGTCTCCTGTGCTGTATATGCCATCTCATTCAACTAATAGTACAGTTGGAAACAGAATTATTATTATTATCATTATTATTATTTTGGTTTTTTTGAGATAGGGTTTCTCTGTTGTAGCTCTGGCTGTCCTGGAACTCACTCTGTAGACCAGGCTGGCCTTGAACTCACAGAGATCTGCCTGCCTCTGCTTCCCAAGTGCTGGGATTAAAGGCGTGTGCCACCACTGCCTGGCTAGGATTACTTATTATTGTTGTTGCTGTTGCTGCTGTTGTTATTATTATTATTAGCAGTAGTAGTAGTAGTAGTACTAGTAGTAGTAGTATGGGTGTTTAGCTTGCATGTATGTCTTTGTGCCACATGTGCACCTGTGGAGGTTAGAAGAGGACGTTGTAGTTCCTGGAACTGGAATTACCAACAGTTGTAAATTGTCATGTGAGTGATGTGAATTGAACCCAGGTCCTTTGGAAGAGTAGCCAGTGCTTCTAACTGCTAAGCCATATCTCTGGCTCCTAGGATTATTTTTGAGTCTTTTATTTTCCTTACTCTATGTATCTAACCGGTCACTAAGTCCTGATGATACTTCTTCCTAATTGTCGAATCAGTCTGAAACTTATCTTTTGCCCCTCAATCCTTGGCCAAACTGTCATAATCTCTTGCTGGGATTACTGCATTTGCTCAGGGGGTTCCTCTAGAAGCCATTCTTACTTTCTTACTTGTCATCTGTTGGGTTGATATGTCTGAAAAGACAAATGTGAACAGGTCACTATAGCTTTCTGTTTAAGGTCAGCATTACTCAAACCCGATTGCTTTCAGTCTCTCTTTGTATAAAAATCATATATGGTCTACAAGACACTACAGGTTACAACTTCCCTAAATATTGTTCTCTAGGATTCTTTTGCTTCCTTGAATGAGCAAGGGTCATATGCAAATGTATACTCAGGGCCTGATATCAGTAAATATTAGTTGAATAAATAAAAATTACACACCAAGGTGGAGACGGATATGTTCATGATTTGATTTGGTGGTGGTTTTATATATATACACATATATATACATATATGTATATAGACATATCTATATATGTGTGTACATATATAAACTTCTGCCAAACTTAACACATAAAATGATGAGTTGTAACTCTTTAGGAGCAATATATTGTGTGCCTTTTTTTCTCAATAGGGCCACTAAACCAGTAAACACTGATGCATTCCTTTTAGTTAAAATTTTTCTTTGTTCACCTAATCCTACGTATCCTTCAGTCTTTGCTTAATTTTATCTCCTCAGGGTCTAGCTTTGACTCTCACTCTATGTCTTACTAGGTTAACTCTCCCTATTATATATCCTATACTTTCTTTGAAAGCATTTATTTATCATAATTCTATTAATTTTTGTTTGATATCTTTTTCTCTTTGCTATAAGTGTCACAAAGATAGGAACTAATCCCTTTTTGGTTCACAGATGTATCCTTTAAGTATATTATAGGCATTTAATATTTGCTGACAAAATAAGCAAATGAACTATATATTCACTTATTTATTCTAAAATATCTATTGAACCATACCGTGAGCCAGGTATGTTCTAGCTTTGGAGTTACAGCAGTGAACAGAATAGAATCTCATCTCTGCCCTCATGGAATTTATTTTTAAGAGCTGGGAAACAGCTCGGTCATCAGGGAATTATAAATGCTATGGAGAAAAATGAATCAGGGAAGGGAAATAAGTAGTGTTGGGGCCTGTGGAGCATTTGTCTCATTGCTCATAGGCACATCTGGGTTTTGTGGGGTAATCTGGGAATGCTGGGCTCCTTTGGAGGAACTGGGCATAAAAGGCATCAAGGCACCTGAGCTGCTTAAGGCAATTAGTGAAGCCGTGGGGGTTAGAGTCTCACTGATTTCCTGGTTCCCTCTGATCATCCTGCAGATGGTGATGTGGATGTTTAGATGATCTAATCCTAGGCTCATATAGAACTGTGAGTCTCTCCCTTAATTGTTGCTGATAGTGTTATTAAGTACTCATCATGGGCAAAATCCTGTGGGACAGAAAACAATCTCCCCTACTTCAGTCAGCAGTTCCCTGACCTCTGTCTCAAGGAGCACACAGTCTTATTGATAAGATAGGCATAGAATTGACATAAAACAGAATAATAGTAGGAATTTGAAAATGTCAAAGGATGGAAGAAAGCAAGAAGACTTGTAGAGATGAGAAGGGTAACCAGAAGGTTGTAGAAAAAAGGGTAAGATCTCAGTAAACAGAACAGTGGGAAGTGCATTCTAACCAGCAGCCATCACTATACGGATGCAGGTTCCTACTCAAACTCAGTATAGCTGATGCTAAATATCTCCTACAAATTCAGACATTCTTCCTGATTTTCTCAGTAATAACTATTCTCCTTAATATTGTAGCCACTTTTACAACTTTCTCCCTCTGAACTAGGAACAGCCACAGCTACCATTTTACTGACTAATTGCTATGAGCAGATACTGAACTGGATGTTTTACATAATTAGCATGCAACTGGTGTGGTATGCCTCATAACACTCAGAGTGAAATGTAGTCTCTCTCTTATTTCTCTAAATTAAAACCAATCCAAATCTCTATTCTCTTCTCCATCACAGTGAACATGTACATACTTAGAAAAAGAAATCATCACCTCTGTGTTGTCTGAAACACAGGCATTTCCTAATCTCCATATTGTCGGAAAACTATAGAGATTCATTCATTCTAAGCATAAGGCATATCTGATTCCCACTTCTGGATCTAGAGTGTTCTGTCTATTCTTGAATCCATAAGAATTTTGCTAAACCCTCCTTACTAAACAGAACTAACTTCTTTCTATATGTTTACATAGATAAAACGAAATGACCCCTTTCAGACAAAAGGCAAACTTCCCTCCATTCAAAAGAAGCTGCCAAATTGGGGAGACGGCTCAGTTGATAAATGATATGGATAAGATTTCTTGTGCTGTTGCTAAAATTACAGCTTACTGGGTCTAGAGAGTCTGATTGATTAGCTCTACAATGAAATCTAGAAATTAGCATATTTTCAGACATGCCAGGTGATTCTGAAGCAGATGGCTTTTAGCTTATCTTTGCAAAACATAATCTTGTACCTTTATTCCACTTTAATACAGCGTTATTTCTCCTTGAACCTCCCTCCTTTTTCTCTTCTCTTCCTTGAAGCTTTTCTTAAAAAAAAATTTTTTTTTAATTTCACCTGTATAGGTGTTTTGCCTGCATGTATGTCTGTGCACCATGTGTGTTTTGCCTGTATGTGTATCTGTGCACTAAGTGAGTGCCTAGTACTTTGGCTTTTCAGTTGTTTTGTTTTGTTTTCTGAAACAGGGTCTCTCTACATAGTCGTAGCTGTCCTGGAACTCCTCTGTAGACCAGGGTGCCCTAGAACTCAGCCTCTAGTCTCTGCCTCCCAAGTGCTAGAATTAAAGACATGGACCACCACACCTAGTCAGAAGTATAAGTGTATATTGTGTTTGCTTATGAGCACAGGCTCTTTGTCTATTCTTGGAAATACAGTAAGGCCTAGAGTAAGTGATACTTAATACGAGACATGAAGTTTGAATAAAAGCTAAGTTAAGAGGTACAGGGAAGCTGAGTGGTAGTGACACACTCCTTTAATCCCAGTACTCGAGAGGCAGAGGCAGACAGATCTCTGAGTTCGAGGACTACCGAACCCCTGGTCTACCGAAGGGGTTCCAGGACAGCCAGAACTACATGAATCCCAGAGAAACCAGAAAGTGGGTGTATAGGGAAAACACCAGGTATAGAATAGTGTGCTTGAAATCCCAGGGGTAGAGAAAGTGACATATTTGAGAATGAAATAAATCTAGTATAAAATTAGAGAATTTGACTAGGGTCAAGTCAGAGGTCCTAACTGAGTTATAATCTGTGTTGTTGTTTTTTGAAACAGGGTCTCACTATGTATCCCTGGCTGGCCCAGGACTTACTTTGTAGATAAGGCTAGCTTTGAACTCTTAAGAGATTTATCTGCTTCTGCCTTCTTCTGAGTGCTGGGATTAAAGGCTAGAGTCACTATGCCTGGCAGGATCTTAATTGAATTAGAAGGCTGACTGCAGTTTTGAGAATGAACTAGAATTATATTAAGATACAGAGAGGTTTTGTAAACTATAGCAATTAGAGACTATGAAACGCAGATTTAAGCAGAACATGTGCTAAAATTTGAAACATACACAGAAGATTATCATGGCCCTTGTGATAACACCCACATTCATAAAGAATTCCCTACAAAAAAGAAAATAATTTTGATCTGGGTTAGTGGTACCCATGAAAAAGTGGTTTGATTATAAGCATGTATAGGAAGTAGTGAAATGAGTTGGTAACATTTTAAATATTCGGAGGTTAGCTGGTGAGACAGCAGCTGGAGACAAGGACAGATGGCAGATTTCTGGCCTTATGATACTGCCACTTACCAAGGTGAAAGAACTGAAGAAGGAAAACCACCTGTTTGGACAGTTGGGAATAGTATTAGAGCAGTCTTGAATCCCAAATGTCAGTTACTTATCCAAGTAGGTAAGAGGAGTTTGAATAAAGAAGAAAAGGTTTGTCCTAGAATGAAGACAAGCTGATAAAGAAAACGTAAGACTGCCTAGCAATGGGCAGTCTTGGGCCTGAATAAAATGATAGCCCTAAACTGTCACTAGCATCAGCTGAGCTAATCCTATGATTGTGTTTTTGTTCTTTGAGATACAGTCTCACTGTGTAACCCTGGCTGGCCTCGAAACTCCCTATGTTAACCAGGCTGGCTATGAACTCACAGAGATCTGCCTGCCTCTGCCTTCTGAGTGCTGAGATTAAAGAAGTATGTTAAAACATACTTAAAACAGAGAATATGGGTCATTCTATGGTTAAGTTTTCTGACAGGTGGTTGTCAAATAAAGATAGTTGAATAACAGGTTTTAGGTAAGACTAATCAAAATAATGGAGTATAGAATCTAAGCTGGATGAGAATGATAACTGTCATTAAGTGATTACTATAGGCTAGGTGACTATGAAAAGAGCAAAGAACAGAGAAAATTGATGGAATTGTTAATGAACTAAAGATCTAAGTGAGGTGGAAAACAGCTATACCATGATAGGTGAGTGAACACCTAAGAAGGAAAGAGATTATGATATGTAATTTAATGATTTCAGAGTGAGACAGTTGGGAGTTCTCTAATATGTAAGGTGTGGCCAAGAAAGCATGTAGCTGAAATGAAATATGAGAAAAGACTACTGGAAACATGAAAAACTAGAGAACGGGTTTTGGCTTGTTTATTTTCATGGCCTCTTAATGGCATTGACTTCTGGTAGGATGGAAGGGTGGAGTCAGTAAGCCCTCATTGGATGAAGTATAAAGACCATCAGTGGGTAATCCTGGCAATTATTTGTGTGGTCTTAGAGAAGTTCCTATCTGTTAGGATAGAACAAAGTAAATGTAAATAAATACCATTGTTTAAAAATGAATACAATTTGTTTGAAATAATTTTGAGCATATAATGAAGTTGTAAGAATAACACAGACATTACAGCCAAACGTGAGAATATGGAACATCTAAACTTCTCTCTTGTTAGAAATGTTACAGACCATTTTGGAAATAGTCCTGATGGTTTCTAAACCAACATTGTGTTGCTAGTTTGTTTTTCAGTCTTTGTGTGCATGCGTGTGGCATACACATGCCATGGTGCATGTATAGAGGTCAGAGGACAACCTCAGGTATCGATGCCACTTTGTTTTGAAACAGTGTCTATTGTTTTTCCCATTGCATGTGCCAAGTTAGCTGGATTCTCCTTCTCTACCTCCATCCTGCCATGGGAGCACTGGGCTTTTATTCGGGTTCTAGGCATCCAATCACAGGTCTTCACACATGCAGTGTGTGCTCGGCCCACTGAGACATTTCCTAGGTCTCCTGTTCCTTTTTTTTTTTTTAAACTGAGAAAAGTGAACAGGTCCAAACAAACACAAATTATAGTAGCAGAAAACTGAAAACAAAATGAAATGTCAGTAGGAAAATAACTAAACAAATTGATATATTCATTTAATGATCTACTGATTAGCAATAAAAAGGAACCAACAACTGATTCGTATACAACTTGGATGAATCTCAAAAATACTACATGTCTTCCTCTGTCACTCCCCCTTATTTATTTACAGTTATTTGTTTGTTTGTTGGAGGGAGTACAGGTAGTGGTCAGACGACGACTTGGAGGAGTTGGCTCTCCTCCTACCCTGTGGGTACTGAAGATCAAACTCAGGCCTTTAGGCTTGGTGGCACGCACCTTTACTCACTGGGCTACCTTGCCAGCTCCTTGACCTATATTATCATTTAAAAAAAATTTTTTTTCATGCAAGGTCTTCCACTGAGCCTGGAGTTCACCAGTCGGCTAGACCAGCTGTCAGGCAATGGAATGCACACTACCTACCTGTCTCCACCCAAACAGGGCTAGGGTTTCACATGTGCTTCGCCACACCCAGTCTTTTTATAGGTGCTGGGGTCTGCGCTGGGGTCCTTATGCTTTTCAGGCAGGCCTCAGCCCCTCCATTCATTAGTGCTGCAGACAAGGTTGCTCTAAATGCTGTTTTATTACTGTATGTTTCATTTCTGTCTGTATTTTATTTCCTGGGTCTTTCCTCCTATGCTTTTAAAATTTGTTTCGATGAGAAAGACTGTTTTGATTTTGGCTGCAATGGTTTTATGTTTATACTTTATCACATCTGCCATCATCCTTTTAATACTTAACCTTTTACTATGTCGTGTATCACTTTCTTAGTGTATTGTTTTTTGAGACAGGGTCTCATATAGCTCAAACTGGGCTTGAACACTAGAATCTTGGTCCTCTTGCTTCTACTTCCCAAGTGGTAGGATTATAGGCATGTAAAAACCACAGCACTGTGATTAA
This sequence comes from Cricetomys ansorgei, assembly GCA_026225945.1. NCBI lineage: Eukaryota > Metazoa > Chordata > Mammalia > Rodentia > Nesomyidae > Cricetomys > Cricetomys ansorgei. The sequence continues at coordinate 1,696,718 of JAMJFZ010002837.1, read as the reverse complement.
GGACTGAATCAAGACATCATTCATGCTTGGCAAATACTCTACCAACTGAGCTACAACCCTGGTTATCACATTTCAGTGGTATCCTTTGACTCTCACTGTGTGTGGCCTTTTTGCTATAATGTTCTTACTACTTGACTTTTACTACCACCCCAGAATATGTAACATTTTCATCTTACTTTAAGTCCTAAAGAATACAGAAGCTCTTTCTTTGTTTTTTATTGTGGTAAAATTTCCATAACATAATTGGCATTTTAAATGTATGATGCAGTAGCATTTAGGGCATTCATGTTATTGTGGATGCATCACCTCTCTCTGGTTTCAGAATTTTTTTTTATCATCCCAGAATACTCTGTTCCTCTTAAGTAATTGTTCCCCGTTTCCCCTCACAACTTACATAACTATATTATTTTGGTATCTTATATAAAGGGAATCCTACAATGTGGGACTTTTTGTGTTGGCCACTTTCTCTTAATGCTGCCAAGGTTCATGTGTCGGCACTCAGTTTCTTTTTATGGTTGAATAATGTTCAAATCGTGGTTATACTGGAATTGTTCCCGATTGGTGTGAGGATCAATCCTAGGCCCTTGTGTATGCCACGCCAGCACCATCACTGAACTCCATCTCCTACCCTGTTGTGTATAACAGCTTCCTATGGTACTCTCAAGGCTACTGTATCTCTAATTTTACTTAACATGATTTATAGGGGAAAATCAACGAAGTATTATTTATAAAGTATGTAGTAGGACCAAGTGTGGTGGCATATGCCTGCAATCCTCCTGCCTCAGTGCTGGGAGGGTACCTGGACTTAAAAGTTGCATGGTATTTTCAATATAAAAAAAGATACTTAGCTCTATTCATATTCTGTGCCATCCTGTGGATTCCATAGGTTATGTTACAAATAAATAAATACAATTTACTTAATACAAAACTGTTATGTATGATCTTTCATCCTTAAACCCTTGACTGAGCTTGGTTGCTGTGATGCATTTTGTTAGGAGGGTTTTCCAAGGCCTCGTCTCAGTTTTTAAGTATAGATAATGCTATGTAACTTGTATGTCAGTATGTAAACTTATTGTTGCTTATAAATTATGAATTTAACAATGGTAATGTTTACATGTGCCTTATATAAATATGGTCATTCCATAAAGATTTATGTTAAATACTTTACCATATTTATCATTAAACCTGATAAAGTAGTACTTGTTTCCAGTTTGTACTTACAGGTTATTTTACTATATTTATAACAAATACATAGTTGAAAGAGGTTTTTTGTTGTTAGTGGGGTTTTTTTTGTTGTTGTTTTCCTTTATTTTTCTTTTTTCTTTCCCTCTTAAGCAACTATGATTTTGTGCTGTGTTGGTAGAAATTAAAGGAAGGAAAATACCATATAAATATTATGGGACAAGCACTATGAGAAAAAGTATTCAGTATTTGGTATATTATAAAAGGGTTCCGTGTCCATCCACCTTTAGGACATAAGGGGTAGCCACTGAATATAGCTACTGAAGAGAGACTATAGCTGTGTACCATTTTGCTCCTTTTAAAGAAACTTCATGATGCTCTAGAATATGCACTTACAAAGCTTTGAATCTCACAAAAGCCTGAATACATCTTTGATTGGTTATATATTAAGGGAAATAGCCCACAGCATGGTGCCAGACAAGTGTAGAGCCCAACCGATTTGATCCTTAAGCAGGGAGAAAAATTCTATTCATCATTAAGAGGTTAGATTGTAAAAATGTTGTAATTATTTCAGCCTAAATTGGTTCACAGCTATTTTTTTTTTTCAATAAAAGTTCTCTTGAAATTGTGAGGCAAGAAGACAGTTTTCGTTTTGATAACCTTTGCTGCATTGTGTTTTTCTTCAAGTCCTCCACACTACCCTGCAGCCTACTCTGTTTACTGTTCAAATCTGAATCATAATGTGCATCTGGAGGGATCCCGAGTCATGTGACCGGCTGAAGAGTCTCTTGTCCTTTACTAACACTCTTTGAATGTCTAATTTCAGTGTAGCATTTGGTTATATCATGAGGAAACTACTCCTGCTCTTGATGCTTTGGGGTTTGTGCACATCTAACATTATTTTCTCTCATTTTCTCCTATACACGCATTTTTGTTTTGTTTTGTTTTAATTGCAAAATCAAACAAAGAATGGCTGTCACATTGGGCCTCGACAGAGATCCTTTTACTTGAAGGACCACTCATATAATGAATGATTTTTATTCAAGTGAATATTCATATATTTCTGACTGTAATTTGTATGAAATGACAGCCTACAGACCATTTTGTTTGATTACGACCCTCACCTTCATTATCTTTGTCTAGTTAAGCTCCAGACTTGCCATGTCCATCGTGACCCTCCCCCACGTCTCTGTTTGTATTTTCTGTCATTGCAGTTTTCTCCTTTTCTCTCCTGTGGGCATTCACAGATTGTTTTCTTCTCTTTCCTTTTCTTTCTTTCTATTTTTTTAAGTTCATTAAAAAAGGGAATGTGTTGTCTGAGTAGAAAATTACATTTGCATGCTTGAGAGGGGACTAAGGGTTTTTGTGGGGTTTGGCAAAGTGCCTGCTTGCTTTTTGGGGGTAAAGGGAAGATGAGAAAAGGGAAGCATAGGATTGGAGTTTAAGAAAAAATTAAGAAATACTGAGGTGATTGCCCCATCCCATTTTTTTTTTCCTTTTTGTATTATATATGGCTACTTTTTTCTTGTATGCATAAACCACTTGACTAACAATGGAACAAATTAGAGGCCTTTCCTTAGACTGGTTTTGAATGCACAATTGAGTTCTGCAAAGCAGAAACCTTTCCTATGTGCATAGATGGTAATTGTATATTTACAAGTGAGAAGCTGGCAAGTGGCACGGTCTGTCTGTCTGTCTATCTGTCTCCACCCACAGTTAATCAGAAGAAATTTTATAAGAAAGTTGTTTCTTGAATATATTTTATCAAAGATGGTCTCTTCATAAAAGTTAAGCCTTTTTTTAAAAAAAAATATTTATTTATTTTATTTATGAGTGCTCTGTCTGCATGTATACTTGCATGCCAGAAGAGGACATCAGATCCCATTATAGATGGTTGTGAGCCACTATGGGGTTGCTGGGAATTGAACTCAGGACCTCTGAAAGTGCTCTTAACTGTTGAGCCATCTCTCCAGCCCCTTAGCCATGTTTTGAATTAGGATTTTTTTTTCTTTAGAATTAGATTTTGGGGGATAGAGAGATGATTCAGTGGTTAAGAGCCATGGCTGTTCTTCCACAGGACCTGGGTTCAATTCCAAGTACTCATATGGCAGCACACATCCCTCTGTAACTCCAGTTCCATGGAATCTGACACCCTCATACCAATGTACATAAAACAAAATTAAATAAGTTAAAAAATTTTAGATTTGGGGGCTATGGATGTAGTTCATTCATAGTGTACTTGCCTACCATGTGTAAGGCCCTGGGTTTGGTCCCAACATTCCAAAACACTGTGTTTGGGGACATTGTAGTTTTTTTTGAAGTTGAAAAAGTTCATCCTTCATTAAAGATGACATTTGTTATCTGGAAAATGTCATTTATGCCCACTGGGACCTGAAAGAACATAGAACATTTATCATAAAATGCGAGATGAAGTGGCCCATGCCACCCAGCACTCAAGCTGAGGTAAGGGCAGAATCCCAAGTTCAAAGCTGGCCCAAGAAGAGATGCTGTCTCAAACAAAACAACAAAAGAAAACCCCCTATATTTTTCAGCAGTGAAAACAAAGAATTCAGCCAGGTTCATAGTGGACATGTAGGTATAGGACTGAGGATGATCATGCAGTAGGATACTTTGTACTATAAAGGGGTTCATGGGAAGTAAGTTAATTTATCTCAGAGCTTGCCAAAGTTTTTTGTTTATATGCTTGTGGGTGGATGTGTGTGCATGAATGCATGAATGTATAATTGTGTGTATGTTTGTGTGAGTGTATGTGCACGTGTGTGAGTGTAATTGTGTATGCATGTGAGTGTACATGCATGCTTGTGTGTGTGTAATTGGATGTATGCCTGTGTGTCAGTGTTTTGTACACGTGTAAGTGTAATTGTGCACGTGTATGTGAATGTATGTGCATGCACGTGTGTTTGTGTGTGTAATTGTATGTGTGTATGTGTGTGAGTGTATGTGCATATGTGTGAATGTAATTGTGTATATGCGTGAGTGTATGTGCACAAATGTGAATGTAATTGTGTGTATGTGTGCAAGTATATGTGCGTGTGTGTGTGTTTGTGTATAATTGTACATATGCATGTGTGTGAGTGTAGGCCAGTGATCAACCTTGAGTGTTTCAGGTGATCCTCAGAGGCCATCCACCTTGATTTTTTTCTTTATCCTTCCCTCCCCTTCTTCTCCCCTCCCCTCCCCTCCCCTTCCCTTTCCTGTCTTCTCCTTTCCTTTCCTAGACAGGGTTTCTCATTGTTCTGGAAGTAACTAAGCAGTCTGGGTAGTCTGGGTTATCTGACCAGCAAGCTACAGGAATCTGCCTTTCTCTGAGTCCCCAGTGCTGGGATAACATTCAGCTTTCTTAAGTAGGTTCTAGAGATCAAACTTAACTCCTTATACCTGTGTGGAGTAGGTACTTTAGCAACAGTCATTTTCCTAACCTTTGGCCTAAGGAGTTAAAAAGCTGTTTCTTGATCTGGCTTATTACAGATTATAGCCATTAAGCAGATACTTTACATTGAATTTCACATTCTTAGGTATTATGATTATAAACATGAATTAGATAAAAACTTAATCAGCATAAGAATATTCAGTTTTGTGTGTATGCATATATGTTTGTATGCATGATAGGTAGAAATTTGAGAATGAAGGTACTCCTATTATTTATATATATGTGTTATGTACACATTACATAATGTATGATATATATTATGTAATGTATATTATATCTATTTATTTATTTGTTTGTTTTTTGAGACAAGGTTTCACTATATAGCCCTGGATGTCCTGGTATTCACTATGTAGACCAGGCTGACTTCAAACTCACAAGCGATCCACCTGCCTCTGCCTTCTGAGTGCTAGGATTAAGGGTGTGTACCACTACCACCCAGCTATGTATCTATATGTTATATATTAAAGATCAAGGAAGTATTAATAGCATGTAATTTTGCCTGTTTCTAGACTTTATGGTTACTCTCTTTTTGGCATCTATTAAACAAATAGTTATAGTGTAGGTATGGGAGAATAGCTATATGCAAATCATTTGGACTACATCATTACTTTTTCATCCTCCACTAGATATTCCAATCAACGTATAGACATGCTTTATTTCTTGCCCTTAAAAACATTGTTTCATGGGTTTGGGTGTATTTCATCAAGAGCCTGGGTTCATTCTTCCTACATCAGGCAAACACCAAAATCCACAACTTGTCGACTCTGCTCTGTCAGTTGTCATATCTCTTCTCTGTCTTTCTAGTAAAACTTACAGTTAGCTATATACTTCTTGACTCCAATTTCTCTTCTCCTGTTTTCTCTTAAATAGCTTTCAACCCGAGTTCTGCTAATACGTGTGACCTCTTCTCATCAGAGCCACCAATGACCTCTACATTTCTCAGTGTTGTCTCTCAGTCCTTGTCTTTGCTGTCAAGAGTGCTTGATTAGTTGAGCACTCTTATCCTGAGTCATGATCTTCTTCAGGATTCTAGAATACTTATATTTAGCTTTTTTCTGCCTTTGCTCGTTCTTCTGCTTCTTTGACTTTTATTCTCTCTAACTTTAAAGATATTTAATATTTAAAAAATATCACCCACCAGGCAGTGGTGGCGCATGCCTTTAATCCCAGCACTCAGGAGGCAGAGGCAGGTGGATCTCTGTGAGTTCAAAGACGGCCTGGTCTACAGAGTGAGTTCCAGGACAGCCAGAGATACAACAGAGAAACCCTGTCTCAAAAAACAAAAAACAAACAAACAAAAAAAATTCGCCCAATAAACTTTACTTTTTTCATGTATACTTCTATGCATTTTAACAGAAATATAAATTCATGTAACCAGTACTACTATCAGGATACAAAATACATTATTCTGATTTTTTTCATTTTATCCCTTTATAGTCATATTTGTAAACTGAAAGTCAGTAATCTGTTCTTGATCATTATAGTTTTGTCTTTAAGGAGGTTATATAGCTGATATGGTGGCTCATACCTATATTCTAGCATTCAGGAGGCTGAAGTAGGAATATCATGAATTCAAGGCTAGTCTGGGCTACACAGAGAGACCATTATTTAAAAACAATAACACCAAAAAGAACATTAAATATTATGTAATGGGATTATGTAACAGTATGTAGCTTTCTAGATAGCTGCTTTTTTTCAACATATGTCCTTGATATTCTTTGTTTGTTTTTTGAGACAGGATTTCTCTGTTTTAGCTCTGGCTGTCCTGGAACTCACTCTGTTGAGCAGGCTGACCTTGAACTCACAGAGATCTACCTACCTCTGCCCTCCGAGTGCTGGGATTAAAGGAATGCACCACCACCACCCAGTTTGATATTCTTATAGTTTGTTGCATGTGTCTCTAGTTTGTTCCTTTTTATTGCTGAGTAGCATTCCATTATATAGATATACCACAAATCGCTTATCCCACTCAAGAATATTCAGATTGTTTCCAGTTTTGGCCAACTATAAGAGCATCAATAAATATTGATAACCAGGTTTTGTGTTAATATAAATTTTCATTTCTCTAGGGAGAAATCCCAGGAGTGGGATTGCTGGGTAATATGGTGAGTATACATTAAACTTCATTTTAAAGCTGCCAAGTGTTTTTCCACAGTGCCTGTGTCCTTTCACATCCCCACGAGCAATGCATGGGAATCCCAGTTGTCTACGTCTTGCCATTGCTTGGCGTTGTAAATATTTTTTATTTTACACATCCTCATGGATATGCAATAATATCTTACTGTAGTTTTTATTTTCCTAGGAGATAATGACGTTGGACATCTTTATGTGCTTAGTTTCCCTGTGTGAATTCTTGGGACAAGTGTTCAAATCTTGTAAGCGTTCACGAGTTTTAGACTACCTGGAATTCAAAGTGAAATGATGACTCCAAAGATTAAAACAAAAAAATCATAAATGGCTGTTGTATCTTGCCAAATATAATTTCTGTGTGGATTAGTATGGTCACATGCTAATTTCTTCTGTGGACTGTTAATGTGACATATAAATTGATTTCCAGATATTGGCATAGGCTTCTCTCTATAGGAGAGAGCTCATGTTATACAATACATCATTCTTTGTATATACTTCTGGATTGAATATGCTAATATTTTATTGAGATTTTTATGTTTGGGTACAGATCAACAAACTGTAGTTTCCTCTCCCTCTCTGTTTCCCCTCCGCACTTTAGTGCCATGGTAGTTATGTGGTCTCATAAAGTGAGTTTGAAAGTATTCCCACCTAGCTTGCCTGTTTACTCTGTAGTCAGGTTTTTTTGTTTGTTTGAGTTTTGGAGGAATTCCTCATTTCTTCAGTTGTTGAACTTGTATCCCTAATAATTCTTTATTCTTCTTCTTTAATGTCTGTATGGCATGTAGTGGTAGCCCCTCTTTTTTTTTTTTTTTTTTTTTTTTTTTTTGGTATCTTTTAGATTTGGTAGATGCTTTTCACTTTTGTTGATCTTCCAGAGAACTAGCTTTGGCTTTGTTTTTTTCTGTTGTTTCTGTGTCCAATTTATATTATTTTATTTTATTTTTTTAATTTTATTTTGAGACAGGTTTTCTCTGTTGTAACTCTGGCTGTCCTGGAACTCACTCTGTAGACCAGGCTGGCCTCGAACTCACAGAGATCCTCCTGCCTCTGCCTCCCGAGTTAGCGCTGGGATTAAAGGCGTGAGCCACCATAGCCCAGTTTCTGTGTTCAATTTTTAAAAGCAGTTTACTAAATTTACAGAGCAATGAGTTTTCATATAGAATTTCACATATATTTTGGTACACGTGTCTGGAGTTTTGGATGCTTGCCTCCCCTACATTTTCCTACAAATGGACCTTGAGAGCTTGTTTGGATCTTCTAGCAGGCGTGCAGCTACTCATATACCCGCGATGGAAGAATGGTCCTCCTCTATCCCTTCCTCTTCAAAGGAGCATGCAGCTTGAGTTGGGAGGAAGAAGATATTCACCGAGCCAGCCAGATGAGCTGATCAACCCTGACAACAGATGTTGCAGCTAGATCATCTTTAAATCTTTAATTTTTAAAATTAATTTTAAAATCTTTAATTTTAAAATTTCCTTCTTTTTGCTCAGTTTGTATTCACTTTGTGCTTTTTCAAGTTACCTAGGATAGAAGCTTAGATCATTAAACAGAGATCTTTTAAAAATATACAGGCATTAATGCTGCTAACTTCCTCTAAGCACGGCATTCTCTGCATCTTACACGTTCGTGTTATTTTTCATTAAGTTGAAACATTTTCTATTTTTTCTTGAGACTTCTAAAATCTTTTGATTATTTACACATGTATTTCTTATTTCTTAATCTCTAGGAATTTAGAGATTTTTTTCCCTATATTTTGTTATTAATTTCTGTTGTAATCAGTTATGACCTGAAAATAAGCAATTCTTTACTTCTTTTTTTTAAACCCAGGACATGGACTGTTTTTGTGAATATTTCACAAAATAATGTGTGTACTGTTTAGTGATTTAGCGTTTAGTAAATGTTGTTAAATCCTGTTGATCTATGGCATTGTTCTGTTGTGAATATCATTGAATATTTTCTATTAGTTGTGTCTTTTACTGATAGAGGAGTGTTGAATTCTCCAGTTGTAACTGAAATATTTCTAGTTCTTTCTATTTTCTTCACGTAAATTGAAGCATTATTAGGTAAATACACATTTAGGATTTTTCCCTTTGGTTAGTTGATCCTTACTAGTGTATAATATTCTTTGTGTGGTTGTATGCGTGCTTAAACCAAAGTCTACTTTGTTCCCTGTTATTTACCCATGATGACTTTATTCTTAATAATGTTTGCATTGTATATGTGGTTCTTTCTTCCTTACTTCCTTCCTTTCTTTTTTTCTGTTATTGTTTTAGCTTTGATTTTTTTCAAGACAGGGTTTCTCTGCATAGCCTTGGCTGTCCTGGGACTCACTCTGTAGACCAGGCTGGCTTTGAACTCACAGAGATCCACCTGCCTCTGCCTCAGGAGTACTGGAATTAAAGGCATGCGCCCATGTGCCCAGCTGCCATTCTCTTACTTTTAACTTAATTTAGGTTATTGTATTTAAAGTGGGGCTTTTAAACTTTTTTATTTGTTTTTAAAACATCTTATTGTGTGAGTGTGCTTGCCACACATATATGGGTGTTTAGGGCAGAGGACAACTCAGTAGGAGTTGGTTTTTTTCCTACCACCATATGGACCCTAGGGATCCAACTCAGGTTGACAGGCTTGGCAACAGACACAATCTCGCCAGTCCAAAAGTGAGGATTGTTTTTTGGTTTTGGTTTTGTAGTCAGCTCGTTTTTCATACACCTTACGGAGTGTATTGATAGTTTTGTTGTAGCAGGTGGTTGGCTTCCATGGGTGTTGAGGCTAATGTCAGTTCTTTTTTCTATGCCACTGGAGTTAGTTCTCTGATACACTGAATCAGGGACTTGTTCCACAGGTGTGTAGCTTCAGCTGAGCCCAGTTCATGAGCAGGTTTCTGGGTTGCTTTCCTAAGTAGTCCTGTCCTGTCCATATGGTTTCCCTAGCTCTTTCTTGTTCTCTAGGGTTTCCTTTTCTGTTTTCTTGTCAGAAACACGCGGTACTAATTATCCCTTTCTGTTGTGTATTTCTGTATCTGGGTCCACATCACAGGAAAACAAAAAGACTGGAAAGCACAATTTTACTCAACAGAGGAAGGTCTCTGTCTTTGTAGATTTCCATTTGAGGACTCTTATTTCTGTAGATGTTGCTGCTCCTTTTCTAAAAACTTTCATCACTAAAGATTGCCTACAGGTTGGGATGGGGCGAAATAGGGAAAGCAAAAGAACAACAAACGGAGTGGGGCATTTTTGCTCTGAGCATTCAGTTTGCTTTCCGGCGGCCTGAGAAGTTTCCTGGAGCTTGCCCAGTCCTCACTGCTGGTCTCATTTTTATGTGTAAAATTCAGGCTGAAGATACTAGAGAGGAAAAAAGGATAAATTGACTGTTACTTCAGTGTATTTTAAATTCTAGTCTCCTTCTGTCTGCTTGATAGTACTGACTTTTGTTAATCCTCATTTTCTTCTCCATGTATTCTGTGCAGATGCTTAATTTATCTTATGTACCTTTAGGTTATTTATCCTTTCATTTTTCCTATTTATATTTTAAGTGATTTTTAATAGGCAGTTTTTTAATAGGTTTTTGTTTATTCTTTTTTTCGATCTGATAATTCTCCCTTTTTAAATGGATGGTTTAGATCATTTATGTTTAGTATGATTTTATATGATTATATTGAAATCTGCCATCTTCTTATTTTGTTTGACCCATCAGCTGTTACCATCTTTTACAATCCTATTTTATATTCATTGTTGGGATATTAACCAAACTTCTCTTTGCACCTATTTGTGGGTATATAGTGTCTACCTCAGCAAACTTCTGTGGAGATCCAGATAATAAATAGTTTAAGCTTTGTGAAGCATACTAACTCTGTTGTAACCACAGCTCTACTGTTGTTGCACAGAAGCAGAGACAGTAAATAAATGAGCGACTGTGACTGTAAGCCATAACAGTTTATTCATAGAAATAGGCGGCTGGTTAGATTTGTCCTATAGGCTGTAGTTTCTTAGTCTCTGCCTAAGCTTCAACACCATTCCTATGCTTTTTCAGCCATTAGTAATGCCATGCTACTAAAGTAGTAGAAATAAGTATTTCTGTGCAGATTGTCCTAAATTTAGCTAATGGGAGTCCATTTCAATTGGTATTAGTTCTCTTAACATATTTCTGTCTTTGAGAACTTCCTTGATTTTAAGCAATATAAAATCAACCAGAAAAATATGGTACTTACGTGTTTACACCTGGAATTCACCAAGGAACTCTTACTTTTAGTGAGAAATGGATTTTTGAAACCAAGAAACCAAGATCTACTTACAGTTTGTGCTTGTTGTCATAATGATGCTACTTTAAAAATACATTTATTTTTATTTTATGTGTATGAGTGTTTTCATGTGTGTATGTGTACCACGTGTGTGCCTGATGCTTGAGGAGGTCAGAAGAGGGCGTCAGATGCCCTGGAAAGGGAGTCACAGACAGTTATGACTCACCATGTGGGTGCTGGGAACAGCCCAGGTCCCAAGACAGCAAGTGCTCTTAACTGCTGGCTCAGCCCATGGTGCCAGTGTTTTAAGCTTTCTCGTTGAGTTAGGAAATATGTTTTCAAAGTAATGAATTCATATCAATATTTTCCAAGTTATATTAAGCATTACAGATTTTTCCTATATTTGTAATTTTATACTTTGCACAGAGAATTTTGATTGTTAATACTAACATTTAATTAACTAGCAATATGCATAAAGAATGTTTAGCAACCAATAGTGCTTCTCACAATAAAGTATGCTGTATGGATATCCTAATACGGATAGGAAGAATTTGTTTAATTTTTAAGCTTATTTTACTTATCTCTGAGTGTAAGTGCTCTCACCCACTGAGATGTCTTGTCAGCCCAGGAAGTCTCTTTAAATTCCCTCTAGCACTGAAGGGCTCACTACATCTTCATCTGCACTTGCCATCTTCTGTTCCTGAGTTTGTAGTGGGGTTTTGTTCTGTTTTTGAGACAGGATCGTATTCTGTCACCCTGGTTGGCCTGGAACTCATTGTGTAAATCAGGCTGGCCTTGACCTTGCAGCCATCCTCTTGCCTTTACCTCTTGAATGCTGGCATTACAGACGTGAGCCATCACTGCTGGCCAATCTCTACTGGGATGGTAGCTATTCTGTTGAATATGAGATAGTATCTTATGGAACTTTTCATTTGTATTTTGCTTTCTGAATTTTATTTTTCAGACAGGTTCTCATGTAACCCAGACTATCCTCTCACACACTATGTAGCTGAGGCTAGCCCTGAACTCCTAATCCTCCCGCCTCCGTCTCCCAAGTGCTTGGATTACATGTATGTGTGCCCATGCCCTTAGTCATTTGGACTTCTCTGATGACAATGAGTTGAACATCTTCTCCTATGTTTGTTGACTATTTGTGTATCTTTGGAAATTGGCCATTTAAATTCGTTTATGTTCTAATTGTGCCATTTTTATTATTGATTTATAGAAGTTTCTTATATATTCTGCATAGCAACTTATCAGGTACAGTATTTGCAAATATTTTCTTCTATATCACTGACATGATCTACTTTAATTTATGTTGAAGGTCAGTTTAACTGCCTAGTAGAAAATGGATCGGTATAGACTTCAGTAAGAGAGAATAAGATAATCTTAAAAATAAAGAAAAAAATAAAATTATTAATGAACAGAACGGGAGAGAGAACCAGTTAGGCTTTTGCAGCAATCTAAGTAGTAGACTGTCAGGGCTGCCAGTGGCAGCGGAAAAAAAGTAAAAGGAGTAATATATCTTTCAAGGTAGAATCATCATAGTATAGTTTAAAAACTAGCGAGAACAGTCCTAGGCTTCTCCTGGATTTCTCAGTTAAGTACTTTGGTGAGTGGTGATGTCATTTACCAAGGTGGAGCAGATTGGAGAAGGAGCAGATATAGAGGGAGACTTTGCCAGATGGGGTAGAGGAAGGCACCCATTTGAATAAAAAAGAGAAGTACATTTTAGGTATAATGTGTCCATGTGCCATCACATAGTGATATAAGGTAGAAATTTTTTCCACACACCTGTAATCTCAGATTTGGGAGAGAAGGAAGGTCACCAGCTCCAGGGAAGTCTGGGCTATGTAGTGATTCTGCTAACATAATATGAACAAATTACTTTTAAGTTTAATAAGAGTCTTGAACTATAAATACAAATGACATTTTGGGACAGTCATTTGGTAATGCCACATTGAGAAAGAAAGATAAATTCATGATATTGTTTATTCAGAAGGGGTTTGTTCTCTCCTGTTCCTGTCTTAAAGAGTCTAAGCTGTTCTGAACAGAAACCATCCTCTTATGTATCAATCAGAACAGCAAATATGGTAGGGATAAAGAATAGAAGATTGATTCTATTCAATCTTGATTACAATATTGATTACAATATTTTTCCTAGTGTTAATTCTGTGTTAGCTTAATTCTGAACAGGTTGGATAAACACTATATAAGCAGAATGAGCACATAGTTATAAATGATCTCAAAACATATTACTAACTTGGTTACAGGTTGGTTTGTAAAGGGAAACTTTAAATAGCATTCCTTGGAGAAACCCTTTCCACAGTCAACATGTAATCTGGGGCTTTAGCATAAAACATAAAATTCTGGTAAATAAAACCTTTCAGCATACCTGTATACTTCATCACAAGACTTTGGCTATTGTAATTTAACTTTGGTTTTATTTTGGTTTAATGAGAAGTGGCTTTTTTTTCCTTCTTTTTAAAAACGTTTTGCTGGGCAGTGGTAGCACACCCCTTTAATCCCAGCATTCTGGAGGCAGAGACAGGCGGATCTCTGAGTTGAGGTCAGCCTGGTCTACAGAGTGAGTACCAGGACAGCCAGAATTACAAACAGAGAAACCCTGTCTCGAAAAACCAAAAAACAAAAAAAAGAAAGAAAGAAACAAGCAAACAAAAAAATACTTGTTTTATTTTTAAATTGTATGTTAGTATTTATCTGTGGCTTTGTACACAGTGCAGTACCCACAGTGGCCAGAAGAAGGCATTGGACCATTTGGAACTGAAGTTACAGATAGATGTGAGCCACCATGTGGGTGCTGGTGTTGGAAACTGAACCCAGGTCCTCTGGATGAGCAGCCAGTGTTCTAAAACTACAGAGCCATATCTCACCCACTCCTGTTTTTTGTTTTTTGTGTTTCAAGACAGGGTTTCTCTGTGTATCCCTGGCTGTCCTGAAATTCGCTCTGTAGATCAGGCTCACCTGGAACTCAGAGATCTGCCTGCCTCTGTTTCCTGAGTGCTGGGATCAGTGTGTGTGGCCCTCCCCCAGCCATGCCTCCTGAGTGCTGGGATCAGTGTGTGTGGCCCTCCCCCAGCCATGCCTCCTGAGTGCTGGGATCAGTGTGTGTGGCCATCCCCCAGCCACCCCACTTCTTATAGCAATGAAAAGTACTGTTCTGTTTGTTTTTCTTTCTGTGTGGAGAACACACCCAGGGCTAGGCAAGCGTCTTGCTCAGTGGCTCTTTTGAAAAGGCTGTTTCTGTCCTCCTGTCCCAGCTCAAGTTTGGCCTCTCAGTGTCTTCCAGCACCTGCTTTCCCCCCATTCTAACCCAAGAAAAGAAGAAGCAATTTTGCTTACGTAATCACTGTTTTCCCAGGATTACCCTTTTCTGCTTTTTATAGTTTGGATAGAAATTTTGTCTTGAATTCTTCTTAGCTACTTCCTGTTCTTTGAAGGCTGGCACTGTTATAAAAAGCTAATTGGCATTATACACAAAAGATTATTCATTAACTTTTCTGTAAGGCCCACAGCTCCTTTCAAGTCTAATATTTTTAAAGGACCCATCTCTTTCTCTCCTTCTGGACAGACATTGAGAATACATTTGAGAAGAGTTGCTTTGCATGCCACGTTTAGTTTAAAAGTTACTTCCCCTAAAGAAATGATATTATAAATGGTAGTTTTATTTCCCCAAGTAAATCCAGTCTTTTTAACTTTCACCATAAGCAACTTAACTCTTATACTGACGTCACAGAATCAAATGGGTGTGAGGCAGAGGTGAATCCAGGGATAGAATAAGAATAGTAAAATGTAGGCTGGGAAGTGGTTTAACAGGTAAATGTGCCCGCTGACACCTGACAACCTGAGTTTGATCGTGAGTCCATGTGTCCAGTACTGAATAAACAGTCATGGTGGGACACACCTGTGATCCCATCAGGTTGCCCTTGGCTACATAGTTGAGTTCAAGGCCAGTCTGAAATAACTGATACTGTCTCAAAACAAACAAACAAAAACAAGAAGAAAACCACAAACAAACAAGGGATGAGAGATAGCTCAGTTGGTAAATTGCTTGCCAGGCCCTGAATCTAGTCCTCAGCACATACATAAAAAGGCAAGTGTGGTGATGCAAGCTTGTAATCCCAGTGCTGGGATGATGGAAAGATCCCTGGAGTTCACTGGCAGGCCTGTAGTTGTACTCCTACTGTGTAGGTTCACAAGGAAGACATGGAGGCATTTTCATTGATGCAAACCCTGTCAGACCTCAGTGGAGGGAACCATTATCATAACAAGCACCATTCTGGAGAGTGGAACTCTGAGTTATCTCATCTCAGGGGTTTTTATTAATACCTAAGCTCTTCAGGAGTTCTATTGATAGCATGTGCAGATCATGAGCAGTCAACCGTCTTTTACCTATAGCCAACACGTGCAGACAATACAAAATGCCAAGGCCTAGGCAGCCCCTTTCCCAACAGTTCACAGAACAACCATTTTAAACATAACTAAAAACAAACTTCTGCAACATTTCCCCCTTTCTGTATAAGACAATAAAAAAAATTGCTTTATCTCTACAACACAATTTAACACTACACCATCAAAACTATTTACAAGAGGAACAATTACAAACCTTGCTAATGCACAGGACCAAATGAAGCCAAACATTTATCAAGCTTTTTACCATGTCTTTGGACAGCAGAAAAGCATTATCTTCTCATGATCTTCTGGGCTCCTCCAAAGGGCTTGTATCACTTCTCTGGCTCTGATTTCTGCAGAACACACAGCTTGTTCTCCAGGCTCCAGCTGGGTGAGGAGACTCTTACCCAGGAATCTGGTTGAAGCCTCTTACCAGCTGAGAGTATAGAATTCTAGCACAATTAATACTTGCTCTAAAGGCTGCCTACATAGAAATGGTATTTTTATATAAATGTTTGAAATAAGAATATTCAAATAGCAATGAGTCATGCTTAAGACTGAGACATACATGACCTTTGAGTATGGGTTCTTCTGCTTTCCCAGCTATTAACTTACAGTTTTCTAGGAATCTCACAAGAACCCCCATTCACAGTAAAAGGCATGTCTTTACCCTTGTGCAAGCCTTGTGATGCTTGATTTACTTGTTAAGACAACAACCCTATAGCCGTATATTCGGGGCAAAGGGCAGTTTATTCTTTGCCTAATTCAATCACTGGTCCTAGTCCTGGAGCCGGGAAGTATTTTGACCTCCATACATTCTAAACTTAAATCTAGAACTGGAAGCCTTCAGCCTTAGCTTCCTTACAATCTAAAACATTTTAAGCCACCGAAACTTACTGCTGACTGATCCACTCTGACTTCTGAACTCAAGAGCTGTACTGAATTATTCTGGTTGGCTGATTCAACTCACTTGCTGTTCTGGCTCAAACTCTTCTCCATCTCCAGGCTGCTGATTCAAACTGAACTTCTGATCCAGCTGACTGTTTCTGGCCAAAATCTTCTTACTCCTGGCAGACTCTGGCTGATTCTCTGACTGCCTCAGACTGAACTTGCTCTGCTCAACTGTCTCACTCTTCTTGTCTCATACTGGCTTCTGTCTAACTGCCTCTGTGTCACTGCCTCAGACTCCTCAGACTTCTCAGACTGCTTCTGTGTTTTATCCTCTGTGTCTCTGTGTCTTATCTTCTGTGTGCCTGCCTCATACTGCCTGAGTCTCCGAGCTGAGAGCCTGCTTTTCTATCATGAGAATTGGGCATGTCCTCACTCTGACTCACTCTGCCAACTCTTCCTCTGATATCATCACTTTACCTGTCCTTCACTCTGACTCATCTCAGATGTCACTTCCTGTCTGACACTGACTCCTTCTGAGCTCTGCTTTCTGTCTCTCAAGTGCTAAGATTAAAGGCATGTACCACCACTGCCTTCTGAATACTGGAATTAAAGGTGTGCACTAACATCCTTTCTACATTCCATCAGACCACACAGGTCTCTGAATGTGATCCCTTCATATAGACCCCTGGATGTGATCTCTTCATATAGACCCTTGGATTTGATCCATTCCTAGCTATCACACAGGCCTTTCAATGTGATCCTTTCCCAGGTTAAATGATTAAATATTACTTTACACAACCTTATTTAAGGCACATCCCAAACTACTCTGTAAACTAAGTCCCTTAGCAATCCTTTGAGATGTAATCCAAGAGCCAGTAAGATCTTATATTTAGCTATTGCTAAGACCTTAAATGAAAGTTTCTTGTGAAAAGCCCAAACCCACATTAGGTGTGTCTTGTCCTTTCTCTGAATACTTCTTCCTGTTAACCTTTTCTGCTGCTCCAGGCTTAAAACTACGTTAAAACTTTCTTCTTGAGCCTTAAGATGTAGCTCAGTGGTAAGGTGCTTGACTAGCAAACACAAGGCCCCAAGTTTGATAAATACATACACGCATGTATACACATGCATGTGCAAATAACAACAAAAATCTCTTCATTTATTCATTGGATTTTTTTATTTCAGCATTGTATTTTCAGTTCTCAAATTTCAGCTTGGTTTTTTTACATCTTATATTTCTTTGCTGACAGTTTCTATTTTTTAAAAATGCATTTCAAGTGTGTTTGTAATTGCTCGTTGAAGTATTTTTATAATGCCTCCCTTAAAAGCTTTGTCAAGAGGTCAGCAAGATGGCTCAGCTGGTAAAGACACCTGCCGCCAGGCCTGAAGGCCTGAGTTTCATCCCCAGGATTTACATGGTGTAAAGAGAGGACTGACTTCCCCAAGTTGTCCTGCACTTGTGTCCAGTCATGTTCTTGTACCCACTCATACACATACATATGCACACAAAATAAGTGAAGATGTAATAAAAATTTAAAAAGCTTTGTCGGGTTCTAACATCTGTCGTTTTTGGTGCTGGTATCTACTGATTATCTTTTGATTCAGGTTGAGATTTTCCTGCTTCTTAAAATAACTGATTTTCATTGAAGTTTCGACATTTGGAATATTATAAAGCTCTGGATTTTTATTATTCATCATTCTTTATTGTGTGTGGGGTATGTGCGGAGGGGTGTGGCTGTTGCTATAATGTGGTATGGGGATCAAATGTAGCATAGTATATAAGCGCTCTTCCAATGAGCCAAGAGTCCAGGGTTCATATGAACCTCTGTTTTAATGCATCCTCTCACACTGCAGTGGCAGAAGTCAGAGAGGAGCTCATTATTGCCACATGGGTGTAGAAGTCCTGATTCCCCGCTGAGCTGTTCCTGTGCTGAATTAGAAGAGCAGAAATGCCTCATTACTATTTGCTTCGAGGCTTCTACTGGTACTTGGCATAGAATGGCAAAAGGCCTCATTACGATTGTGTGGTGGAAGTCCTGACTCGCCAGTAAGCGTCATGTGACACACACTCCAGTGGGGGTACTTTAAAAAGCCTAACCTAGTGTTTGCTGGCTTGCTGGGTGTAGGGTTACAGTAGTCTCTGGGCTGTTCATCTGAAGCAGAATGCATTGTCTTAAGTGTTTTGTACTAGTCTGTTCTTTCCCTCTTTTCTTTTTTCCCTACAGAGAGCAAGGATTAAAAAAAATTTTTTTTTCTGTATCTGTTGACATTTCTGGTTGCTACTTTCTTTATCTCCAAATCTGAGGTACGTGAAGAAAAAGAAAGGAAGAAAGGAAGAAAGGAAGAAAGAAAGGAAGAAAGGAAGGAAGAAAACTCAGAAAAAAAGAAAAGAAAAAACTCATTTTTACAATCCTGCCATTTCTGATCCAGTTACCTGACCTCTGGTTTCCGCCTTTCAGGTCTTTTTTGTTTGTTATATGTGTGGCATTCTAGGCTTTCAAAAACATATATACTCCATGAGAAGAAAAGAAAGGAGTATTTGCTACATCTTCACAGAAGCAGGAGCTGTGAGTGGCTGTTAAATGAATGATTGTCATTGATAACTTACTGTGTATTAGCCAGCAGGATGACTCCCTGGGTAAAGGCGCTGTGAGTTCAATCCCCTGAACTCAGATGGTGGAAGGAGAGAGCCAACTTCTACGAATAGTCCTCTGCACATGCGCTGTGTTTTGCATACACTTGCACTCATTAACATATACACAAAATGGATAAATTAATGTTTGAAAAATGAAACAACCAGGAGACCTTACTGTAGCCCAAGCACTAGTCTGTTTTGTTCATGTTTGCTTATTTAATCCTCACAATAATTAAATATCACTTGCATATGATGAACCCAAGGCACTGAAAGGTCAAAGGGCACAGTTACTAAGTGACAGCCAACATTTGAAACTAGGTTTGATGGCAGAACCTATTCTCATTTCATTTATCATTATATATATGTGTATGATGTGTGTATGTGAGTTTGGGCACATGCATACTATAGTCTCATGTGGAGGTTAGAGGACAACTTTTCAGAGTTGGTTCTCCTTCCACTGTGGGATACAGGGATTGAACTTAAGTTGACAGGTGTCTTGGATTTCTTTCCAGGTGATATGATAAAAATACCCTGACAAAAGCAGCTGAAGGGAGAAAGTATTTATTTTAGCTCGCAGTCCCAGATCATAGTCCACCTTGGTGAGGAAGTCAGGACATCAGGAGCTTGAAGCAGTTGATCACATCTGCTGTGAGAAAAACAGAGCAATGAATGCATGCATACTAGTGCTCAGTTTCCCTTCTATACCTGGGGATACCTAGGGAATGGTGCCACCCACAGTGAGAAGACCTTCCCACTTCAATTATATAACTAATTCCCCACAGCATGCCCAGAGGCCCATCTCTTGGGCGATTCTAAGTTCTGTGAAGTTGACAACCCTAACTATCACTTGTGACAAGCAGCTTTACCTGCCAAGCCATCTGCCTGGCTCCACAGCTTGTTTTCTTTGACACTGTAGTACTGTTTTTCTGGATGTGACCTTATACATTGATATTATTTCAGGTTTTATTTTTTATTTTTATTTTGTGTGTGTGTTGCTGAGGTTTGAATGTTCTTGATCTTCTGACCTTGACACATATGCCCATGGCACATGCTCACCCCCATCCCATGCAATCACACAAAACAAATGCTTAAAATATTATTTAAAAGAAAAATTATATGAAAATAAGAACCTATAAACGCATAATTCAATATTTAGATTTCCAAAAGAGTGTTAAGGGGCTCTTTCTAAAGAAGTAGTGCACATGAGAAAGGACCTCTATGGAGGAATGCCAGTCCTTGCTATGAGGTTAGTGCAGGAAAGTGTTAAAAGCCATGGAAGAGAACGGAAGGAATCGCTGGCCAGTTGATGGGATTGTGTAGTGCTATAATTTTGACTCAGAAGAATTGCTGACACTAGAGGTTTTTCTGTGAAGAGCTGCTCAAATCCAAATGATGATGTGAATGCATTTAGAACCTCAGTAAAAACTTAATGAGAATGCCTTTTATCTGATTGGTTTTTGTTTGGAATCAGGTTACTATACAAAGTATAAAAAGTGGTTTTGCTCTAGTTTCTAAACAGACTGAAAAGGATTGTCCTAATTGAATTTGTGTTAACATTCTTGCCACCCCACACAGGTCACTTTGTGAGATGGAACAGAGGAATAGAGAGCCGGAGGGTGATATGAGGCCCTGACCAGAGTGCTACAAATGTTAGGAATGTCCTTCTTTCCATGTAGGAGACCCTGAAATAAAGACTGTTCTGTGGGATTTGCATTCATCTCCATATTGAAAAGGCCACATTGGAAATAAAATGCCATGGAGTTGAGAAAAGATGAGGGTTAAGATCATCTGAAAATTATGCTTTTATTCTGTAAGAATTTGATTACAATTCATATGATGCTTGTGCACAGGTGTCTCTTTAGATTACTTGAAACTGGGATCTGCGTGAGATAAGGAGCCTTGAACTGAGATGAGAGTAAGGGAGCCAGCCATCCAGAGCCGTTGTTGGAACATTGAAACAATGACATTTTTAGTAACTGTCATGGCAGACACAGTCCTAAACACACATGTTATATATATATTTCATTTAAACATGATTGCAGTTTATTTTAGTGACTTAATTCAGAATACAAAATCTCAGAAATAACAGGGAATCTTTTTTAAAAGTCTTTTATTTATTCTTCAACAATTTCATAGATGTATACAGTGTATCTTGATCATATCCACCCTGAAGGAAATCCTTTCTTCCTGGAAAATGGTTTCTGAATTTTTAAAAAAAATTTTCTTCTCTCATATAACTTATAAAATACATTCTGGTTCCCCTCCTCCTCTCCCTCCACACCCCAGCTTCCCCCAGCTCCCCCACCAGCCTACCTCCATCATCACCCACAAACCTCCTCCACTTCTTCCCAGAAAAGAACCATCCCTTCAGGGTTACAGCACAATCAGGGCATGACATAGCAGGATGGAACGAAGCCAGGCACCAATCCCTACATTAAGGGTGGGCCAGGCAGCCAGGCAGGAAAAAAGGTGTCTCAAGGGCTGGTAAAATGGTCAGAGACACCCCTACTCCAACCTGTAGGAATTTTTAAAGGACACTAATCCAGAAAGCCATGAGATGTATTTAGGGGATCCTACAAGTTCCGTGTCTATAGCTTCAGTCTCTGTGGGCCTCTAAGAGTGCTGGTCAGTTGACAATATGGGGTTTGTTCTTTTGGTGTCCTCATCAGCTGCTGAGGGGGGCCCTCTCTGGTGAGGACTGGGTTAGGTACGGATCTATGAGCAGAGCATGACATCATTAGAAATTATCTCCAGACCAGCCAGTGGTGGCACAGGCCTTTAATCCCAGCACTTGGGAGGCAAAGGCAGGTGGATCTCTGTGAGTTCGAGGCCAGCCTGGTCTACAGAATGAGTTCCAAGACAGTCAGAGTTACAACAGATAAACCCCGTCTCAAAAAAAAGAAAAAGAAATCATCTCCGGGTTATTCAGTCTCTAGTTTCTGTCCTATCCTGCAGTTTCAGGCAGGGGTTCCCTCCTTTGGCATGGAGTTCTGCCTTTCCATTGTCAATGAGGATCTTGCAGGGCAGATAGGCCATAAGTCAGAGGTTTTGTTACTGGGATGGTGTCTCAGTCTCACCACTGGATACCTTGCCTGGCCACAGGAGATGGCCTGTTCAGGCTCCCTATTCCTGATTACTAGGGATCCTTTGACAGAGTCTCTCTCATAGGTTCTTGTGAATTTGTTGCAGTACCTGGTGTGTAGGCTCAGCAAGGAAGACAAGGAGGCATTTTTGTAGATGTAAACCCTGCCAGACCTCAGCAAAGGGAACCACTAGTCATGGCAAGTGACATACTGGACAGTGGAACCCTGAGCATCTCATCTCAGAGGTTTTTATTGATACCTAAGTGAGACTTGCTAAGATGTACAGGACCAAATGAAACCAAACATCTATCAAACCTTTCATGTCTTTGGACAGCAGAAAAACTTTATCAGTGTCCAATTATCTAGAATTCATTCATGATTTTCTGGGCTTCTCCAAAGGATTTGGATCGCTTCTCTGTATCTGCCCTCTGCAGCACACACAGCTTGTCCTCCAAGCTCCAGCTGGGTCTATTCCACTGCTGCTGCTCTTCTTGGTGGTCGTTCCATGGTATTGGCATCTCCAAAATTGCTGGGGTCCCTTCTGCAGCTGGGCTGCACTTTCGCCAATAGCTTCTTCTGGCCTCTCTTCATGGTGCCAAGCCTCAACTTCTGTGCATGACCCTCCAATCCTGTGCCCGTAACTGCTACTGAGGCTGCACTTTCATCCATGACCTCTCTTGGGCTCTCTTCATGGTACCAAACCTCAACTTCTTTACAATACCCCTTCTATCTGGGCCTTCAACTGCCACTGAGGCTGAGCCTTCACCAATGGCCTCTCCTACCCTCTCTTTGTAGTGCCAAGCCTCTGCTGTTCTCCATGACTCCTTCATGCCTTCAAAACCAGCACCACCTGGGTGACTCTTACTCATTACCAAGTCTGGCAGCCAACACGAGATACAACCTTGGCCAGTTCTGGAAGATAGCTTCACTGTGCTGACCCTAAGGAAACACTTTCCAGATTTTAAAATAAGAGTCTGGTTTGCCGGGAAAAAAAAAAATGATCAGTTCATGTTTGAGTTAAAAGTTTGGTAGAACATTCCAAAGACTTCTTTATAATGCAGCAACTGTTAGCCCTGATTCTTTTAACAAGTGTTTTTCATAGCAATACCACAGTGAACCTTGGCTTCAGGAAGAGTTCCCTTGTGGGGTGGAGTTCTCATCTCTATAGCAGATGTGTCTTGTCAGAACCTCCTCATCAATGTCTGGACCACTTGTAGACAGGTTTGCAGGAGAAAAAAGGAAGGAAGGGAGGGAGGGAATTCTTCAGTTCAAATAAGTGGTTTCTTGACTCCAAGGAAGGAAGGAAATTCTCCAGTTTAAATAAGTGGTTTCTTGGCTCCAAGCCCTGGCTTCCACAGAAGGGGGTCTTGGGGCAGTGTGGCACATGCTTTTAATCCCAGCACTTGGAAGACAGGTGAGGCCAGCCTGGTCTACAGAATTGACCAGTTGAGTTCTAGGAGAGCCAGAGTTAGAAACAGAAACCCTGTCGGGGGGTTGGGGGGGAATCTCTGACTGAAACAATCTGGCATTTGACATTCTTGTTCACCACCACTTTGGGGAAACATACAACCTTCTTCATTGATAGCATGCGCAGATCATGAGGAATCAAATATCTTTTACATAAAGCCATTACCTGCAGATAATGCAAACCGCCAAGACCTAGGCAACTCTTTTCCCAACAGTGCACAAAACAATTATTTTAAACATAACTGGAAATAAACTTCCGCAACAGGTTTTCTTTTGTTTGAGACAAGTCTCACAGTAGAGCCCAGGCTGGCCTCTGACTCAGGATCCTCCTGCTATAGCCTCAGTTCTGGCTATGGGTATGCACCAAGCACTTAGCTTCTAAGTAAATGTAATGCCTTAAAAATAAATTTGAGGACTAGAGAACCAGAACAGTGGTTAAGGGCATGAACTGTTCTCGCAGAGGCCTTGGGTTTGGTTCCCAGCATTCACACGATGGCTCACAACCATCTGTAACTTCAGTTCCTTCTGAACTCCATGGCGCCA
The DNA here is from genome assembly GCA_026225945.1 of Cricetomys ansorgei. Lineage (NCBI taxonomy): Eukaryota > Metazoa > Chordata > Mammalia > Rodentia > Nesomyidae > Cricetomys > Cricetomys ansorgei. Next base: position 1,672,686 of record JAMJFZ010002837.1, on the reverse strand, counting down.
GGCACACACACGTGCACATATATACATGAGGCAAAACATTCACACACATACAATAAACACATATTTTAAAAATAAAAATAATAAATCTGAATACTGTGTTGAAGACTCAAAAATAGACATTTGATCATTCAGTATTGTAGTTGGGCAAAAATAGCTATGTATGTTGCTTTTGAAAAGCAGTTTATTGTTTTCAATACCCTCCACCCTATTAATGTGGGCTCCTGAATGAAGCAGAATAGTTTATGAAATAAGATTACATGTTTCCTTTCTCTTCATTAAGAATCTAGGTAAGGGCCTGGGCATGTAGTTCAGTTGGTAAAGTGCTTACCTAGCATATACAAACCCCTGGATTCTATCCCCAGGACTTCATGAACAGGGCATGGTGGCACACACATGTAATCCTAGCACTTGGGAGATTTCTGATCTGTAGTTCCACACTGATTGGTTACCCACCAGTATTCAAGATAACTTGCTCTTGCCCCATAAAGTGGTTATTAGGAAAATGAAATTACTATTTGAGGTCTTTGTGTTGTTTATTTTTGTTTTGAGACAAGGTCTCATGAAGCCCAGGCTAGCTTCAAATGTACTATGTAGCTTATGATGACAGTGATTTTGAACTCCTGATCCTCTGTCTCTACCTCCCAAGTACTGGCGGTACAAGTGTGCGCCATCAGATATTTAAATAAGTTTTCCAGTTAAATTTTTGAGTATTTTTTCAAAATGCTTCTAAAATAATAATAATAAACCCTGAAACTTTAAAAATGTACACTTAATTCCCTTATAGGATTGCAAGTTAAAAAAAAAAAACACTGGAAAACTGTGATGTAAGGTTATCTCTAGAGGTGAGTGCCTGGACTTGGGAGGCTTCATTCTTTAACTCTGGTTGCTAATATAGAGAGCAGAGACTACCGCCTTCTAAGGCTGTTGCCGAGAAAGGGCCCATAGCTGTTCTTCAGAGGTTAATATAAGAAAACCCTCTTGATTTGCCAAAGGAGTCTGGGAAGGGAGCAGATGGCAGCAAGAAGGGCCCTTCAGCTTACTCAGCTGCTCTGAGAAGCTTAGGGTGACCTCTCTAATACAAACAAACCAAGTAGCTTTCAGAGTAATGGGGCAGCATCATTTGTATTCCTGAATAACAATACTGCTCCTCACTTTATCTTCCACACCCTGATCCAGTGTGTGGGCGCCATCTGCTTCTTGGGAATTTATATAGGCCCTGGCCCTGGCTAGTTGGGATTGTAATTGAGTGGTATTTCAAGGAAATGTGTTCTTTACAAAGCACTTTCACATGAATTTGATTAAGCATTATGTCTATTTGCATAATTAAGAAACTGAGGCAAAGAGGAGTTGAGGGCTATGGGAATTGTAAGTCAGGCATTGACTCCTGATCTGTTTGTATTTTACTGTTCATCTCTGGAGCTATTCCAGAGTTCTCCTTTGGGCATTAGCTATTAAGCTGCAGGGTTAGGTTTTCTAAGAAGGAAATTAGTTATTTTATAAATGTTATTCTCTGGGTTTTAAGAGTTCTCATGGCTACTGTTTTTCTAGGTCACGGATTAAAAGAAAGTAACCTGCTTTATTTTCTGCTGTATACAACTGTGACCTCCCAGAAAGCAAGAATTACATGAGAAAATCTAACTCTTCTTACACTTTCATCAAAATCAAATTTATTTAAATTTGATTGAGCCATTCTGATTCAGTTACTTAGTTTATGTTACCATATGTGTATGTGTTTGTGCGTGTGTGTTTGTGTTTGTGTGTATAGGCATATATGTGTTATATTTAAACTGACTGTAAGAAAATGTATTATTGGGCCAACAAAATGGCTCATCAGGTAAAGACTTCCTGGCAAGTCTGATGACCTGAGTTCCTTTTCCTGGCACTCATATGTTAGAAGACCTCTACACATGTGCTATGACATGTATACACCCCAAACATACACACACACACACACACACACACACATGCAATAAATAAATATAAGTAAACAGATACATAAAGTGTAAAAAAATAAATAATAATGCTTTTAGTAAATCACAGCACTCCCTTTTCTTGCTGTTGGCTGAAATGACATTCGTTTTCATACATTAGCACCTGCCTAGAGGCCTTGGGGAATCAAAAGAGCAGTGAGCAAAGTGGTTTTAATTGCCCAGGCTTTGCTGGAGCTTTTCTTACACTCAGAAACACAAAAGCCTTTGAATGGTGTCAGAGGGCTGTGCTGAGAAGTGTTCCTTTAGAACTCCACACAGATGATTCACATGCTGTGGTGAGACTCTGTCTTGTAGTTCATGAGCCCATCTTTATTCCTTCTGTGAGAGCGTTGCAGAGCATTTGATAGTTACAGTTGCACCCAGCAGTTGCCCAGGCAACCAGGCAGATGTCAGAGTTTACTGACATGTCATTACTGCAGGACTCTCTTTGTAGAATTATGCTTGCTCATTACTTTTATAAAGTTTTGGATACATACTTTAGATCCAGTAGTGTCATATTCACTTTCTTATCATGGTTAACAATACAAGTTGCAGACCCAGACTGCCTGTGCTCAAGCAGGTTTTATGATGGTGAACGAGTTCCTTTATTTCTGTGAGCTTCGGTTTTCTTATCTGAAAGGAAAAAAAAACAGACATTATGTTGTTCTAAGGACCTAACTAGTTAACATATGGAAAACACTTAGAATATACTGTCTAGCATGCAGTAAGTAGTAAATGTTAGCTAATAAAATAGCATAGTGGAACACACCTTTAATCCCAGCATGTAGGAGGCAGAGGCAGGTGGATCTCTGTGAGTTTGAGGCCAACCTGGTCTACAGAATGAGTTTCAGGATAGCCCAAAGTTATACAGTGGGGAGAGGGGGGATTCTACATGTCACAGGGCCATGTGAGGTCAGAAGACAGTTTTCAGGAATAAGTCAGTTCTTCCCACTGTGGGAATCTGAGGGTTCAATGAACTCAGATCATCAGCCTTCTGCAACAAGGGCTGTTACCTGCTGCATCATCCTGCCAAACCTCATGTTCTGTATTTTTTAAAACAGTCACATGTGGTAGTACATGCCTGAAATATCAGCATTCAAGAGGCAGACAGGGCGATTGGTCTGAATTCAAAGCCAGTCTGGACTACAATGTAAGACCCCATCTCAAAAAAATTAACTAACTAATTAAAGGTTATAAAAACCAACAGAAGCTAACAGCTGTTCATCTAAGGTGTGAATATAAATTATAGAAAAGAATATTGTTATATAAATAATAACTTCTATATAATTTTTTGTTTTAAAAATGTTATATTTAAGAATTATATAATTTCAAATCTCTTATAAATACGTTTTCTAAATCACTACAGAAAAGGCAAATTCAATAAGGAATTTTAAATCACTAAATATGTTTCAGGAATATTACAAACAAAATACTAAGTAATAATTCCTAGCCTTGGAATGTACTCCATCTCATTTTTTCTTCGATAAAGGTTCAACCAGCACTGTGTATGTAGGCTGTGTGCAATAGGCAAAGCTCTTGTGTACCTAAGTGTGTGGCAGTAGCTGCTTCAATCTATAGCTATGGCAGTTTGTCCAATGGGGTGTCAAATTTGAAGGGTCTTAAGGAAGATAGATCAGTCTGTAGGACTGTGGTCAGAACATCCACAACACTACCAATGTCTCCATTTTCTTTTTTGGGTTCTCTTCTTGACTGCTGGCTGCAAAGTCATGTCAGTATCTGCTGAGGCCACAGAAACGGGACTCCTCCCAGAACCGAGTTCAGTTCTACACCCTTGCAGGCTCTGCGTAGTTGCCACCTACACTTGCTCAGCAAGACAAAGGCTGGGACAGAACCTGGAAGTGAAGTAAGGCCTCGATTTTAATAAGATCCATGCTGGTTTCTAAAGCTTTCTTAGTTGGAAACACTGACCAGTTTCTCTCATAGGAAGGTGGTATGAAACATATTTCTTTACCGTCCTAGGTTAACCCCTTCTTGTCTGTAGGCAGTATACAGACAAGTAGCAGTTACAGTAGCATTAGCTCATCCCCTCATATATTTGCTTGAATGAAGTGTTTGTCCCATCCACCGTATTACATGAAAGGCTGCTTCTGTCTGTCATTGGTGATTTCCTTGACTGCGTTTGTCATTGCTTGTTTAGAGGTACTCATTGTTCTCTGATTCTGACACTTAGAATTGCCAAACTCATCAAAACTTGCAGCTCCTGTACTCTTTCCAGTCATGACAGACAAACTTCCATTATTCAGAAGAGTCTGAGACCCTCCAGCTGGAGATGGATCTTTTGTTGCTTTGTCATTGATGAAAATTCACATACTACATTGATGACCTAGGCACCTACAGTCACATTCAAAACAGGACGTATCACCAGCTCTGAAGAATTGCATCTTGATACTTCAGACACATGACTCTTGGGAGGGCTACCAAAAGGGCTGGTGGATGTCGTCTTTGCAGCCACTGCAGCTCCAACAACAGCTGCACTAAAGCAGGAAGAGACTTTCAGTTAACTTGTATATAATTCTTGTTACTTTGTTCACCATCCCAGTAAAATTGTTTAATTTGCTGATATATTTTAATCACAAAAATCAGGAATTTTATAAACATAATCCTCTGTGAATTATAGATATGAATATGTAAAGATTCAGTTTAGTGTTCACTTATTCATTCATGTATAAACAGATACTTATTAAGCCCTTACAATATGCCAGCTGAAAGTATAAAAATGAAAACAAATCCTTATTTACAAGGAATTCACAATCTAAAGGGAAAAGACAACATGAAACTATTAATTACACCGATAGTCATTTGCTCAAATAGAGATAAAATTGATGAAAATGAGAGTCCTGAAGAAACACTTAGCTAGGTGTCCACAGACATAAGGGAAGACTTCTTGGAGTAAATATCATCTGAGCTGAGAATTCAGCTTGAGGGGGGATGAGAAGGTCATGCTGGTCTATGGAATCTCATATATAAAGGCATAAGGGCAAAGAAAATGGAGAAAACCTACCACAGTAAAGAACCACTCAGTAAGTTTAATCCATTAGTGTGCTTAGTAGTGAGAACAAGTCTGAAGAGGTTGAAAGAGATCCCAACTCATGTTGTACTGTCCTGTGATCCATAGAGAGACATTAAAGGATTCAAAGCTGTTGCATTCAGCAAACAGTTGTATAAATGATTATTTTATGCTAATCTCTGTATTAGGTGCCAGAAATACAAGATAATATGAAAATGATAGGATTTTTCAATAAAAGCGGGAGTGAGCTAACCAGGTGGTTCAGCAGGTAGAGACACATATCATGAAAGCTGAGGGCCTAAGTTTAGTGCCCAAAGCCCATGCAAAGGAAGGAAACAACTGACTCTAAAGAGTTGTCCTCTGATCACACAGGACTATGGCATCCCCCCCCTCTTCTTTCACACACACACACACACACACACACACACACACACACACACACTTTTAATAAATAAAAATACCCAGTATATGTTCATGCTCAGAAAATTATTTATTGGTCAGTTAAAGAACCAGTTAGTAAGGGTGTGTAGCTCAGTGGTAGAAAGCATAAAACTCGGTTCAATCCCTAGCACGGGCAGGACAGAGGGCTTACTAAGCAATTGGCTGGGTTTGGAAAGTACACTGATTTGAAAGAATCACTATAAATCTATTATTCCTAATTTTTAAAGCCCAAGATATTTTAGAAATTATGGTCATTTAATGTTTTGTTCTCATGGTTATAATCATGCAAATTATATAACTGTTCTGGGCAATCAATGAAATGATTATTTCCTAGGTCTTTATTATTTCATTCTGGACAAAATCTTGTAAACTAGAATATAAGCTACACAGGCATAAATGCTAAAGCTTTTTCATTTCCTGATACAACAACTTGAGGTACTGGGTGGTTTACTGTGAAGTGATATTTGAGCTAAAGCAGTGAATAATGTAGGATTTCCTTATTTGGAAATGAAAAAAAATTCACCACATATATACAATATTATCTATTATTATATTATATTATGTACTTATATATCGAAATGGGAAAATTATCTTTAGTACTTTCTATTTAATTCAAGGTTGTGTTCAGTCTGTTTCCTGGATCCTCCAGCTTTTTTAATGATGAGAACAATGTTAAGGGAAGTTTTCAGACCATCTCTATTCCTCCTTGACCTGTCATTCAGAACAATAGGCAGGAGACTTATACCTGTTGTAAGTCACAAGCTGTGCATAGGCTTTTAACAAAAGTGTTTGGTGTGTATTTGAGCTCAGCAAATTCTAGCAAGGACTTCTTCCAAATACTCAGTTGTTTGTGCCCTTTGAGGACATGTTGATGGTTTTTAGTTTTTGTTTTTGAGAAAAAGTCTTGCTATGTCTGTATAGTCTATATAAGCAAACCCCAAATTCATGATCTTTCTACTGTGCAGTTACAGACATGTACCACCACTGTGGGTTTGACACATTTGTTGATTCTTGCCCAAGCGATACTTGGTGAATGTTGAAGGTAAAGAAAGTGTAACATGCTTACAAGATGGTATCCTGGTAGGAGGTCGTAACGTGCAGGTATCTATAAAAGGCAATGATTTTCCTAAAAGTTGAGATATCAGAGCCATTATGATATGTAATGGAGAAGGGGCTATGGTATGATTTTATTTTTTATTCCTAAACAGAGTAGAGCTGGATAGAGAAGGAGTCTTGAAGCACAGCTTGGGATAGAAATTTGAAATAAAGCATTTCTCTTTCATGCCAAAGCTTGCTTTGTAATTTGGGGAAAATATACTATTTATAAAACTAAAGAGGAACTCCTCGAAACTATTTGCTTTATTCAGAGTCTGCTCAATATTAAAGTATTGGAGAGTTTTGTTTTTATTTTCAATTGGTTGTGTTGTTTTTTTGATATGTTTTGTTCGAGACAGGGTTTCTCTATGTAGCCTGGCTGTCCTGGAACTTTCTATGTAGACCAGGCTGCCCTTGAACTCACAGAGATCACCTGTCTCTGACCCCGAATTGTTTAGTTTAAAACAAGTTTATGGATATGATGTGATAGAGATATTTCCGAAACAGCAGTCTGTGTATATAATCTCTTAAAAGCAGCAAGTCTCTACAGGCCCACCATTCCTGATTACTTTGCACTAAAAAGACAGGCCTATTATAGAAAACAATAGGGATGTTTGCATCTGTGGCCTCCTGGAACCACTAGTGGAGTAAATATTACATGTTTTTTTTAACTGCCACTCCTCAATCCATCCATCATCCTTCAAGCTCTACAACTGGTAAAAGAGGATATTTTAAAAGCTTATATAGTTCTTGGACATTGGAGGGCTCAGTAAGTAGGATGACATACATGGGGTTCTTTTGATTTGGTTTTTGCAGGCATGTGCCATCGAGGAAAGTGTGAGAGAAGGATCATCACAGAGATTCTTAGAAAACTTTGTAAAGTAGTTGGTTTTCCCCATGAGCTTTAGGCAACATTTGGTGTTGTTTCTGTTGCATCTTTTGCTAAGAGAACACCGTATTCCAGCTGAAGAGATAGCTCAGTTGATAAATGCCACACAATCATGAAACTGGCAATAGTGGCACACACTGTAATCCCACCACTCAGAGAGGTAGAGGCAGGAGGATCAGGACCCAAGGTCATCCTTGACTACCTAGGGAGTTGGAAACATCCTAGGCTACACAACGTCTTGTTTCAAAAACTAAATAAAGCATTCTTTGTGCACTTCACAGTAATTGCTGTTGTGTGCCTTGTGAATAGAGATTTAGTACATATAGCATCCTTGCTATATAATACTCCTGTAAGCTCTCTTGTATCTTGGGTTTCTTGCCTTTTAGATGTTCCGTATGGCTACCATTTTGGAATTGTGTGTTTTTAAGGGATGAGATGTCCTTAATCATAGTTATTCTTCCTTCTGTTCTTCCTTGTGGAATTCTTTTTTCCATCTCACCTATAGTGCTCACGTTACTCTAGATTGTACTAATGTTGTTTGCAGACTTGTCTTTATCACCACTTTGAGTTCAAAATCTACTACAAGAATTCTCAACTTTTGCCAGGCGGTGGTGGCACATGCCTTTAGTCCCAGTACTCTGGAGGCAGAGGCAGGAGAATCTCTGTGAGTTTGAGGCCAGCCTGGTCTCCAGAGTGAGTTCCAGGACAGCCAGAGTTACAACAGAGAAACCCTGTCTCGAAAAAAACAAAAAAAAAATTCTTAACTTTTAAGGGTTTCTTTATTAACCATTTGAAACAACAGTGAAAACTATGAACTATCATTCCAGAAAAATATGTACAAACGTATATTTAAAAAGTTTTTACATTCGTCCAAGAGATTCATTCCAAGATAAAGGATTCTTGTCTTTCTGGATTGTGGATTCCTTCGGGACAGTACTTGAGTTTCACTTACTGAGCTCAGTATTGTCCGGGCAGATCTCACTAACTGCACAGGAGATGCTTACTGAATTGTGAATTGATTAACCCGTTTAGTTCCCTACTACAGACTGTCTAAACAGGATGCATTTCTTTGTTTCCTTAGGCTTCCATCTGAGCGGCACAGTAACTGAACCAGCCACTGCTTCAGAACCAGCAGTGACTTACAAAGTTGCAATCAGTTTTGATCGATGCAAAATCACTTCTGTGACGTGTGGCTGTGGGAATAAGGACATATTCTACTGTGCTCATGTGGTAGCACTATCTCTCTACAGGATCCGTAAACCAGACCAAGTCAAACTGCGTCTTCCTATCTCAGAAACCCTTTTCCAAATGAACAGGGACCAGCTACAGAAGTTCATTCAGTATTTAATCACGGCACACCACACTGAAGTTCTTCCTACTGCACAAAAGCTGGCAGATGAGATTCTGTCCTCCAACTCAGAAATCAACCAAGTGAATGGTAATTGTATAACATTTTCTTGATTGAAAAAATTACCTTTTTCATAACCACTATTCAAAGCAACCCTTTTCCCTCTACTGTGTAGCTTTATTGTATTTAAGAGGTTGGAATTTTTCTACTGTTGTAATAATTAAATCTTAATCAACTCATTCTGTCCAAACAATTCATTTCTATTCCTTAAATGTTTTGGCCTGAGGTGTTGGTAGCGTTCTACTTCTTGACTTTGTTGGCAGTTACTCAGTTTGAGTCACTATGTAATAATTCACCCATCTTTACTGTAAGTTGTCCAGTTTTCATAATTTATGTTACAATACGTCTTTGGGATTTGGGGTGTAGGTCAGTGATGGGGCTCTGGCCTGGCATGTGCAAGGACCTGAGTCCAGTCCCTGGAGCTGAAATAAAAATAGAATTTAGTTTTTAAAAAATGATTGTGAGAGCTGGGTGGTAATCCCAGCCCTCGGGAGGCAGAGGCAGGTGGATTTCTAGGAGTTCATGGCTAGCCTGTCTACAGAGAGAGTTCCTGGACAGTAGAGTTACACAGAGAAACCCTGTCTCAAAAAAAAAAAAAAAACTAAAAAATAATCAAATAAGTTAAGTTAATTAAATTAAAAAAAACACAGTGTGTACATACACTTAAATATGCACCTGTATTTATAGAACAAAAGACTAAGAGGGTCATTGTAATAGTAATAGTAGTAATCTATGACTGATAGAATTACAGGTGCTTTTTTTAATGCTTTGGTGTAATTTCTACAGTAAATATACTACTTTTATAATTCAAAAAGATGTTTAAGAACAAAAGGACTAGGTACAGTGGCCACACCTGTAATACCAGAACTTGGGAGGCCGAAGCAAAAGGTCAAGAACTCAAGGTCATCCTCATTACGCAAGTTAAAAGCCAGCTTTCGCTACATGAAACCCCAACTCAAGGAAGAGAGAGAGAGATGGAAAATTGGTTCCTTAGATCTAAAAGCTCCCTTAGGACACGTGCCATTATATAGCCTCATGAGAAAAAGCCAATTCCTGAAATGCCTTACAGACTGAATTTATCTTAACAGTAATAGTAGGCCATCAGACCATCAGGATTTTTAATCAGAGACAGTATTATATTTCTTATTTAACTAGTTTTATGCTTCAACTGTGGCTTGATTAATGATATTTATAAAAGATACCCTTTCCATTTCATCATCTTCTAACACCCTGAGAGACAAGCCAGACATTTATTTTGATGTGTTACCAGAATTAGAAGGTAAGTTACCTCATTCTCATTCTTTTTACGAGAAGGCTCAAATATCCTGGAACTCACTCTGTAGACCAGGCTGGCCTTGAATGCACAGAGACCCTTCTGCCTCTGCCTCCCGAGTGCTGGGATCAAAGATGTTCGCCACCACCACCACCCGTCAAGAACATTTTAATTTAATGTTGATTTAATTTTAAATCAATAGATTTAGACTGAGAGTTAGTGGACAGCTAATGAGGCCAGTTTATAAACTCCAGGTGTTGCTTACCCAGTTGGAATGGTTCTGCTCACTTACTCCTAAGCATTCCCACCCCCCATCTGACTTTTGAATATGTGCATTTCTTATTTAATCTTCCCCCTTATTTTATGTGACGTCTGTAGACAATTTCAGCTGCACCCTTGACTTCAGATGTCATCTACTTGTCATGATTCACAGATTCATTTTTCCAGTCCAGCTCTGTGAACTTTTATATCACAGAGACAGTAGATCCAAAATGTGAATGTATAGTCTACATTCTCTTACCTTTTTAATTTTGGGTGGTGGGATTGGACTGAGGGCCTCTTTTATATTAGGCAAGTGTTACCACTGAGCTGCGCCCAGGCTAGAGTTAACGTCCTCAGACTTGCTTGTTCTTCTGCTTATTCACATCTCAACTATCAATACTATGCTGTAGAGCAGTGGTTCTCAGCCTTCCTAACTCTGCGACCCTTTAATACAGTTCCTGTTGTGATGACCCCCAACCATAAAATTATTTTTGTTGCCACTTCATAACTGTAATTTTGCTGCTGTTAGGAATCGTAATGTAAATATCTGATATGCAGATGTCCTTAGGTGACCTCTGTGAAAAGGTCATTTGACCCGCAAAGGGGTCACGGCCCACAGGTTGAGAACTGCTGCTCTAGCCACTAATACAAATGTGTATTCATTCCTAACATCTTTTCTTTCTCCATGCATTCTATTGCAAAATCTGTTCATCTGAAATATTTCATGATCTTCATTTCTATAGCACCATCACCCTAAATTAAACCATTTTGATCTCTCACCTAGATCCCCACATTATCCCCCATTCTATCCTCTGAATGGCTGACCCAAGCAATTCTTCTATAACATTGACACATCATTTCTTATTTAAAGCCCTGCATTGGTCTTCTAGTACTATTAGGAAAGAGCCCACATTTCTTTGGTCTGCAAAACATTGCATGACCTGGCTTTTGTCTACATTTTTACATAATATCCCCTCAGGAGAATGTCTTCTTCTCCTATCACAGTTGTACTTAATTGTGATATAGTTTATGACTTCATACTACCTTCAGTCTAACACTCTCCCGACTAAGCTATTTTAGCGAAGGTACCTTCATACTATATTTGAACAAAAAATATGCTCAGCATTTCCTCTTCTCTGTGCCAGGCACACTCCCACTCACTCCTCTGGTGTCATTTTTTTAAGCCTTACTCTGGCCTCTCTTTCCACATGAAAGTGTGTGTCTGTGTGAAGAAGTGGGGAAGTAGGTCTTGCTAGCATGTACAGAGCTTGGGTTCAATCTCCCACATAACAGAAAGAGTATGCATATGATTATTTGTTATCTCTCCAACTAATCCAAAGCCTCCAAGAGGACAGGGGCTGTATCAATTTTATCACTAAATATTCAGTATTTGACACAAATTCTACCATATACTAGGCCCTCAGTAAATACTGATTATTGGCTTGCTCTGTTTTGTTTTCAAAATAAGATCTCACTGTATTGCTCAAGAACTCTTGAACAAAGAGATCCTCCTTTCCTAGTCTCCCAAGTTGCTGGGATTAGGGGCACGTGTCACTACATCTGGCTAAATGTTTGTTTAATAGATGAAACTATTGGGGTTGGAGAGACGGCTCAGTAATTAAGAGCACTGGCTGCACTTCCAAAGGACCCAGGTTCAGTTCCTAGCCACAAGATGGCTCACAACCGTCTATAACTGTAGTCCTATGGGATTTGCTGCCCTCTTCTGGTGAGCAAATGTACATGCAGATGAAACACCATATACATAAATAAATCTTTTTTAAAAAATGAAATTGTCTCAAAATATTCTGTGGTTCTGGGCATAACGCTGTAATTCCAGTACTTGGGAGGCCAAGGAATGAGAATTCAAAGTTCAAAACCAACCTGGTCTACATCATGGAATTGAGGCCAGAATCCAGCCTTATCAACATAGGAAGACCTCCCTGTCTCTCCCTCTTCCCCCCCCCCTCACACACACACACACACACACACACACTGTGGGGCCTCTTGCCATCTCGTGCTTTTTCCAGATGACTGAAATTGTCTTTAACAGTCATTCTGATTTTCTCTTTTATCTTACTAAATGTTATCTGTATGTATGTATGTATATCTGTCTGTCTGTCTCCCCCCACTTTATTATAACCACTCAGGAGCAGACTAGAAAACATTTTGGGTGAAATTCGACTGTTACTAACTTTTAAGGTTTTGTAGTGACCTAGCCCTAGGTTATTCAGTAGAACACACACTAGGTATTTTTTTAATGTGCCTGATTTCTCCACAACTGCTTTGACCATGTGGAACCAGCATGTTTTCTACTTTTCTTCATACTTCCTCAAATCCTGAAAGATGATGTCATTCCATATTTCCAGCTAGTTGATTAAAGGCCAGCTCTCTTCTTAGGCAGGTTCCTAATTCTGCTTTAGGTTCCTAATTCTGCTTTTCCATTTCCTAAATGAATCACCTAAGATGATAATTGGTCCAACTGTCTCTGCCTTCTGCTGCTTAACTATTGTTATTCTTTCCTCGATCCTTAGACCCAAATACCCAGAAACTCAGTCCTTGGCTTAACCTAATTTCTCAAGTTCCTTCTGTGCACTGAGCTACCAATTTGGTTCCAAAACATTCCAAAAGCATTTTCAAAATATCTGTCACTTAACAGTTCCCAGCGCTGTGCTAATAAATGATTCATCCGAATTTAGCAAGGGATTGAAATGTGAGAAAAAAGCCAACAGACTTTTAGAGAAGACTTATGTATGAATAATTCCAGCTGTGTTTTAAGTGGTTTTGCTGAGGAAAGCCCAGATGTGAAGGGTAACTTGAATACAAGTTTATAAAAGCATGCCACCATGTCTACAGCTCTGCTTTAGGAAATACAACACAACATACAAATGTTTATTTGTTAAGATGTCTCATATAACCCAGGCTGTCTTTAAAGTCACTATGTAATCAAAGATGGATTTAAACTCATGATACTTCTGCTGCTTCTTCCTGAGTGTTGGGGGTTGCAGACATATACCACCATGCCTTACTAAAAATACAGTTTTAAAAATAAATAAGAATTTATTTTTAGTTTTTTAAAATAATATATGTATATTAATATATATACAGATTTCAAAGAGGAACAAAGTAATAAATATCGATTTCCTAGAGGGAGAAATGTTACTATTTTTCCTCCTGTGTTTTGAAGATACAGCAGTTAAGAGGACTTCTTGCTCTTACAGAGGATCTGGGTTTGATTCCCAGCATCCTTATGGCAGCTAAAACTCTAGTTAAAACTCTCTTTATATAGAGTTATGACTCTAGTTCCAGAGGATTTAACACCCTCTTCTGGTCTCTCCAGGCACTGCACACATGTGATGCACAGAGATATACATGCAGGCAAAACACCCATATAAAATGAAAAATCTTTACAAAAATAGTTGTACGCCATGAAATATAGGACAGAAGCTAAATATCTATTTAACAATAGCACGTATGTATTTCTTTCTTTCTTTTGAATTAGGGTTAGGGTTAGAATTGTTTTCTGTGTAGCCCTGGCTGTCCTGGAACTTGCTCTGTAGACCAGGCTGGCCTTGAACTCAGAGAGATCTGGTTGCTTCTACCTCCGAGTGCTGGGACTAAAGGTGTGTGCTACCACCACCTGGTAGCACATGTGTGTTTCATTCTAGGTTTTTCAGTAGTCCTCAACATTAGGAGGCTACAACTGTGACTTCTGTGGATGTAAAACTAGCGTGCATCTTACATTTCTGAAGTCCCACACAGTTGCCAAAGCACTGACTATCTGCACCCATATGCTCACAACGCCCCACAGCTGAGTATGTGACATAGGAATCCAGCACATTCATTATACTGTTCCCATCCCTTACAGGTGCCCCTGACCCCACAGCTGGGGCTAGCATTGATGATGAGAACTGTTGGCACTTGGATGAAGAGCAGGTGAAAGAACAAGTAAAGCTTTTTCTCTCCCAGGGGGGTTACTATGGCTCTGGAAAGCAGCTCAATTCCATGTTTGCCAAGGTAAGAAATAAAGTTCCTTCCTTCCCTCACTTCCCTCCCTCCCTTCCTCCCTTCTTTTAAACATTAAGTAAACTGGGCTCACCACACTTCAGCCTTCTGGTGTACTGGTAGCTTATTTACCTAGCTTAAAACCTAGCAGAAGGGGATAAGCAGAGCCCTCATGATCAGGCTATTCCATGGAACTCAACTACCTTCTAGTTGTCTTTCCCCCCCCCCCCTTAGTCTCTAAACGAGCCAGCACTGCTGGAGAACTTTAGCACGAAACCATCTCCTCTCTGCTGTGAACCCAAAGCTGCCTAATGAAGCTTCAGAGACTAGAGTTTCAACAGTATTCCAGAAGAGACTATTTTGAAACTGGAGGCACTTGTGCCGGGCAGGCTGGATTGTGTTTTGTTGTTTATTTCTTCCCTCTCTTTCCATTAACACCTTTACTGGGATATGACACACACACACACACACACACACACACACTCACACACTCACACTATATGGTTTACTCATATAATCAGAACAATTTTGGCTGGAGACACAGGTCAGCGGTAGAACACTTGCCTAGCATGTGCAAGACTCGGGTTTTGTGGGGTTGGAGGGTTGGTATAGTCACAGATAGTATAGAGCCATCACCAAAGTTAACATTCTCATCTCCTCAGAAAGAAATGGCATGCCCTTAGCTATCAGTCATAAGTGAGCTTCTTCAGAAAGAAGCTAAAATATTTGTCTTTCCACAACATCAAATTTATTGAAAAGCAGTAAATTCACAAATTGTCAATTTTGTTGGTTTTGATTCACTAATTACTACTGATTTCACATTACAGTTGCAGAGGTTTTTTTTTTAACTTAAAATTTATTTAGTGGGGGGGGAATCTTATGACATGATATTAAATGTAGTGCTCAGAGAATAACTGTATAGGATCAGTTTTCTCTTTCCCCCTTTTCCTAGGTTCCAGAGATTGAATTCGGTCACCAGAATTGAGTACCAGTTATCTTTATCTGCTGAACCATCTGTCTGACTCCACAGGTTCTTTATTCCAAATTTAATGATTTTTTTTGAGACAGGGTTTCTCTGTTGTAACTCTGGCTGTCCAGGAACTCACTCTGTAGACCAGGTGGCCTCGAACTCACAGAGATCCACCTGCCTCTGCCTCCTGAGTGCTGGGGTCAAAGGCATGCGCCACCACTGCCCGGCCCAACCTTAATTACTGATATTTATTCTAAGCTCACATATTATACATCATCACAGTTTTATACACACACACACACACACACACACAGTATTATGTATGTGTGTACATATGTATATATGTATGTGTGTATGTGCATTATGTTTGTACGTGCATATGTAAACGTGTATGTATGTGTGTATGTACGTATGTATGTGTGTGTATATATGTATGTAGGTGTGTATGTATGTATGTGTGTGTATGTGTATGTATGTAGGTAGGTGTGTATGTAGGTGTATATGCGTGTATGTATATGTGTATGTATGTATGTGTGTGTGTGTGTATGTATGTAGGTGTACATGCCTATACTGGGAGAAGCAAATGCTTTAAACTTTTTGTTTTGGTTACAAAAAGATTGAGCTACAGAAGTCAGTAAGGCCTCTCTGAAGTCAAGAACAGAAGAGTAGGCACATGCAAAGGCACACTCAAAAGGGCTAGATAAATATTAACATGGGTGTGTTGTAGTACACTGCTATGGCGGCTCACCAAGGAAAACAAGGAGGCATATTCATAGGTGCAAACCCTGCCAGACCTCAGCAGAGGGAACCACCATCATGGCAAGCGCCAGACTAGACAGTGGAACACTGAGCGTCTCATCTCAGGGATTTTTATTGATGCAAAAGCTTCTCAGGTGTTCTATTGATAGCACATGCAGATCATGTGCAATCAAACATCTTTTACATAAAGCCAGCACTTGTAGACCATACAAAATGCCAAGGCCTAGGCAGCCCTTCACCCAACAATACCCAAAGCAACCCTTTTACACATAGCTAAAAATAAACTTCTGCATCAGGGGCAGAGAGACGGTTCAGTTGGTAAACTATCTGCAGTCAATCCCCAGCAATGGCTGGTGAAATAGGGGGTAGAAACGATGGACCTCTGGAGTTCATTGGCTAGTGATCCTAGCCTACTTAGCAGAGTTCCAGGCCAATGAGAGACTATCTCAAACAAAAGATGAAGTACACCTGAGGAACATGTCTGCTAACTTCCACACAAACACACGCATGCCTGTACATGAAGATATCGATATGAGAGTCCAGTCACAAAACTGTTCTAAGATGCAGAGCAGGTTCCAAGTACAGAGCTGGTTCAAAATAAAGAGCCAGATTGGAAGAACAAGCAGGCACTGTTAGCAGGGAGATCGTGCTGAGCTGAAGCCCTAGAGACAGAGTTCATTCACCTACTGATCGCTTTGCCTCAGCTGGTCTGCTGATGAGTTGGCAGTGTCTCTGTACCCCATTAGTAGGTGCCCCCCCTTTTAAATGACCCAGGTAAAGAGATTACATCATCTGTTGGTCCAGTATGTTCAGTAAGTTCACAAGCCTGCTTTTTTTTTTTTTTTTTTTTTGTCATGCTTTGGCAATTTTTTGGCATGGATTGACATGCAATCCATGTGTCCATGTGTTCCTGATTTGATTTGATAAGTTCATGGATAGTAATATCTCCATGAATGAATTGTTTATCAGCATGTGCCCCCCCTGTGTGTGTTGGGCAGGTGGTAGTTATTTGCTTGTACAAACAAGAAGTAGAGCTGTTCTGCATCAGCATTTGTACTCAACATGGACGAAACTGTCGTTTTATAAAATGGAGTTAGGGCAGGGCACCGCCTAAAGGTAATGTTTGATTCAATGCAGAGTAACTAGAGCAGATATCAGCCTCATCTCCACACTAACACTCTCTCTTATCCTTCATATCCACCCACCTCCAGCTCTTAGTAACCTCTAATATCCTTTTCTATAATTTTCTCTATTCCAGACTTTCAAATGATACAAATGTGTGTGTGTGTGTGTGTGTGTGTGTGTGTGTGTACGTGTGTACGCCCACGTGTCTTTTGTGACTGATTTCTTTAACGTCTAGCCTGACGTTTTACAGGTTCATCTTTATGGTTAATTAATAGTCCCTTTTATTTATCCTTTGTCTGTCAGTAGAAACTTGGATTGCTTTCACCTTTTGGCTACTCTTTAAAAAAAAGTTGCTATTAACATTCCTGTACAAGTTGTACATAGACAATTTTTCAAGGCTGCTGGCCTCATGTTCTAGTCCCACCAACAGTATATAGGCTCTGATCTCTTTACAGGCCAATGCTGTTATCTTTCCTTCCAGCCATCCTAGTGTATTTGAAGAGGTATCTCATTATTTATAATAAATAGGCTTTCTTGATACATGCAGAAGTTCCGCTTACGGAGTTGAGAGGCTTTCTTTCTATCTCTTAACTACACTATGCAAGTACATAATCTTCTCAACCTGTTTTCCATCCTTCACCTTTCTCCTATGCTGTGCAGTTACCAATCACTTGCCCCTCCTTGTTCATCAGGTTCGAGAGATGCTTCGGATGAGAGATTCCAATGGAGCTAGGATGCTGACACTTATAACTGAGCAATTTATGGCTGATCCACGACTCGCACTCTGGAGACAGCAAGGAACAAGCATGACAGACAAGTGCAGGCAACTCTGGGATGAGCTAGGTAAGTCCCTATCTCTCATAAGCCCTATGTCCTGTCAGCTTGCCCTCTAACACCTACGTTAGTGAACATTTGCCATCAGTATGTGGATCTCGCTAATTCTAGCTGGTAAAACATTTTAGGTTCTGCAGAAGCTTCCTAACCTCACCGTGTTGCTCCTACAGCATTGTAAGCTTTCCTGTTAGGTTTCTGTCATGTTACCTACATAGAAGCCGTTGTTGAAAGAAGACCTCTTCACTTGGCTTCAGTTGCATAGCACTAACCCAGCAATCTAAATCCTTGCCTCAGGGTCTGAGGGTATAGCTCAGCTGGTAGAATGCTTGCTTAGCTTGTAGGAAGCCCAGGGTTGAATCGCCAGCACTGCATAAAACCAGGTGTGCTGCTGGCATACACCTGTAATCTCAGCACTCGGAAAGTGGAGGAGGAGAAACAGGAGTTCAAGATCATCCTCAGTTACTTAGCGAGTTCCAGGCCACTTGGGCTATAGTAAACACTGCCTTAAAACAAAACAAAAGAGCACTTTAGCTTCACTTTTGTTGCTTTCCCTGAGTCTCTTCTCTGGCATCTTGCCTGGCCAGACCACCCAGGTATGAGGAGGGTTCCAGTGCTTAGTCTTTGGCCTTTTTCTGTGCTCATTTAAGAGCTTCATGGCAAGCCAGGCATGGTGGCAATACTCAAGAGGCAGAGGCAAGCTGGCCTCTGTAATTCAAAGCCAGACTAGTCTACATAGAGAGTTCCAGGCCAGCCAGGACCGTATAGTGAGACCTTGTCTCAAAAAGTAAAAAATAAATATAAGCAAATATAACTTTAAATTTTTTTAAAATAAGAGTTGAGCCATACAAACTTTCATCTTCAGTTAGTATCTGAAATTGAGGCTAGGTGGCCTTTAAACCATTTGTATTTGGGGAAAAAAAATTCTATTTTACTTTAAGAGGCTGTGAAATCTGGGGCTTAGAGACATATGGCTCAGTAGTTAAGAATATGTAGTATTCTTGCAGAGGACCGGAGTTCCATTCCCAGCGCCCGTCAGGCAGCTCACAACTGCTTGTAACTCCAGCTCCAGGGGATTCCTTTAATCTCAGGCACAAACACATATGCAGATATATGCATGCATGTGTAAATAAACAACAATAAAATATTTTTAAAGGCTGTGAAAGCCCCATCCATGATTAAGTTAAGAAGCATTACATTACAGGGTACTATAGCTGTAATCCCAGAATTTGGGAGACTAAGTCAGGGGGCAGTAAATTCAATCAGGATAACTAGCCTGAACAATTTAATTTTGCAAGACCTTACTGGGAGAAAATCTCTTTATTTCTGCTTATTGCTAACTGAAGATTAAGAAAGTATTTGGCATAGCCATCTAGCCAATCTTGAGAAGAACCTGTTTTCTGTGGAAAGGAGAGTGAAGGCCAAAGAAATAGAACTCGTTTATTCTTTGGAATGTGTGATATTCTCCATTCACAGAGAAAGTGAATGTCACAGTGACAGAGAAAACTGAAAAAAAAAAAGTAGTGTTTTGATCAGCAGTTCCAAAATCCAAGTCCAAAGTAAATTATTTTTCTTTGAAAAAAGAAATACTAAGATTTGTTCTGTAATAATAGATTAGATCCTTTGCAAATTTTACCTCATGTGATTCTCCTAATATCCCAATGCAAGAGGTATTTTTATGTTCTTAGTTTAATAATTGAGGGACTTAGAGGTCAAAAATCTAACTAACCAAAATAAACCAAAACTTTTCTGAGCACCTCCCTGCATCCCCACCTTGTGTTAAGTGCCTTTTTTCTATGTGCTGTTATACCCTGGGTATGTTTGTGTGTGTTTGTGCATGTGCAAAGTGTGTATGACACACATGCTGACATCAGAGGGCAACCTGTTGGTCCTTGGCACCTTCCACTGACTTGAGGTCGGATCTCTCAATGGCCTGGAACTTGTCACATAGGCCAGTCTAGCTGACCCTGCAAACTTCTAGAGCTCCTCCTGTCTCTACCTCGCATCTCACTGTGGCAAAACTTGGATTTCAGACACATGTCACTGCATCTAGCTTTTATGTGGGCCCTGGAGATCTGAACTTGGGTCGTTACACTTGGAAGGCAAGCACTTTAGCCACTGAGTCATCTCCCCAGCCCTATGCCTTGAACATATCTTAATATAACACATTGTATTCACATGACATTATGCTTATTTACCCGTCTCTCCCACCAGACAGCTCATAAGACAGAAAATAGGGTCTTATTCACTCATTGTTAGGTTTACATTGCCGTAGCCACACTATTTGACAGAAAACTAAGATTCATTTGGCTCAGAGTTTGACAAGTTTTAGTCCCTCAGCCAATTCTGAAAATCTTGGCAATTATATTCATATTTATATATATTGTGTATGTGTATGTGTGCATGTTTCACTTGTATGAGAGAGAAGGAGTCTGATGGGTTTGTTATTTGTTTTTTGCTTTACAAGCATTTGGGTTTTTTGGGTGCTGAGGATTGAAGTAAAGGCATTCATGTTACTCACAGATACTAAGAATATGGACTGCTCTGTTTTTTAGGGGCTCTATGGGTGTGCATAATTTTAAATCCACACTGCAAACTGGAAGAAAAATCCTGTTGGCTACAGCAACTACAGAAGTGGAGCGACCTGGATATCTGTCCCCTGGAGGATGGAAACTATGGGCATGAACTGCCAAACATTACCAATGCACTTTCCCAGAGTGCCAGCCACAGCCCAGGTGAGCCAAGGATCTTTGTGTTTAGAACTCCAAAAAATGGGGGGCTAAAGCACCAGAAAATGGTGGCTGGATGGCCTATTTTTCTTTTTCCTGTCACAATTATTATCCTAAATAAGAAAAGCTGATGTTTGAATTCATCTCAAGATGCTAAATCTTAAAAAAGCAGTATTTGTCTTTGACACTCCTTTTCCACTTCAGGGGTGTCTGCAGTGCCTAGCATGAGGTCCTAGAGCTTTCTGCCTGATTACTCTCTAGCTTTCAGGTTCTCTGTGTCTAATGGATCTGGGCTTCAGTTTGGGTTGATTTGTGCATCTTAAAAAAACCTACTTAAAGGAGAGACAGAAGCTACCTAAAACAAAGACAACAACAACAACAAAAAACAATTGTAAAAAGTGTCCTAACTAAGGCCAGCTGTCCTGTCTCAGTTCTGTATTCCCAGCATTCCGGAGGTAGAGGCAGGCAGATGGAGCTCTATGAGTGGCGTTTCCTGCCTTGTTATAAAGCAAATCTAGTACAGTAATACTATATGTATCCTGTGTCTTTTGAACACACTGTTCTACAGAAGTCACTTAATTACAAGTGTCCATGTCCACATTATTTCTTCTAACTCAGGCCATTTGTTCTTTTGTTCATCAAGTCTTTATTGGGAGTTGATTTTGTCAGACATTGATCTTACACTTGGTCTCTTTTAAGTAATAACTATCAGCAATTTCAGCCTCAAAGAAGAAATCACTTAAGTAATTGTTTTTGCTTGGTCTTCTTCTACTGTACCATAATTAGTTGCCAATATACTTAAGATAACTAAGTTAATGAGCCATGAAGAGACTAATTTTGTCACTTCATTAAGCTACACAACACAGGAAATCATCACTTTGGTATAGACTTTAGATGGCAGAGAGGATCAAATATATACAAACACATGATATCTGATGCCCTCTGCAGATAGAGCACATGCATACATAAAATACATAAGTAAGTCTTTAAAAAAAAATCTCATTATATACCTAGCACTGGCCTTCAACCTGCTTCAGCCTCCCATATCCTGTGATTGCAGGTACACACTACCATACTCAGCTACTGATTCATTTTTGTTCTGTTTTGTTATTTGGATATTGGTGCTCTCCATTCCTTTCTCTCTCCCTACTTCATGACAGTTTTCTAATTACTTGGTACTTACAATTACACAGCTGAGCATGACTAGCAAGACGTAATCATGGTAAATGGTCTTATTTTAAATTTATGGCCACTCATTTCAAATGAGTCTTCAATGGTTTCTAGCAATCTACTACATTTGCCTAGTCTGTGCCTGTTTGTTCTTTTAAATTATTGTTTCATATCATCTTTTCCTCAGAACATTCCAGACTTCTTCCTCTTGTTTTCCCAGCTGTTTGGCTCCTTGTTCATTGGCACTGTAGAAGCGATACTTTACTTGGAAAATCACGTAGATAGAATGTCCACCAAGAGTACAAGCATCATGAGGTGTTGTTGCATAAGGCTATAGCTTCAGCTAGCCAAAAGGTCACGAGTAGCAGACAGGCCTGGGAAATTTAGACTCTGCTTCAGATAGAAAGCAAAGGACTACCAGTTGGTAATCCCAGCACTCCAGAATCAGAGGCAGGCAGACCTGTGAGTTCAGAACCAGCCTAGTGTATACAGTGAATTTCAAGCCAGCCAAGGCTACATAGTAAGACACTGTCTCCAAATAAAGCAGAACTATTAATAGAAAGGAATTAGAAGAAAATCTCTAACCCTCCCATTTCTATGGTCAAAGAGTTACTCTCTCTGTCCATCTATTCTGCCTCTTTCTTTATGTTTGTACTTCTGTCCAGGTCCAAACCCTTCTCTTATTCCCTAGACCTTATTCCTTTTCTCTTATCTCTAAGATACTGCTTTAGTTATTATCTCCCATCTCTTCTGCATTCAAATTTTTTCCCACTCCACAAATTATTCCCATTATTCCCATGGGTTATAAAATACAAGCCTGCTGTTACATCTCTTATCCTTAAACAAAACAGAGCAAAGCAAAAAACATTCTTAGGACTCCACATACCTTTCTGGATGCCTTTCTCTGAGGTCTAAGAATTAAGAAAAGTAATTTAGAGCTGAATGGGATGGTATATGCCTATAATTTCAGCACAGAAAGTAGGGGCAGGAGGATCGTGAATTCAAAGCCAGCTTGGACTATATAATCAAGACTTTATCTCAAAAATATTTTTAAAGTATTTTTTAAACTAAAAGATAAATCATTCACAAGAATCATATACATTTACCATATATACCAAGAATCATACATACTTACTCTGTTCTCTGACTCTCCTTTGAGTACATCGTGGTCAGATTTTCAGCCCCACCTGTGCTGACAGCTCTGTATTGGTCACCTATGGCCAAATTGAGTGGTTGATTCTCAGTTGTATTCCTAATTGACCTTTGACCTTTTAGCAGTGTTCAATATTGATCATTTTCCACTTGAAACATCTTTGTCATTTGATTTCCAATTACTGTCTCTCAGTTCTCATTACTTCATTGCCCAGTAAAGTCGACTCTACTGTCTCCTTCCCCCCACTTTCCAACTTACAAATGCTGTAAGTGCTGAGCACTGCCACCAGACACTTCTCGTTCTGTGCTACCTTAGTGACTGCATTGTTTTAATAATCTATCTGCTAATTCCCAAGTGTATCTCTTGCTCAGACTTTTCCTCTGAACCCTAGTCTTGTATATTTACTTCCTATTTGAGGTCTCTGCTTATATATTAATCTCTTCCTCATCCTTTCCTTTTTTCTTGTTCCTTTTAGTTGTTTTGTTTAGGTAGGCAGGCACAGGCTGACCTTGAGTTTGCTAATCCTCCTGTCTCTGCCTCCTAAGAGCTAGACTTACAGGCTTGTACTACCATGCCGAGTCTAATTCTTCTTTCTTTCTCACCCCATATCTTATTTGTGGACAGTTCTTATTTGCTTTTATCTCAGAATATAACCAGGCTCTAGATACTTATATCTCTACTGTTTATTACTTGGACCTCCTACCATTATCTCTAATAAACTGTCCCAGTGGCCACCTGACAACTTGCTCATTCCATCCAACTATACCCCAGCCCCCTGCTGTTTTCAAAAGTTCCTCAGATACACTCCTACCCCAGGGCTTAGTGCTGCTGTTCTTCCCACCTGGAATGTTCTCTTAATTGCCATCATGGCTTGCCTCTTAGTTCCCACAGATCTGCATTCAAATGCACCCCCCTCCACACTCCTTTCTCATTCTCTGAGACAGTCTTACTGAATTCCTGGTTCAGGTGATCCTCTTTTAGTAGCTGTGACTGTAGTAGGCATGTATCATCTCACAAAACCGTTCAAATGTTATCTTTTGGGGGGTTTGTTTTAGTTTTGGGTTTTTAGTTTTGTTTTCCAGGGAGTTGTTTGTTTTTTGAGACATGGTTTGCTATATCCTTGTCTGGTCTGGAACTCTCTAGGTAGACCAAGCTGGTATGTACCTCCACACCCAGCTTTTGTTTTGATTTTTAAATGGATTCATATATCCCAGGTTGGCCTGGCATCTTTATGGAGCCAAGAGTGACCCTGAATTTCTAATCCTTCTGCTTCTGCCTCCCAAGTGCTGAGGTTGCAGGAATGAGCTACTATGCCAGTATTTCATGTGGTGCTAGGCAAGCTTTCTACTAACTGAGCTACAGTCCCAGCCTCTCAAATGTTATTTTATTAGAAACCGCTCTATATAAAACAATAACTCTGACCTATTATCAGCTTGCCTTTCTCCTAATTCTCCCTATTCCAATGTAAAGGTTAATAGAAACATAGACTGTACCCATCCTACCTACAACAGTATCTGCTATGTATTTGATGTATTTGAAGTACTTGATGATTTAGTGAATTTCAAAACAATGAGAGCCCTGTCCTGACTGTGTGCTGAGCAGACCATAGCAAATTCTCAGTCAGAGTAAAAGCTTAGACTCTAGCCAATAGTCGACTCAGTGTACTCTTATCCTGTACGTTTTCTCTTTTTCCAGAACATTGATTAAAGGGATCATGTGTGCTCTGAGACATTAGATTAAAACAAACCTATTAATCAAATAAATATTTATTATTAATTAAAATAATCTCTTATTACTAATTAAGTGCATCTGTGTGTCTCTGTCTGCATTGTGCATGTGAATGTAGTACCTGTGGGAGCAGAGAGTATCGGGCCCTGGAATTAGAATTATAGACAGTTTTGAGCTGCCTGAGTTGTGAGTCCCCTAGACTGGATGTCTTGGCTTGTCTTCAGTCTTGGAATCTGAAGAAGTAGGTTCTAATACCAATGAAGGAATTCGTCAGCCAAGGATAGATGAAATTGCCATTGAGAGTGAGGACAAACAGGCAAAAACCAAGCTTTCCTTCTCTCATGTCCTTTTATACAGGATGCCAGCAGAAAGTGTGTCCCAGATTTAGGGTGGGTCTTGCCGACTCAAATAATCCAATCAAGAAAAATCCCTCACAGTTGTGTCCAGCTGCTTGAGTTTTAATTGATTTCAGAACTAGTCAAGCTGACAACCAAGATTACCTATCACATCAGTACACAAACGTCTAATTTGTGTCTCTCTGAAAGTGTCTGTGTAGGTCAATTCTTGATCTCAAATACTTTCAACTGTCACTAATCAGGCAAATTAAAAGTTGAATGATATTTTTTTTCTTAAAGCATATTGGATAATTTTATCTTATTCTTTCATGTTTATGAGTGTTTTTCCAGAAGAGGGTGTCAGATCCTCTAGAACTGGAGTTACAGATAGTTGTGTACCATCATTTAGGTGCTGGGAACAGAATCCAAGTCCTCTCTACAAGAGCACAAAGTACTCTTAACTGCCGAGCCATCTCTCCATCCCCATAAACTCAGTTTTTAAGAACGGAACATGAGTGAACAAAATGAAGGACATACTTTATAAACTAAGGACTTATGTGGACTCATTGATATGATCTGCAAGAAGATAAAAAAAACCCAGGCTGCAGAGATGGCTCAGCATGGTGACACCTGCCTGCACACTCCCAGCACTTGGGAGTTAGAAACAGAAGAAGATAGAGGCAGGAGGATCAAACTCGAGGCCAACCTCAACTACATAGCAAGTTTAAACATTATCTCAACACATCCCTCTCAAATAGTTGAGCTTATAGAAGAGTTTACAGTCTGTTTGAAAAGCTACAGCAAACCTATGCGGGAGAATAGCAAAGACTAAACAGCTAAGCAAAAATCTAGTCAGTGAACATTTGAATTCTAGATAAAGAGCCAGCTGTCCCCTGCAAGGAACTTTAACTCTTTGGGCCTCCACTACACATTTGCAAAGTGTGGGGACTTCTGTGTTGTGAGAGTGGGCAGGATGGAACGGGCAGAGAACAAGCTGTGCTGAGAAATTAGTCTTTGTTCTGAGCCCTTCCCATGTTATCAACAAAATGTTAACAGCTCTTAACTTTGGGAGATATTCAATATTCTTAGAAGAGGATATAAAATAGGAAAGAGACAGACAGACAGACAGATACAGACACAGGCTAATGTGGTTTGAGCTTACTTTGTAGTGCTGGTTTCCTGCAGCCCTTTTCCTGAAGGAAAGTACGGTCAGATTTCAGTGAGAAAATTATTATTATTATTATTATTTATGTGTAAATTTTTATTTTTTATTTTTAGGTGACGAGGCAGGGGTGTTGTTTGTGTGTTAAAACAGATTGTTATATCAGCCAGCTAGCCTCAGGCTGCTAGTGTCAGGCTCCTGAGTTGTTTCTCAGCTTCTGATGTAAGTATAACTGAAGCCCTTGGTATGACAAGGGTCATGCTGCACATGAAACAAGTTATGGATTAGTTAGGAATATTATCTAGAGGCTGCTTTCTTGTTCTGCCTGTTTATATCCTGGCTATTGAGACGCTAAGCACAACTGTGCCTTCAAGCTTCATGTGGCTCTGAGTCCCAGTAGAAAGCTGTTCAAAGAGGAAGGAATTCATAGACCTCTGTATAAGGTTTTTTAAAAAGAGGACATAGATGTACAAAAGGCTTATTTAAGGAGACAGCATGAGTACCAGACAGAATTTCTGTCCAGACTGTCCTTCTGCCAACCTCCCACCTAAAGAAGACCCAGTGTGAGAGCTTCAGATTATTCACTCTATGTTTTTCTTTCCCCAGACTCTTTATCCAGACCAAGACGAACAGTCTTCACTAGAGCCATTGAAGGCCGAGAATTACATTGGCAGGACAGCCACCTACAGCGAATAATCAGCAGTGATATCTATACAGCTCCTGCCTGCCAGCGGGAAAATGAGCGACTACTCTTTAATTCCCATGGCCAGCCACTGTGGCTTGGTAAGTCTAGCCCTTCTGTGCTCCAAGAATTTCAGGGCCCCATCCCACCTCATACCAAGCACACATGAGCCATCAGCATTGGTCCCAGCAACACTAGCTACAACTTAAGAGTCTGTACAGCTCTTTTGGAGCATTTACTACCAACTCTGGTCATTTATTTGAGGCCTAGTTCATTTGTATATGTATACCTTAACTGAGGTATACTAATCTCAAGTGGAAATTTGAATCCTTTCTCTAACCTTTGGGAAGAAGATAAGGCAGTTGACACATATTGAAGAGTAAAAATGAAGTCACTAAGGCATTAGTTCACACACTTGTCAGTCATCTGTTACTGAGCAACATTATATTCTGCTCTGAACAAATATATTTTGCTTGAAAAGCACTGTGGGAACTGAGGATGTAGCTTGTTCAGAAAGGTTCAGAGTTTGATATCCAGAACCCGTGTAAAGTAACCCAGGCATGGTGGTATGTACTTACAATCCCAGCACTGGGGAGGCAGAGACAGCAGATTTCTCAAGCTTGCTAGCCAGCCTAGCCTAGTGTGTAATTGGCTAGTTCCAGGCCAGTGAGAGACCCTGAGAGAAAAAAAAAGCCAATACAAGGCTCTGTGGGTAAAATGTTTGCTGCACAAGGCTGATGACCTGAGTGTGATTGCTGGAACCTACAGTAGAAGGAGAGAACCCACCCTTGAAATTTGGCCTTTGATCTCCACATGCAGTCTATAGCATACACATGCTTGCACTAACAATCATAGACACATGCAATAATAATAATAATGGCTGCTATTATTATTATTATTATTGTTATTGTTATTATTATTATTATTATAAATAACATTTAAAAATTTTTAAGAGGTGGGTAATGTCTGAGGGGTAGTTCCCAAGGTCATCCTCTGGACTCCACACATATGAGCATACATGTGCCCACACCGAGCCCACACATAAAAAAATAGCACTATGTTTGAAACTCCAGTTACTCTGTGCTCGAAACTAGGATGCAATCTGTATTCATCTTTCTTTTCTCTTTCTCATATTGTAGGGTCCTTTATAACAGAATAGAGCTGTTCCATCTAGTTCAGACTTCTACAATAGCTGTATAGTTTATAGTCACTTCATTCTTAACTTTATTAGAGAGCACCCATTCTAAAATTTTATCTAGGAGCTTGGTGTGGTGGTACATACCTTAACCTCAGAATTTGGGAGGCAGAGGCAGGTGGATCTCTGTGAGTTCAATGCCACTGTAGTCTATGTAGCAAGTTCTAGACCAGCTAGGCTTAATAGACTCTGTTTCCAAAAAACAGCTAGATAGATAGATAGATAGACAGACAGATAGGTAGACAGATAAAGCAAGCAAGCTGAGGAGTTCATTACAGCACAGAAATAAATGATGTACAGATGGGAATTGGGAATTACTTCAATGTCCGATAATATGGGATTGATTAACCAGCAGATAAACAGTCAGTGGAATGACATGTATTTATTTTGAATGTTATACAAGCATATTTAATGTCATGGGGAAATATTTACAATGTACTATTAAGTTGCAAAACAATATTATATTACCCCAGTTTTAGTCTAAAAATGGAAAAATCTGGATAAATATACATGACACTGTAAAGGGTAGTTATTTTTATTTTGTATTTTGCTTCTATATATCTTTAAATCTTCTGCATTATTTTTATGTGTGTATCATGTATATGTGTGTGTGCATGTGTGATTAGGCATTCAGATGTGTGGATGTCCATGTGAAGGACAGAAGTAGATATCAGGTATCGTTTTTGTTTGTTTGTTTTTTGAGACAGAGTTTCTCTGTTGTAAGTCTGGCTGTCCTAGAACTCATCCTGTAGACCAGACTGGCCTGAACTAACAGAGATCCACCTGCCTCTGCCTGAGATTAAAGGCGTGCACTACCACTGCCTGGCTTCTACCTTATATATTTGAGGCAGAGTCTGTCCCTAAACCTGGAGCTCACCAATTTAGCTAGACTGGCCAGCTAACAAGCCCCAGTGATCCTCCTGCTTCTACCTCCCAGCCCCAGTTATTTCTACAATTCTTAATATCAGTTTAGAGGAAATGATAAAGTAAAATGAAAGGCTTGTTAGAATCATTTTCCTATTTTAAGAAGTTAATAATTACTGGGCATGGTGGCACACCCAGAAGGCAGAGGCCAGCCGATCTCTCTGTACTTTCTGGGCTATCTCTAGCCACATAGCATAACTCCAGCTACCTAGAACCATTTGCCATACTTGAAAGAAATTATATAGGCTTTCTTTATGGTTTTATTTATTTGTGTTTACTTATATATACCCTTTGCCAAGAAAGCCTTTGTTGTATACCTAACTGTTGATAATCATTCTCATCCTTCAGCATAGCTCAGATGTTTTCAGTGTAGAGGCTTGTTGTGTCACTGTCTTATAATTATCTGTTGGAGTGTCATTCATGAGCTCCTCTAGAGCAGTGATCATGTCTTCTCTATCTTATACTTCCTTTGCCCAGTGTACTGCCTGGCATATAATATAGGTCCTCAGGAAACAAGGTTTCTAAATGAATGTATTAATCATATGATAGTGAAACTAGACATGGTGGTACATGCCTATAATCCCAGAACTTGGAGGCAAGGAAGATCAGGAATTCAAGGCTACTGTCAGCTACACATTGAATTCATGACCAGCCTAGGCTGCATGAGACCCTGCCCCCAAAACAAAACTAATCATTTGATGATGAGGCCTTTCTTTTAG
Organism: Cricetomys ansorgei; assembly: GCA_026225945.1. Classification (NCBI taxonomy): domain Eukaryota; kingdom Metazoa; phylum Chordata; class Mammalia; order Rodentia; family Nesomyidae; genus Cricetomys; species Cricetomys ansorgei. The sequence continues at coordinate 1,642,837 of JAMJFZ010002837.1, read as the reverse complement.
ACAGCTAATTCCTGCCTCTACAGGTTCCCATAGTGCATGTTCACAGGGGATCTACATTTTGTCCTAGTTGTGTATCCCTTCTACACTAAACCATCACTCTGAGCCTAGAGGAGTTCTTTCAAGATAGTTTCTTCCACTTTCTATATCCTTGAAGATAAAAATGCAGTCCCTGTTATAAAGCAGATGCCAAGCTGGATTTGAGAAACTGGACTGAACACAGACCTCTTTTGTCTGTCAAGCATGGACTTTCCTGATTTGAAATTTTAACTCAAACAAAATATTTTCTTCCTGCCTGGTAGAGCACGTGCCTACAGCCTGTGCTCGGGTTGATGCGTTGCGATCTCACGGGTATCCAAAAGAAGCTCTCAGACTCACAGTGGCCATCATTAATACTCTGAGGTTGCAGCAGCAGCGGCAGCTAGAGATCTACAAACATCAGAAGAAAGGTATAGTATAGTGATTAGGAATTCTCTAACATCTTGGGGTCTAAGGATGATGAGGATCCTCAAGAGATAAAGAGACCCAGAACCTAATTTTCAATCAGTACCATGGCCTTGAGAATTCCAAGTAATCCTGCCTGCTGAGTGGAGTGCCTCATGCTATTCCTGTGAATCTCAGCTTTATTGTCAGTAAAACAGGAACGATGGTGCCTGACTATCTTCTTCACAGGGCAGGGGAGAGGCCCATTATACCTGGAGAAGATGCTTTTGAAACTATAAAGCTGTCTCCATATATGTACTGCCAGCAGACAGTCTAAATTAGAGCTGGCTGGTGCTTGCGACCAGGCCAGTCAAGCAAAGACAATATGGGGGGCTTTTCTTTGACTTTGGTCAAGGTCTGAATGATGCTGATTAGGAAACCAAAGCAGAAGAAAAGCACAGTTCCATTTCTATCTGTCTAAAACTTGGAATCTGCTTGTTTCCAGAATTATTGCAGAGAGGAACCACAACAATCACAAACCTGGAGGGCTGGGTGGGCCATCCCCTGGATCCCATTGGCTGCCTGTTTCTCACTTTGACTGAGGCCTGCCGCCTGAATGATGACAGCTACATGGAAATGTCAGGTACAGGGGTCAGCCCGAGACAAGCCAGGACTGCCATGGCACCTGTCTCTCTGCCAAACTCTATGTTCTGGCCGTGCTTGTCCTACTTTCCAGCTTTACCTTAAAAGTTTCCTGAGGGGATAAGAAGCGTTAGAGGAGTATCAGGAGTGAGAAGCTGAAAGTTCAGAGCAGTCTGGAAGTGGAAGAGAACTCCAGCAAGGGTGTGGGTCAAGCTGTCCAAGACCACCTGTAGCCACAGCTACTCAAGAGGATAAGGCAGGAAGATTGTTTGAACCCAGGATTTTAGCACTATCCTGGACCATATCATTTAAAACAAACAAAAAAGAAATAACAGGTTTAGGCTCAGAACTCAAGAGACTGAAACAGGGGGATTACAACAGAAAAAGCCAGCCTGGACCACACAGTATAAGACCCTGCATCAGAACAAAATGAAGTGTTTATCTTTGTAATCATGTAATACTGTAAGGATCTTGTTCTAGTGTCCCCTTGGCTCCCCATTCATCATGATCTCTGTTGAGAGAATTTAGACAGGGCTGAGCATGGTAGCACCCACCTTTAGTCCCAGCACTCAGGAGGCAGAGGCAGGTGGGTCTCTTTGAGTTTGAAGCTAATCTTGTATACACATAGCAAGTTCAAGGTCAGCCAAGGCTACATAGTGAGACCATGTCTCAAAAGCAAAGAAATAAAAAAAAAAAAAAAGATAAGACACATAGAGGGTAGTGTAGATCATTGGACTCTATTATAGATGAAGTGGTCCACTCTCAAAGGGAGAGTGGACAATGGCCAGAGCAGAACGTCCTCAGAGAGAGAACAATGAATAGAGAGACCTATACTTTTAGATAGGCTTTATACTATTTCTAAAACTGCTGGAACAGACATCTTCTTGAAGGGCACCTTCCTGTCCAGTTGTTAAGAGATAAGACAGTGATAACTCTTTATTCTTTACCAGAAAACCTACAGCTAAATAGTGATCTTTCTCCTGCAGAATAAAATGTCATTTCCCCACCCAGGGCCAGCAATAAGACTCAGATCCCACACCCCCACACCCCAACCCCCACCGCCCCCCGTGCACACTCTATCTCTTTTTCAAAGAGGCATCAGATCCCCCTGAGTAGAGCAAGAAGTGATTGTGAGCCACCTGACATGGATGCTAGGAACTGAAGCCAACTCTGGAAGAGCTATAAAAGCTCTTACCTGCTCAGCCATCTCTCCAGCCCCAGATCCAGTTATTTTGACTAGTTATCAAAGTCCTGGAGTTTCAGTCCTCATTTTACAGCTGCTGATCATGAAGGAGCCAGTCCCCCACTGGCCCTCACACCTGCTAACGGATAACGAGCTACCTAGCAATACTCTCTGATTTTCTTTTAACCTTCTCCCTCATGGTGGCTTTGTACCAGTTTCCCAACTGTAGAGAAGAGTAGCCTAACTGCACTGCAATAGCTAAGCTAGATATACTGTGTTGAACTTACTTGCATTTGCTTTAGTATTAGTCCACTGCATTAGTGTCTACAATATTTCTTAACCACACTATCAGCTACTTGCAAGCAGAAATTGTGACTAATCTTCACATGATTCTAGCATTACCTGCCACCTGTCTTCCAGAGCTACTTAATAGAAAAGGGGAAAAAGAAGAAAATCAAGATCTTTTGTTTATTTTGTTTTTGAGATTATAATATAATTATATCATTTCATCCTTCCCTTTCTTCCCTCCAAACCCTCCCATGTACCCTTTTCATTCCCCATGCTGGTCTTGAACTCATGCACTCAACCCACCCTCTCACCACAGTATCCTAAGAAACTAAAACTACAGGCATATGCCATCATAGCCAGCTAAGATGTTGGCTCTTAAACCAATGCTCTCTTCCTGAAATTCTGAGTGGAGGATATAAAACAACAAGGAAGATGCAAGTGTAACCAAAGTGAGAGTTAGACTGAATGGAGTCAAGTATCTCTGTGAAAAGAATGAGTTAGCCTAGGCCAAGCCAGGACAGGCCCTGACTGGCATCTAACCTCCTGCATAGGAATCCACATCTTTAGTCCCCCTTCATCTACACAGTGACATTTATAGCTTGAAAATCCTGACGTTGCATCGGTTTATTTGTTTACCACTGACATTAGCTGCTCTTCTAGTGTCAGGCCCTGGAGAAACCTGGATCAATAAGATGGTCTCATCTCTTTAAGGTGCTCACACTGAGGTAACGGAAACAGACACAAAACAGTTAAGAGATTATGTAATGCACTGGCAAAAGATAAGACTTTATACTTCCCTAACTGGCCTAGCCAATGTATGTATTATGAAGGAGGTGGGAATCTTTATGGCTCTTAGGATCTTTTTTCAGTGTGTTTTTCTTACAACTTTGAGCTTCTGACTTAGCTTTGTGATAATTATTAAGCAACTGATATCCCAAAATGGACGATGGGTAGAGGCAGAGAAGAACCCACTAGACCTGTTCTTAAGAACCTGGTACACCTGTTGCCCTCAGATATGAATGAAAGCAGACTTCCTGTGTACCAGCACATCCCTGTGGCTTCAGGATGTCCAAACAGCAGTGAGTCGTACCTGTCATTGGCCCTGGAAGTTGCTTTGATGGGCATGGGTCAACAGAGGGTAATGCCTGAAGGCCTCTATGCACAGGACAAAGTGTGCCGAAATGAGGAGCAGCTCCTAAGCCAACTCCAGGAACTGCAGCTGGATGAGGAGCTAGTACAGACACTGCGGAAACAGTGCATCTTACTGCTGGAAGGTAAGAAGAAAGGGGGCTACAATAACAGAAGAACTGGCTCTGACTCTGGGCTCCCCTCTCTAGTACAGTCAGAGAAATACTTATGACATTAAAGTGTAATGATGGTTTCTATGGTTAGCAAACAAACTCAGATGGGACCATGGCCTTCAAGTCTAGGCTGGAATAGAAGCACACAAAAATAAATGATAGGTAGGTAGGTGGGTAGGTGGGTAGGTGGGTAGGTGGGTAGGTAGGTAGATAGATAGATAGATAGATAGATAGGTGATAGATAGATAGATAGATAGATAGGTAGATAGATAGGTGATAGATAGATAGATAGATAGATAGGCAGGCAGGCAGGCAGGCGGGCAGATAGGACAGATAGGAAGGTAGATAACATGAATGCATGAACGAGTAAATAAGTAAGTTAGTAAATGAAAACTGGCTGGCTCTTCTTCTTCCAGGAGGACCTTTCAGTGGTCTAGGAGAAGTTATCCACCGAGAGAGTGTTCCCATGCACACGTTTGCGAAATATTTGTTCTCAGCTCTGCTGCCTCATGATCCAGACCTGTCCTATAAGTTAGCCTTACGTGCCATGAGGTGGGTGCCCATGTCCAGCCTGTTTGCCTCCACCAAAGCAGAAGTCTCAGTGCCTCTCTCTTCGCTTATTCTACTCCCCTCTCCCTCTTTGTTTATCCCCAACACCAAGCCTCTCTTACAACAGCTTAGGTATTTTCATATGACCTAGGATCTAGGATTCTTCATTAATGAAATGCTTGCCCCCCCCCATCAGACTCATGGTAGATTGTCTGAGCAGGCCCCTGAAGTATAATAAGTATGGTGTTCCCTGTTTTGGAGCCACTTGGCAGCCTGTGAAGGGATTTATCTTCCTCCATAACTCCATTCAGTCATGGGCCCAGGTTCAGGTCCCCAGAGGAATGTGGGAGAAGCAGAGATAAATATGTGTACCCCAAGACCTGGTAACAGTGCTCTAGGAGAATCGTGTTTTCAAACTAGAATGGGGTCCTTGGTTTACATATGTAGATGTCTGGGATGTAGCAAACCATACAGAGGAAGAATCTTAGTTGGGCCATAAGACTGAGAAAACTCCTTAGCTAAAAAGGAAATTCTTTGGCATGTGTTTCTTATGCTCTTCAAGATAAGCCTATGGCACTCTATGTACCGGTCAAATCTCTTTATAGTAGGAACTACTCAGCTGGAGGTTCCTAAGTTCCCAAGCACCTGCCTGACATATGCTGTAGACTTAAAACCCTTCAAAGCCCTCAGCCTGTCTTTCCCTAACCAATTCCTCCCCAGCAGAGAGCAAATTTCCCTTCCCCTAAAGTGGCACACAATGTCCAGAGTCTAAATGAAGCTGATGGTGCTTCCTGGGTCTTCTAGGTTACCTGTTCTAGAAAACTCATCTTCTGCAGGCGACACTTCCCACTCTCATCACATGGTATCTGTGGTGCCCAGCCGCTATCCTCGCTGGTTCACACTTGGGCACTTGGAATCACAGCAGTGTGAATTGGCCTCCACCATGCTGACTGCTGCCAAAGGTAAGGATAGTAGACATTAGATTCTAACACCCTACTGTGCCCACCAACCCAGGGCCTGTAGTCTTCCAAAAAATGGAAGCCATGTGTTCTGTGATGACAAGAGCAGTGGAGATCTTTGTGTTGAGTACTTATTAGAAAGAGCACCTGGGTTCAGGCCAGAATTTTGTCCTAGAATGTAAGACCCTGAATATACAGAATCAAATGATTTTTATTTTATTTTACTTAGATTTTATTTTATTTATTTTCATGAATGTTGTCTGCATGTACACCTGCATGACAGAAGAGGATACCTGATCCCATTATAGATGGATGATTGTGAGCCACTATGTGGTTGCTGGGGTTTGAACTCAGGACCTCTGGAGGAGCAGTCAGTGCTCATAACTGCTGAGTCATCTCTCCAGCCCCAAATTGTTTATTTATCTTTATCTTATGTGTATTGATGTTTTGCCTGCATGTTTGTATGTGTGAGGGTGTCAGATTCCTTGGAACAGGAGTTACAGACAGTTGTGAGCTACCATGTGGGTGCTGGGAATTGAACCCAGGTCCTCTGAAGAAGCAGCCAGTGCTTTTAACCACAGAGCCATCTTTCCAGATTATTTTTAAATTTTTAAAAAATTATTTTATATTATGTGTCTGTGTACATGAGTGCCAGTGTCCAATGAGGTCAGAGATTCCTCATTGAACCATTGAGCTGGAGTTACAGGTGGTTGTGAGCCACCAGCATGGGTTCTGGGAACTGAACTCAGGTCCTCTGCAAGAGCAATATGCTCTTTAAGCAACAAACCCATCTCTTGAACCCCATAATCAAATGATTTTTTAATCTATCTATTAATTTATTTATTTTAGTTTTTTTAAAGATGGTTCTCTCTACATAGCTTTGGTTGTCCTTGGACTTACTATGTAGATCAGGCTGGCCTCGAACTCACAGAGATCCACCTGCCTTTACCTCCCAAGTGCTGGGATTAAAGGTGTATGCCAGCGTGCCCACTAGCCTCATAAATGGTTTTTAAGTCAAATTCTAAATATAATCTTTCATTTGTTAAAGTGAGTTTATTTTTCCAACCTCAATTTCAAAATCTACAAAATGGAACTCATTGTCAGTGACCTGTAAGCCTCCAGGACCATTGGAAGATGTAGTGAAGACTAGGATCGAGCTGTAAATCTCCATACAGAGTCAGGGTGTGTGATTTTTCTAGCGCACTTGGTCGAAGAGTAAAGTCAAGAGTGTCTCCGAGCCCTTGTGGACTCACATGGTCATGTTAGCTCTTCAGACTTCACCACAAGGGGAAGAGAAGAGAAGCTCCAGACAGGGAGCCGCAATAAATCCCAGCTGCCAAGGACCTGTGTGTTTGTACCAGAAAACTGTGCAGACATTTATTTTAAGATGTCTTTTTTTTTTTAATTAAAAATATATTTGGAAGGGGTGCCTTTGGAGAACAGAGGAGACATTGGATTCCAGGGGACTTTGTAAGGTCCCTGATATGGATGCTGGGGTGTAAACTTAGGTCCTCGTATTAGAGCAGCAAGCGTTAATTGACAAGCCATCTCTCCAGCCACATGAATTTACCTCTTATGGATGTTTTGGAAGATAAACTCAGAGAAATGATGGATCTGCAGCATGGAAGTTTATTTATTTCTTCAGCCACCTAAAGTTGTAGCCAAATAAGATTATTTTGTGACCATCAGTTTTCATATTGTGGTGGTAACTGCAGAACTCTGTCAGTAAGAGGGGGCGAGTTGTCCCAGTCTGACACAGAAAATGTTAATATTTTCCAAGTTCAAATCCCTCAGATCATCAAGTACAGTCTTGACTGTATAACTGTCATTTCCAACCCAGTGTACATTCTTACATATGCTACCTAGACACTAAGTGGATTACCCAAGTCTCCGTAATTGGAAGTAGATATTGCTTGATTCTGCTCAATACCATTTTGTTCTGGCTTTAAAAGAAAAAAAAAAAAGCTGATATTCATCTCAACCAGCTGCAATGGATGGATTTTGGGAGAACCTGACAAAGTCAGTGTAGTTATGTGGAGTGAATATAGCAGGTGTTTTCTCTCCATGAATTGAGTCCAAAATAGGTACAGGTAATGATAATGAGAATCAGGAGGAAATTGATTCCTGGTGGTTGATAATGCCTATGAATTCATCAGCAGCTGGGCTCTTAGATTATAAATGGCTGACCTCATTGAATCTAGGTGGGGAATATCTATCCAGAAATCCTTGTTGCCAATAGTGGTAAAGGGGGTATATGGTATTGAGATTGAATCTGTCTTCCATGCTTGGAAGTTAATCAGAATGATCAACAGGAACCACAAGCTGAAGGATGATGGGGTTGCTCTGTTCACAAAGAGTGCAGATACTGTGTGAAGCATCCGGAAGGGTCTTAAGGACATGACTGATGTACTCCAGGCTGTATAAAAGACTGCAGCGTGATTAACCCTGAGCCCTCATTTTCATCCATAAACACAGGTCACAGTTCTATTCTTGGTTTTGGTTTTATCTGAGCCCTGGGTGTCTTGAAACTTGCTCTGTACACCAGGCTGGCCTGAAACTCACAGATATCCTCCTGCCTCTGCCTCTGTCTCCCAAGTGCTGGGATTAGGATATGTACCACCACAGCTGGCATTCACAGTTCACTTCTTAATCTGTTAAGATAATTCACAAAATCAAAGTAGAGTCTTGGTTTGATGGTTTAAATAGCTCTTAAACAAACAATTTAAGTATTGTAGTGTGGAGATAGTAAATGAAAAAACAACCCATATACAGAGAAAGTACTAAAGAGCACACCTAATAAAGGATTATATCCTAAATATACCAAGAATTCTTAAACTCATCAGGAGGCTGGAGATATAGCCCAGTTGGTGGAGTGCATGGCTGGCATGCTTGAAGCCCTGGATTTAAACCCCAGCAATGCATAGCTGTGCACTTCTATAATTCCAGCACTTGGGAGGTGAAGGAAGGAGGATCAGGAGTTCAAGGTAAGACACTCAAATTTCAAAACTGACTAAAGCCAGGGGTAATAGCACACACCTTTAATCCCAGCACTTGGGAGGCAGAGTCAGGTGGATCTCTGAAGTTCGAAGCCAGCCTGCTCTACATAGTGAGTTCTGGGACAGCCAGCGCTACATAGTGAGACCGTGTCTCAAAAGTAAAGCAAAACAAAATAAAACTGACTAAACATCTGAAAAGACACCTTGCCGAAGAAGATCTACAGATAGCAAACAAGCATATGAAATGATATTCATAGGGAACTGTAAATTAAATCAACTAGATACCACTCTACACTGTTAGAATGGCTACAGACCAAAATGTTGGCAACAGTGTGGAACAACAGAAACTCACTGCTGGGGGATGGAAAATAGCACAGCCACTTAGGAATAGAGTTTGGCAGGGTTTTGTTTTGCTTTTTTAACAAAGTTAAATGTAGTCTTAACATATGTTCCAGCAATCATGTTCCTAGGCGTTATCCAGATGAGTCAAAAACATATCCCTACCCAAACCTACACAGGAATATTTATATATCTACTCATAATTACCCCAAAGCAACCAAAGTGTTCTTCAAAAGGTGAAAAGATAAACAAACTGTGGTATATCCGTACAAAGGAATGTTATCTAGCAATAAAACAAACCTCACACAGTTGTGTATTGCATATTACAAGAACCAGTCTGAAAAAGCTGTGAAAAATCATTACAGTTGCCAGGGTCCAGGGGAAATGGGAAAGGTTTGAAGAGCACAGTTGTTTTTAGGGCAGTAAAATAGCCAGTGTGACACTGTGACTATGGACTCATATAAACCTTGTAAGGCAGAGACAATGCACTTTAAAGTATGGACTTCAGTTAATATTTTAATTGAGTCACCAAATATATATGGGAAAGGTGAGGGGCTGAAGTGACGGCTCAGTGGTTAAGAGCACTGGCTACTCTCCCAGAGGACCTGGGTTCAATTCTCAGCACACATATGGCAGCTCACAACTTCTTGTAACTCCAGTTACAGGCAACTTGAGGCTCTTCTGACCTCTGTGGGTACTAGGCACACACACAGTGCACAGAGCTATATGTAGACAAAACACCAATATAACAAAATGAAATAATTTTTTAGAAAAAAAAGGTTGGAAAAGTGAATTCATGTGGATGCCTAGGAACAGAAAGATGCACCAGTGGGTTTAGAAGAGACAGCTTGACCAACCAGAAGGGATGATGGCATTCAGAAGCACTGAGTAAGTTAGCATAGTTCAACTGGTGTCTGTTGTGGTCAGCTTACTCTCTAGGGAGTCAAACGAACCCTGCCCCCTCCTTTTCTGATGACTGTAGGGGATACTCTGAGGCTACGAACTATTCTGGAAGCAATACAGAAGCATATCCATTCTTCCTCCCTCATCTTCAAACTGGCTCAAGATGCATTCAAGATTGCTACTCCCACAGACAGCAGTACAGACAGCACTCTGCTCAACGTGGCCCTGGAGCTGGGGTTACAGGTATGGGGTATGAGACCACTGGCCCAGCTGTAGGTTTTTGGCCTAGGGACAATTGGCAGAAGATTCAAGATGAACTATGCCTGTCTTTCTGTTTTCCAGAATATAAATTCTAGGGTAGAGACAAGGTAAGGACTCTATACCATTCGTCTCCATGTTAAACTTAAGGCTTTAACTTTAACAGAAGTAAAATAGCTTTGGGTGCTATAGGGTCCCCGTGTTCTCTACCTTCCCATACCCCCAAGTCAATCAAGGTATATAAGAGTCTTATTTGTTTTCAATCATGAGAGAAGCCTCATGTCTAGTGAGAGAGTGGGGAGAAATAAAACATACATACACACATAGAAGAAAGACCACTATTTAAATAATGAAAAATATTTCTTGTTGGACTGGAAATGTAGAAATTCTCTCTCGCTCGCTTTTTTTTTTCTTTTTTTTTTTTTTTCTTTTCAAGACAGGGTTTCTCTGTGTAGCCCTGCCTATCCTGGAACCCACTGTGTAGACCAGGCTGGCCTTGAACTCAGAAATCTGCCTTCCTCTGCCTCTGGAATGCTGGGATTAAAGGCATGCACCACCGCGCCCCGGCTTGGGAATCTATCTCATTTGATAGAGTGCTTCCCTAATATGCAACAAGATCCTAGGTTCAACCCCTAACATTGCATAATCCGGGCATGGTGGGATACATCTCTAATGTCAGTACTGGGGAGGTGACCGCAGAAGGATTAGAAGTTTAAGGTCATAGAAAGTTGGAGCCCAGCCTACGCTACATGAGACCCTGTCTCAGTCAAACAAAAATGTCTGTTGAATAAAAGAATAGTATGAAGCAGAAGGCAGGAAAGGATCCCAACCCTTAGCTTGGCCCACGAGAAATGCCCCTTTTCATCTAGGTAATGCGGATGACCTTATCAACCCTTAACTGGAGGCGCCGAGAGATGGTTCGATGGTTGGTTACTTGTGCTACAGAAGTGGGTGAGTCTCCCACCTCCTTCTTCCCCCTGGGGAGTTTCTAAGTCCAACTTTTGGGACAGTGAATCCTTAGAGCTGTTATATTTCTATTCCCGGTGGCCTGGGAAAGGCTGTGCTGCTAGAAGGCGGCCTTGGTTCGGCCAGCCTCAGCCCTCATTGCTTGGACCATATCCTGATGCCAACAGCACTTTGACCCTCTAATTAGAGAAATGTCAGAGAGAATGCCTTTTCAGTCACCCATCCCCTGTGCTCCCTTGGGGGGAAGTAAGCCCAGTGGTTTGGTCCCAGTCTCTGTCTATGCTTCTGAAAAACCACAGACAACATGGAGGCTTGGGACCCATTCTAGAACCAAATGCCCCAGCTCAAGACTCTCCTCAGAGGCCCTACTTCAGCTAGATCCCCCAGGGACACCTAGGGCCCTGCTTTGAGGCAGGCAAACCTTGGGCTCTGTTGCTTCATCTTTATGAAGGGCTGAGGGTGCAACAGAGACCTTCGGCTCTCTGGCCTGGGAAGGAAGGGATGAGAAGAGACCCCAAACAGGGTCTGGCCATCTGGGATGCTCCTCTTGCCCTGATTTATCTCAGATCATATCAAGGCTGCTGAGGAGGAGGGAGAACTCGTCTCTGCAGGCCAAGTTCAGACCCCAAATGGTAATCTGGGCAGACTTGAATTGGAACCGAGTAGCCACTGCTGAGCTCAGGCTCTCCCTGACAGGTGTGCGGGCCCTGGTGAGCATCTTGCAGAGCTGGTACACACTCTTCACCCCCACCGAGGCTACAAGTATTGTGGCTGCCACCGCCGTGTCCCACACCACTATCCTGCGCCTCAGTCTTGACTACCCACAGAGGGAGGAACTGGCTAGCTGTGCTCGCACACTGGCCCTGCAATGTGCTATGAAGGATCCACAGAGCTGTGCCTTATCAGCTCTTACACTCTGTGAGAAAGACCACATTGCCTTTGAGGCAGCCTACCAGATTGCCATTGATGCTGCTGCAGGTGGTATGACTCATTCACAGCTGTTCACTATTGCCCGCTACATGGAGCTCCGTGGCTACCCGCTACGTGCCTTCAAGCTAGCCTCACTGGCCATGAGCCATCTTAACCTGGCCTACAACCAGGATACCCATCCAGCTATCAATGATGTGCTGTGGGCTTGTGCCCTCAGCCACTCTCTGGGCAAGAATGAACTAGCAGCTCTCATCCCCCTGGTGGTAAAGAGTGTGCACTGTGCCACAGTGCTTTCCGACATCCTGCGCAGGTGCACAGTGACTGCCCCAGGCCTGGCGGGCATCCCAGGCCGCCGCAGCTCTGGAAAGCTCATGTCAACAGACAAAGCTCCACTGCGCCAGCTACTGGATGCCACCATCAATGCCTATATCAACACCACACACTCCCGTCTGACACACATCAGTCCCCGCCACTATGGAGAGTTCATCGAGTTTCTGAGCAAGGCCCGGGAGACCTTCCTACTGCCCCAGGATGGTCATTTGCAATTTGCCCAATTCATTGACAACCTCAAACAGATTTACAAAGGCAAGAAGAAGCTGATGCTACTAGTCCGGGAGCGCTTTGGCTGAGAAAGTGGATAGCTTGCTGCCAGGGCAGCCTGGGCTCCCAGGTACTGTCAGGTCAGGACCAGGACTCTGAAACATCTGTCTACCCTGAGAGGACTCTGAGCACTGTGGCTGAGCTGAAAGTACCACAGACCTAAGGATGGGGAGAGTCCAACTCTAGCCAGTATTCCTGCCTTGGCAAGCTTCTCACTCCAGCCCCACTGTTCCTGAAGGAGCTGGGCCCTGCAGACTGATCAGAAGCCCAACAACATGTCACCTCACGCCCCTGTATCCTGCGTGTCCTGGCCATCGGCCCCTCTCCCTTGGCAAACACAGAACACTGTTCCGTCTCAGGGATTGCTTAACCAGAGAAACAGAAGCATTTATGGTACTGTAAATACTATAGTATACATGTTGTCAGGCATTGTAAAGCTGTAACTATTTATAATTCTGACTCTGATTTGAAGGGCACTTAAAATAGCTGTGGCTGGGAGGGTAGGCTTGCTTTCTGAGGAGACTCACAACCATTTCTCAGGTTTCCCGTACAGAGTGCATGCTGTTGGCAGTGGATGAGTGGGGGCAGCAGGGAGAAAATGGACAGTTAAAATCCAAGTCTTGTCTGTGCAGAAAACTGTGGTCTGCAAATAGGAAAACTAGCCTAGTGGTCATAGAGAGGCAGAGGTCAAGACTGGGCTTAGACATTTGTCTCACAAAGCTTTGACAACACTGAAGCTCCTGCCTCTGTTTCACATGTGCCAGGACCCTGATGAACACCTAAATAACAAACAGGGAGAAGACAGAAGTCTAGGAAGCCACTAAGCTCATAAGACACATTTATTCTGGTCACCTTTATGTTAGAGAATCTGTGTCCATCTCCAATTTGTATGTGTGTGTATCTGTATGGATAAGTACATGTCTGTGTACAAAGATACACGTGCATGCCTGTGTCAGTTCTGTGTGTGTAAATTATGTGACATGTTAGACTGTGAGTTTGTGTTCACTGTTTCATCTGTGCGTGTGTGATAATGCATACCTAAGTGTTAAGTGTACTCATGTCTTTATGTTTGGTGTATATGTATCTAGGCACACACGGGTACCTGTGTATAAATGTGTCTGAATGTATGCCCGCTAACCATGATGCGTCTTTCTATGAGTGGTCTCTACATGTACTCTGTCAGTGTCTTCGTGTTTGGGGATCTGCATGAGTGTGCCTTCTTTCTGCCAGTTCTCTCTTGCCCATTCCTTAGTCTCTTGCTAGCCAAACATTGTTACTCATCTCTGTGCCTCCTCTGTTTACCTTCATTCAGCAAACAAGTTTCAAAGCACTAGTGTCCCTCTGCCATCAAGATTAGCCACTTTCATTCCACAGTTCTTTTCTTACACAAACTTGTTTTCTTCCCCCGACTCTCTACCTCAAACTTCCTCTGTCTTTCATCGTAGTCCCATTGGTTGCTAATTCGGAGGCTAAGGCTGGTATTCCCTTAGCCTTGCTCTTCCTAATTTCTAGTCTTAGTGTAACCCCCATCTTAGCCCTTGCAGACCTCCACAGTGTATCACATTCCTGCTACTCCGTGACCCCTTTGTTTAGCCTGGAACTATAGGAGGTAGCAAAGGCATTCAGAAGAATCAGTTGGATACAAGTGTCTTGAGTGTTTACTGTTTTGTCTTAGTTCCTGAGTTGGGTGGGATTTGATAGGAAAGGGTGGTAGCTAGAATATGAACTAAGGCCCTGTCTGGTTTCCTTTATTTTTCTCTTTGGAAAACTACTTGTCATCTTTTTTTATTCCAAATTGACCAGTAAGTTGTATTTGCTGTACATGACTACTGTGTTACTGTCCAGCCAAGGGCCCCTACACTGTCTCAGCCCAATGGGTTGGCAAAAAAAGAAGCCACTCCCATTTCTGTATCATGATTGCCCTTTTTTAGCAAGTATGTGAACTCAGTGCTTTTCTATGAATAAATCATGGATCACAAAAAAAGATCATTTTTCTAAAAGCAGAAATTGTGTTCTCTTAGTAAAATGAGGTCCTTCTCTTCTTTGATGGGACAGGGAGCTGGTTGGGCCTAAAGAGAGATGGACAGATGGAAGATTCCTTACCACATCACACCTGTCTCCATAGCTCTCAGGCCCTCAGAACCTTCTCTTCGGAAATAATTTTATCCTAATGTCACATAATAAGCAGGATCCCAAGATTCTGAGAACATCAGTTGGTATGCTCAGAAAATAATGCACAATGAGCAGAAGTGCCTGAGGACCCTTTGGCTTCGGAGACCTTGCCTTGGTGACAGACTAGCTAGCCTAAGGCTCCAATCCTAAGCAACTTAGCTTTTGATCTTTATACCCTCCCTATACTGTGGAATCAGACAGTCTCCTTAGCTTCTGTTTACCAAGACTCCATCTTCCTAGCCACAATCTGTGCCCTTTTGATCTATTTTCTCCTTCCTTCAGAAACACAAAGCCCTATATAATAGGGACCCTGACCCTTTGTTTATAAATGTCATAGCCCCAACTCCCTGGGAAGCTGTACCTAATATCCTGTCACTCTTGGGCTTGTATGGCTGAGAGCATAATGGCAGTGTGAGCCTGGTGTTAATGCTGTAGTGCATGTTCACTGATACCTGAGCACGAGACTTGTGGAAGAAGATGCAGAGGAGGCATAAAAAAATGAAACAAAGGAGCCGAGCCTGGTCGTGCACACCTTTAATCCCAGCACCTGAGAGGCAGAGGTAGGTGGATCTCTGTGATTTCAAGGCCAGCCTGGTCTATATAGTTCCAAGCCAGTGTATGTGTTTTGTATGTTGGGGGGAGGGGCAGGGGCAGGGGAGAGCAACTTCAGAAAGAACTGAGGATAAGGACATAAACTTTTACAAACAAAGGAACATGCTAGACTCCTACTCCGGAAGTTTTATTCTCCTGAAAACAATCAGTGTTGGTGGTACTTGGGCAGAAAGGGATATACTTAATTCTGTCGAAGCAGACGTGAATGTTTGTGCACAGCATCCACAAAGGCTCCTACGTGTTCTGGGTCCATGTCAGGGTAAAGTCCGTGCCCTAGGTTGGCAATGTAGCGTTGTGGCCCAAAGTCATCCAGCATCTGCTGCACCAGCCGACCAATCTCTTCCTAGAGGAGCAAGAAGGCAGTCTTTGTAGGAGGGCCGCAAGGCTTATCCTCCCGACAGGCAGTAGTGAGCATGTATGCAGGAGTGCTTTCCACAGTGTCATTGTCACTAACTCAACAGAATTTATCAGATGCCTCACACGCACCAGACATTAAGAAAATAGAAACAATGCCAGTCGGTGGTACACGCCTTTAGTCCCAGCGCTTGGGAGGCAGAGGCAGGTGGATCTTTGAGTTCGAGGCCAGCCTGATCTACAGAGCAAATTCCAGGACAGCCAGGGCTATACAGAGAAACTCCTGTCTCCAAAGACCAAAAATTTAAATTAAAAAGGAAAATAGAAATAAGGGGCTTGTGAGATGGCTCAGCAGGTAGGGTAATTGCTCTGCAACCCTGGTCACCTGAGTTCAATCCCTGGGACCCATCTAAAGGTAGAAGATAACTGACTCCATCAAGTTGTCCTCTAACCTCCACATATGCACCATGGCATATATACCCAAACACACAATAATAAATAATACATTTTTACCACAAAAGACATAAATGAGAGGTGTGGTGGTGGGGTATATCCATAATAAAGTGGTATATCCACTTTAGGAGCTGGAGAAGGCCAACCTCAGCGACATAATAAGTTTGAGACCAACCTGGCTACATAAGACCCTGTCTCAAAAAAAAAAAAAAAGGAAGAGAAGAGGGAGTTGGTTAGGGGATTTAACTCAGTGGTAGAAAGCTTGCCTAGCAAGCACAAGGCTCTGGGTTAGGTCCTCAGCTCCAAGGGGTGAAGGTGGTGGGGGAACAGACAAATGAAACAGAAAAATAAAATTTAAATTTAAAAAATGTCCTGCTTTCTTAGGGTGTACCTTGTGTATATAGGATAGAGAATGAAAACAGGTATAATAAAACCATACACATGTGATCACCCAATCACTGCACAGTGCACAGAGAAAAACGTACCACATGCCGGGCCCAGTTATTACCTCAGATGCATACAAGGCACAGGGATCCAGGTTCCCCTGCAAGGTCACCGTCTTGCCCACAAGCTCCCTGGAAGCAGAGCCATTGCCACATTATCCTCACTGCATACTGAATTATACCCCATCCACCTCGGTCAGCCCTAGGACCCACTCCCCCATCACTCACCGGGCTTTCTTTGGAACCACTGTCCAGTCAAGCCCAACTACTTCATAGCCAGATTGGGCCAGCTCCTCCAGGGCAAAATGTCCATCCTTAGCAAAGATGATCTGGAGAAAAAGAGTAGATATTTGACCCTAAGCACCTTGCCGTGCCCAGTAGCCTTTCTTGGCTGTGTTTCTGCTGCCCTCCAGTGGTGAATTCAGTCCATGCAGGACTTAGCCTGAGTGCTACAGACCTTCACCCAACCTGCCCCAATCCTTACCATGGGCACTGGTGCCAGACCTGCCTTCTGCAACCCAGCCTTCACTCGCTTGGCCACATCACGGATGTAAGGCAGTGCAAACTTGCCGAAGAGCTCTGAGCCAAGATGTCCTGCATGAGACTCAAAGAGCTGCAATGCCTATAAACAGGTGGTAAGAAGATGAACACATATAGAGGAAGTACCTCAAGCCCCACATACAGATTATGACTTAATTCTCCTCAGGTGACTTTAAGGCCTCGTGTATTCCCTGAGGCTAGGGAATGGCTCAATGCCGGTCAAAAGGTTCTGCTTTAAAGAACAGCCAATCCCAGGTGTATCCCCTCCACCCTACTCCAGATCCTGGCAGTAGCTTCAGTGTCCAGATATTCATACCCTTAAGTCCTGTTGACAGTTTCAGGAAGGGATTGGATATTCCCCTTGTATACACATCACTGGAGGAAAGTAAGATCCCTGCCTTCTCCAGTTTGGGAAGCCCTTGCTTTGGGTCCTGACTTAGGGTCCTGTTTGTTCCTAAAGACTCACCTGAGCACCAGCAGCCACTTGTCCAATTAGGTATGGGACCAGAGCATCAGTGAGGATACCAAGCAGCTTGTGACTGGCCTGAGGTCTTTGGTAGAGCCATCGCTTGGCCTGAGCCATGGTGCTTGAACTGCCGCCCTCAACCATGTACGTCATCAGCGTCCACTGTAGAAGGATACAAACATCACTGCATAGAAGCCCTTGTCTATACCAGACCTGCCAGACTGATCTCTTCATGCCCCAGTGCGTGCCTAGTGCTGCATTACCGGAGCACCAGCAAAGCCGATGAGTGGCACACGTCCAGCCAGCTGCTGTCGGGTAAGGGTGATGGCTTGGAACACATAGCCTAACTCTGAAGTCACTGCTGCTGGATCCCGTAGACGCTCTAGGTCCTGCTCTTCTCTCAATGGCTCTGGGAAACTGGGTCCTTTGCCAGGTACCATGGTCACCTCCATACCCAATGCCTTAAGAGAAATTAAGTATCTGAGTTCACACTGCAGAGGGAAGGGTTCTGTTCAACACATGACTAGGAAAGGGGGTTAAAAACAGAAAACTCCATCTCTTAGTATTTCTGTCTACCCAGTCAAGTATTTATCTTGAAACCTGACAGGACAGAGGATTTCAAAGGAGTGTTCCCCCCCCCCTCCTTTAAGTCTACATTCCAGAACCAAGATTGAATACCTGGGGTACAACAAGGATATCAGAGAAGATGATGGCAGCATCCAGAGGGAACCTTCGCAGTGGCTGCAGGGAATAGCAAATAGATTGGTAAGGTGACACACTGAGGAGAATAAATCCCGCCCTCTTGTGGGGGCCTCACCTGCAGAGTGAGTTCACAGCAAGCTTCCGGGGAGCGACAGGTGCTGAAGAAGTCCTGGGCTGCCCTGGTTTCCCTAAATTCTACCAGAGTTGAAGGGACAGGAATCAACCATGAGACCTTCCAAAGTTACTATCTTCCCCTGAAGAATTTCACTCTCTAGAGCCTCAGGTTTAACCTAGGCCTTAGCTTTACCCCTGACCTGGTAAGTAGCGGCCAGCCTGTCGCATGCACCAAACGGGAGTGTAGTCTGTTTCCTCTCCCCAAGCTGCTCTCAGGAACGTGTCATTCTTCAGCTCCGGAAAATTCTGGAGTCTGGAGATCAGGTGGAGAGTAGAGGTAGGAGTAAATGTCATTATGTTAGACTGGGGCTTGGGGAAGGCGCGGGTTCAGTCAGGCACCGCTATCTGCCGCCTCCAGGCGCGCTTGCAAACCCGGGCTCCCCACCCACTCCGCCTCCTATCAGGTGGCGCACAAGACAGGAGCGGAGCCCCACTGGGGCCTCTTTCCTACTTTCCCAAACTCAAAAGAAACGCGGGACTAGGAAAGTGGAATGAAAACTCAGGAGAGTTTGGGGAGGAGTTAATCTCGGGAAACCGCGGTGGCCTGGATCTGAAGCTGGATGATCCCCAAAACAAGAGAGAAAGGATCTGAGCTGATGGTCCCAGGTGCTAGTTAGAAGTTCTGAGTCACCTCTGAAAGTCTGGGGACGCAGTCCCGCAAGGTAGTCCCTGGAATGGAGACTGGGGGGAGGGAGATCCGGAGCGGGGAAGGTTCTGTTTCGTGATTGGAAGATTTGGGATCTCAGCCACTCGGGTTCGTACTTGGAGATCTCCAGAAAAATAAGAATTTAAGTACAATTCCCGAATTGGAAGACTCGGAGCAGAAAGTAAGGTGGCCACAGCGCGTGCAGCAGAAAACTCACCCCGATCCGTTCGCCTCCATGGTAAACAGTAGCTGAGCAGTCACGGCTTTAATCTGAGTCTCCGCCCCACAGTCCAGGCTCCGCCCCTTCCTGAAGAGAACCTTGGGCGTCGCCATGTTGAGAGCCACGTGACCATTCTTGTGACAGCTGTGGGGCTGCCTTCCCTGCTGCCGGTAGGACCCCAACAATTTTTCACCGTAAAGTCCACTGTTGAGACGCAGTAACAAATGACCCAAGGAAAAGACTTCTCAGTACGTCTTAAGGTGGTATGAGAAAATTGTTCTCATCTGTTTCCTGGAAATCCTGAAGACAGCCCAAGTTTCGCTCTCACTCCAATCCATGAGCCTAAACGTTGCCTGGCAAATGAAGATTTTATGCTGTACATTTACATTACCCTCTAATTGCTAGGAATAATTGAGTGCGGAGCAAGATAGGGAGGGCTTTACCAATCGTTTGGGAAACCAGAAATTGGCAATCACATTTAAATGGACAACGACTATTAGTAACCTGGGATTAGGAGCAACAAACAACGTCTATCCAAAATGATTGCATATTCCTGCCAGTGACCGGGGAAGGGGTCATTCTACCAAATAGTCACGCCGCCCCTACGATAGATAGTCTAACAGATTTCAAAAGATTTCTCCAGTTATAATAATTCGTTGAAGGCGAGTAGACAGAAATAGGAGGGCAAAGCATCAGACAAACTGTAGTCGCCGTGATCCAGGGTAGATAGAACAGCGGCGTAGACAAGGGTAGTAGCACGAGCTGGAATTAAGCCAGAGAGAGGATCGCGAGCCCAATCCGGGCTACGTAACGAGACCCTGCCTCAGGAGTCTAATTTTGAGTCTAGTTGGACTAACCAGGGACAGGGGTCAGAAAACAGGGAATATCGTGGCCTGTCAGAGTACACCGGACACTACCGTGGTAATAGCTTGTGCATTTATTCCAAAACATACGGGCAAAGTAGGGTGGAGGGCGGGGCAGGGCGTGGTGGGAAGCGCAGCTAGCCGCCCCCCCTGGCCGCTGCCCCGCGGGTTTCCCTGGACCGGTCTCACCCCAGCGGCTGCACCATGGCTGGCCCGGGTCCCGGCGCAGCGCTCGAGTCCCCGCGGCAGCTCCTGGGCCGCGTGCGCTTCCTGGCCGAGGCGGCGCGCAGTCTCCGGGCCGGGCTGCCGCTGCCCGCGGCGCTGGCTTTCGTGCCGCGAGAGGTGCTCTACAAGCTTTACAAGGACCCGGCGGGACCGTCGCGGGTGCTGCTGCCAGTGTGGGAGGCAGAGGGCCTGGGGCTGCGTGTGGGTGCCGCGGGCCCTACCCCGGGCACCGGCTCCGGACCGCTGCGAGCCGCCCGCGACAGTATCGAGCTCCGGCGTGGCGCCTGCGTGCGCACCACCGGCGAGGAGCTGTGCAACGGCCACGGGCTCTGGGTGAAATTAACCAAGGTGCGCCCCAGCTGGCCGGGACCCCGCCAAAGACCCCCCTGGATCCAGCCAAAGCTCTGGTTGTTGTGCTCCCTGATCCCACAGTGAGCTAGCATTGCTTTCAGTGCTCTTTGCCCTGGGCTGGGCTGATGAGCGGCTCCCTGATGTCTGTCCCCTGACGACTGTCCCCATCCGACGCGTCCCTGCAGGAGCAGTTGGCCGAACACCTGAGTGACTGCGGACTGGACGAAGGCTGGCTTCTGGTGTGTCGCCCGGCGGAGGGCGGGGCCCGCCTGGTACCCATCGACACTCCGGACCACCTGCAGCGGCAGCAGCAGCTCTTCGGTGTGGACTACCGACCGGTGCTCAGGTCCTGCGATTGAAAGAAGGCCACTTGGTGTCTGGCGCACGGAGGGTTTGGAAACACAACCCCAATCCATACCTTGGGGGTCGTATGAGAGACTGGGGTGGAGGTCGGGTGTGAGACCCGAAGAGGGTGGGAGGAGGCTTCTGGAGACTTGGGGTAGAACTCTGGAGAAGGCTCCAGATCTTGGAGGTAGTGGTGTCCTGCTGCCCCTGCCTCCCTCCTCATTCACCCCACTTGGTGCCCACAGATGGGAACAGGTGGTGGACCTGACATACTCACATCGCCTGGGGTCCAGGCCTCAGCCAGCAGAGGCGTACACAGAAGCTGTACAGAGGCTACTGTGAGTTTTCTGGAATGGGGTGGGAGAAGAGGAAACAGAGCCTGAACCCAGCCTAATTAAGGGTTTGGGATTGCTTAGCTATGTGCCTCCAACGTGGACATATGAGTGCGATGAGGACCTGATCCACTTCTTATACGACCACCTGGGCAAAGAAGACGAGAACCTGGGTAGCGTGAAGCAATATGTGGAGAGCATCGACGTGTCCTCCTACACGGTAGGCGCTGAGACTCCTCCTATTGCCAGACACAGTCACACCCCTCAATGCTAGGTCCAGAACTCCCACCTCCAAACCAGCGTCCCCACAGACCACACTTAGCCCCATTCCCTTTGGAAGCCCTATAGAAACCCCAGATACCCTTCCTACCCCAGCTCTACTGTTTCTCTGTTTCCTGGCCCAAACCTCATGTTCGGTATAAACGTGACTCCACCTCTGCCTCTACCTTAGGAGGAGTTCAATGTGTCCTGCCTGACAGATAGCAATGCAGACACCTACTGGGAGAGTGATGGATCCCAGTGCCAGCACTGGGTGCGGCTTACCATGAAGAAAGGCACCATTGTCAAGTGAGTAGGGTCTGGGCAGGATAGGGTGGGTGATCCGTGTGCAGTGGGTGCCCGGAGACTCACTCAGACCCATACTCTGAGCCCCCAGGAAGCTGCTGCTCACAGTGGATACCACAGATGACAACTTCATGCCTAAGCGGGTAGTGGTCTATGGGGGTGAAGGGGACAACCTGAAGAAGCTGAGTGACGTGAGCATTGACGAGTGAGCAAGCTGTCCTGGGGTGGGAGGTGGGGCGTGGTCTTGGCAATGGGACCCCAGGGTCCCTGAAGGCCTGAGGCAGCAAGTATCCGAACTGCTTTAAACCTGTCTCCTAGGACCCTGATTGGGGATGTCTGTGTCTTGGAGGACATGACCGTCCACCTTCCAATCATCGAGATCCGAATCGTTGAGTGTCGAGGTGGGGCTTAAGGCTGTAAGAAGTTCCGGGATGTGGACGGGGCAAGCTGACAGTGTGGAAAAGGGGGATGGGCTTGGAGTTAGGGTGAGGCTATGCAGAGTCTGGTAGAAGATGCTGAGCATAAGCCAACGTTGAAGCCGTAGAGGTAGTTGGGCTCATCTAGAAGAGGAACTGGGTTGGGATCCACAGGCATTCCAATAGCACAGAGATGAAATGGATATATAAGTATCAGAATCGTGTGAAGCCTCTAGTGGCTAACAGTGACAAATGCCAACCATTAAGGAGCCATTCCCCGGTCTGAGAGCCAAGACAGAGGCAGTCACAATAAATGGCCACACTCTTGACTCCTTCCCTCAGATGACGGGATTGACGTTCGTCTTCGAGGGGTCAAGATCAAGTCATCTAGGCAGCGGGAACTAGGGCTGAATGCAGACCTGTTCCAGCCGGCCAGTCTGGTACGATATCCACGCCTAGAAGGCACTGACCCAGAAGTACTATACCGCAGAGCTGTCCTTCTGCAGAGGTAACTATCTGTGGTCCTGCCCTGCAGACCTCTCTTCCCCTCCCTGAGCCTTGGGCATTTGCATGGACCCATAGTCTGGTATATAAACTATTCTGCTTTGAGGGCCAGAGCTGCTTCTGAGCCTCACTTCTGTCCCTGTGGATCAGAAACTGGGGTCTTATGTCCATGGCAAACTCTTTTGTCTTCACCCTCCACCACAGATTCATCAAGATCTTAGACAGCGTCCTCCACCACCTGGTACCGGCATGGGACCACACGCTGGGCACCTTCAGTGAGATTAAGGTGAGTCCAGGCCTGCAGTACTTATATAGACATTGGGCTCCTACTTCCCATTCAGCTAGTTTTCGTTCTTTAGCAGAAAGTTCCAGAAACCCCTCTAGACCCTTCCTGGTTCTGGAAGCCAGAAAGAAAGCCAGACACAGGTGATCAGAAGTTCCTGTTGAAGGGACTCTTTCCCAGACAAGCGTGTAAAATATGCATTAGCGGGAGAGGAAAACAACGGCGCGGGCAGGGCATCTGTACAAAAGGTACACGCCGGGCGCTGCCAGCAGCTCCCTGCAACTTAAGAAAACCATACAATGAGGCGTGAGTGTGGTGTGGATGAGGCTGGAGAGGGGCTGACTGGAAGCGTAGTCTGCCTCTCAGGAGCCTCGTGTACCAAGCTGTGAAGTAGGGACTTTTCTCCAGTCAATGGAGCTATTAGAAAGCTTGCGCGGTAATGTTAGTTTGTGCTGTTGTTTTTTCAAGTTCTCCTCTGTGGGTAGATTAAGGAAGAAACCAGGGGCAAGAACAGAATGGACTAGACTTGGCCTGGAATGGCAGAATCAGGTGGAGACATAGAAGGAAGTCCCAGGGCTGAGACAGAAGCTGACTGCCCACTGATCTGCCCTGGCCACCTTTCCTCACCAGCAAGTCAAACAGTTCCTGCTGCTGTCACGCCAGCGGCCCAGCCTGGTGGCACAGTGCCTTCGTGACTCGGAAAGCAGCAAGCCCAGCTTCATGCCACGGCTGTACATCAACCGCCGCCTTGCCATGGAACACCGTGCCTGCCCTTCTCGGGACCCTGCCTGCAAGAATGCGGTCTTCACCCAGGTCTGGATTGCCTGGATTAGACTGAGGGAGGGTCAGTAAAGGAGGTTAGTCCAAGAGGGATTTGAGCAAGGTCTTTGGGCAAGAATAGAGACAGGTAGCTGGGCGGTGTGGTGGCACACATCTTTAATCCCAGCACTTTGGGAGGCAGAGGCAGGTAGATCTTTGTGAGTTCAAGGCCAGCCTGGTCTACAGAGTGAGTTCCAGGACAGTCTAAGTTACAACAGAGAAACCCTGTCTTGAAAATAAAAATAGAGACAGGTATTAACATGGACTTTTCTACCACTCTCACTTACTCCCATTTTCTCACCCCTCCCAGGTTTATGAAGGCCTCAAGCCTTCTGACAAGTATGAAAAACCCCTGGACTACAGGTATGGCACGAGGGTACGGGGTTTGCCCAAGGCATATACATCCACACACTGCCCCAGACACCCCTCGCCGTCAACACTCTATAATCCTTTTCCTGGCTGGTCTCTGGGCTGCTGGTTAACGTGCCTGAGCCCAGGCCTAGCATAACAGGTCCATCCACCCCTACTTACAGGTGGCCCATGCGCTATGACCAATGGTGGGAATGTAAATTCATTGCAGAAGGCATCATTGACCAAGGTGAGGCCTTGACATGGGTTCTAATGGTTGGAAGCCTAACTCTAACTCCTGTTAGAGTGTTAAGAGTCTTCTGGGATTGCCAGCTAATAGAGATAGGAAGCCTGCTTCTTAACCTCATCCCCCACCTCCCAAGGGCTGAACTCTTATGTGCCCAGCTGAGAGCATCTGTCATTTCAGGCGGAGGTTTCCGTGACAGCCTGGCAGATATGTCAGAAGAGCTGTGCCCCAGCTCTGCCGACACCCCTGTGCCTCTGCCTTTCTTTGTGCGCACGGCCAACCAGGTGATCGTCTCCCCACCCACCATCAGACTTCTGGTATCTTTGCAAATCTCCCCAGAACCAGATGGAGCTAGAGGGGGCAATGGAGGGATTGAATTACCTGAGGCACCTCTGCACAGACAGGGAGAGGAGCGCCCTTTGTACATTAGGAGGGACGGTGGGTGGGGGCACTAGACTTCTGGTGAAGTCTTTGGTGTACTTGAGGCAGGAAAACAGGGCCCATCCCATGTCCTGCTGACAGCTCTGTCCCTGGGCAGGGCAATGGCACTGGTGAGGCCCGGGACATGTATGTGCCTAATCCCTCTTGCCGAGACTTTGCCAAATATGAGTGGATTGGACAGCTGATGGGAGCTGCCCTTCGGGGTAAGGAGTTCCTGGTGAGTAACTCAACCATCATCCCTATCAGCTGAGCCTGGGCCCCTGGGAAGAAGGGCCTGAAAAACCAGGAGGCTCAGTGGGAGACAGCAGTGTTTGTCGTGCAGGTCCTGGCCCTGCCTGGGTTTGTGTGGAAGCAGCTCTCCGGTGAGGAAGTGAGCTGGAGCAAAGACTTTCCAGCTGTGGACTCCGTGCTGGTGAGTAGGACCTTTTTCCTCTGCCCAGACCCCCAGACCCCCAGACCCCCATGTGTTCCCTCTCTAGTCCCGTCGACTCCCGTGGCTTCAGCTCCTGGTAACTCCTGAAGTCCTTGTCTGCAGCTCTCACTCCCGGGGCCAGGTGTGATTCCGCCTCACGATGCACATTTACGCTTCACTCATCCCCAGTCCAGTGCCCTCTGAGCTCCGGGCTCAGAATTGCGCCCTCTCTTCCTTTGCCTCTGCCCAAGCCACCGGGCTCTTTTTATGTCTGTTGTTTTTGCCTTTTTAATAGCGTTTTATTTATCTGTGTGTATGTGTGTAGGTAGGTAGGTGCATGCACCATGGTGCACATGTAGAGGTCAGAGGACAACTTTTGGGAACTGATTATCTCTTTCCACCGTGTAGGTCCTAGGGATTGAATTCAGGTCATCGGACCGGGGGCAAGTGCTTTTATGCACCGAACCATCTTGCCAGTCCTGTTTGTTGCTTCTTGCAGTAGGGTCTCATGTAGCAGATGTGTAGCTGAGGGTGGCCTTGAACTCCTGATCTTCCTGTTCCTCCTAAGTGCTGGAATTACAGGCACGTGCAACCATGCCTAGTTTGGAGTTGCTCTTCACTCCTCCCCCAACATCCTGTCCAGTCTCTCCCTGGAATAACGTGCTTTTCCCATCTCACTGCCCAGGGTTCAAGCCATCTTTTCTGATGTTCCATCTGCTGTTGTAAAGCTAGTGTCCCTGTCGATTCTTGTCCGTCTCATCTCCATGCCACCAGAGTGATTTATTTCACTTTCCTCATTTAAACCATCTGGTGGCTTTGCTCTGAGCTTAGAACAGTGCGACCTCTGCCAAGGCTGCGTGACTCCTGCACGTCAGCCGTTTGACTCGCTCAGGCTCTAGCAAAACCTTCCTTAGGCCTTTTGATTTTTCAGCTTTGTCCAAGATGTTTTCTCTCCCGACTTCCCTTGTGGCCCAGCCAGTTCTCAGTTGTCATTTGGGTCAAAGCAGGTGCCATTTCCTGCTGGGTGCCTTCCCCAACCTCCAGGGCTCTCGATGCTGTCACAGCCCTTTACTGACCTTTGCACTCCCCGTTACCCATAGGATGACAGAGACTGTCTCCCCAGTGAAAAGCTGACATCCCTGCCTCTCTCCAACCCTCAGGTGAAACTCCTGGAAGTGATGGAAGGAATGGACAAGGAGACATTTGAGTTCAAGTTTGGGAAGGAACTAACATTCACCACCGTCCTGAGTGATCAACAGGTTGTGGAGCTGATCCCTGGGGGCACAGGCATTGTGGTGGGATATGAGGACCGCTCTCGTTTCATCCAGCTGGTACAGAAGGCACGACTAGAGGAAAGCAAGGAGCAGGTAGTAAAACAGGAGACCCCTGAAGGTTTGGACACCCCCCAAACCCTTCCCTTCCCAGCCAGAGCCCACTGGCAGGCCACCAGTACTCTGATGCTGGCTCCCTCCGTAACTGAGTCCTTCACTCCTGTTCATCAATGAGTACGGAGATGGTGTGGTCTGTGTTTCCCAGCTAGGCTTTCCCCTCCTCCCTAGGTGGCAGCTATGCAGGCAGGCCTGCTGAAGGTGGTACCACAGGCTGTGCTGGACTTGCTGACCTGGCAAGAGTTGGAAAAGAAGGTGTGTGGGGACCCAGAGGTCACCGTGGACGCTCTGCGCAAGCTCAGTGAGTCCTAGGTGATGGGGCAGTGAGGCTGAAGGGGTGAGACTTAAGGACTAGCAGAAGGAGACCTAAGAATGAACTCTTGCCTTGGCCCCTCCAGCTCGGTTCGAGGACTTTGAACCATCTGACACACGAGTGCAGTACTTTTGGGAGGCTCTGAACAATTTCACCAATGGTCAGTAGAGGGCAGAGTGCTGCTTGCATTGCCCTGGGACATGGCTGTTGACTGAAGAGGCGGGATAGAAGTTACAGAACCTCCTTCACCTTCAGTGCAAGCATTCATTTCCTTCTCCTCCACCCAGAGGACCGGAGCCGCTTCCTGCGCTTTGTCACTGGCCGCAGCCGCCTCCCGGCTCGGATTTACATCTACCCAGACAAGCTGGGGTGAGTACAGCGGTGGCCTGCAGCCTTCCTCACACACATACTTCCGCAGCTCTTCCTAACCTTTTACCCTCAAAACTCCCAGCTATGAGACCACAGACGCGCTGCCCGAGTCTTCCACCTGCTCCAGCACCCTCTTCCTCCCGCACTATGCCAGGTGAGTTTTCCTAGGCTCATGCCTGGGGGTGACATCCTCCGTGTGGGAGGGGGGCTGGCAGTACCCCTTCCCCCACCCCCCCACCCCCGGGAGCAGCAGAGCTGCCTGACTAGCCACCTCCCTCCCCTCCTTTAGTGCCAAGGTATGCGAAGAGAAGCTCCGCTATGCCGCCTACAACTGTGTGGCCATCGACACCGACATGAGCCCCTGGGAGGAGTAAGGCTGTGCCCAAGCACATCCCGCTGCCCTCAGTGAGGCCAGTCCGGTTCGTGCCTCAGCAGAGGTCATAGGTTCAGAAAGTCTCCGCACAACAGGTCCTGCGCCTCTGTATGGTTGCAGCGGGAGCCATGAGCTGACCCTGGTGGTCTAGACCCCACAGACCCACAAGCCCCACTCATGCTGGGCTTGCTTCCCCAGGCATTTAGCCTCTGTGCGAGGGAGCCCAGCACAAGCTGCCAGGCCTGAGCTACTTGAAGGGGACCGCCTAGCTCCCCAACCCATGGGCTTTGATTCCATGGCTCCAGCCACGGCTCAAAATGTGTAAAAATTGGTAGGATGGTACTCCAAGGACAGACGGTGGTCATCTTCCTTGGTCACACTCCAAGAGTGAAGCCCTGGTACCAAGCCCTTGTGTACTAGTCTTCTTCCTTCATCCCAGAGGTGTGTGAGCTCTGCCCTTCCTGCGGCTCAGCGTTCACGTTACACAGCCCAGACTCATCTCCACTCATCTCCAGCCCAGCTCCATATCTGCTCTTTCACTCCCGAGATCTCACACGTTGAGGATAGTTCTGTCCTCTCTGAAATTTCAGTGGCTTCCCTTTACCATATCTAAAATAAAGCCTGTGTTAAACTTGCTCCAAGGGCTGTGCTCACCCTCCAGTGCTCCCTCCCTTGACCTCCATGACCCTCCTTTAGAAGGCCTTGCACATGGGAAAATTGAATAAATGAATGAATTTATTTCTTTAGAAGGTGCTTTGTGGGATCCCTACTAAGTCATAGTGTTCCTAGAGAATCACTGTGTCCTGAAAGAAGCTCACAGGCCGCCCGCTGCCCAGGTAGCAAGGGGATATGTGCCTAATAGGCGAGGGGGCCTTCACAGTGACACTGGGGTGGGGGGAGGGGAATATGTGACTAATGGACATGATGGAGCTTCTCAGTGACACAGTTACATCTGGAGTACAGCCTGGGAATGACTTACACCAGAGAACAGAAAGCTGGCATCTTAAGAGATGAATGTGGTGCCAGGCCATGGTGGTGTATGCCTTTCACCCCAGCACTTTAACTCCACACAGGCAGAGGCAGGAAGATCTCTGAGTTTGAAGCTAGCCTGGTCTACAGAGTGAGTTCCAGGACAGCCAGAGTTACAACAAAAAAACCCTGTCTCAGAAAACCAAAAAAAAAAAAAGAGAGAGAGAGACATGAAATATGGTGACTTAGAGCTTAGAAGCTACTTCCAGAAGCCAGTGAGCAGAAGGATGGCATGTGGGGGTAAAGCTGAGACAGCTGATAAGCCAGCTGGGCTTGACACACTTATGAGCAGCAATATGGCTACTGTCTGCCCCTGGGTGCCACATGACTAAGAAGACTTTTAACCCTCTCTTGCTCCAAGTACTTGCACCCCCAAGCACAGTCCACTGGACAGCTGTCTTGGTGTCCTGGTACAATGTGCGACAGTTTGTGGCCTATCCAAGTGGACTGTGCCCTAAACTCTTTCCTAACATGTCCTCTAGAGCGCACACAGCCACTAAGAAAATCCTTTTACCACCCTCGCCATCCACATGGCTGTGTGCATGCCCAGACCTGTCTCTCCAGTTCTGAAACTCATACCCAACTCAGCGTCCTGGGGCAGTCCTGCCCTGCCCATGCATTTTGGGGGGCCCACAGGAGGCAATCACGAACATCCTCCCTCCCAAGGAGCTGAAGCCACAGGAAGCCCAGCAGCCGTGCACCCGCCAAGCTGTGCTCCTCAGCAGGCTCCCCCTGGCTCTGCTGGTGGGAGGATTACCTTCCCCACGTCTGGCAGGGAAGGGCCTGCTTGCCCTGCAGGGCTATGGGGTGTGGTTTGTCTCTATGCCCAGATCCTTGTCCCTAGTATCTCTTTTACACTATCTTGCAGCCTGTTTCGCATTCATTCATCTAGAAATGGAGCACGGAGCACAGATGTCAGTCACCGAGCCTACAGCACCGTGGCTAACTCAGTGTTTCTTGCTCCACGGCACCCACTTCCCACAGAAGCTTAGAGGGAGCACTGCTGCATCTTTCTTGTTACGTAACTGTGGAGCAAGCATCTTCTCTGTGACGAATCATCATTCTTTTTAAGGATGGATCTACTGAAACATTTTATTCTCTTTCTTAAAAAGGTTTATTTATTTTTAAAATTGTGTATGTGTATGTCTGTGTAGGACATGTGTATGTGAGTGAAGGCACCCAAGGAGGCCAGAATAGGGTGTCCGGTCCCCCGCAGCTGAGTTTGGGCATCTGTGAGCCACCTGATACAGGTGCTAGGAACTGAGCTCAGGTCTTTGGGAAGAGCTACAGCTCCTCTTAACTGCTGAGCCATCTCTCCAGCCCCTAAAACATTTTATTCTTTATATGTTTGATCTAACGAAATGTCTCTGAAAAACACTTTTTTGTTGAGACAAGGTCTTGCTGTGTAACTTTGGCTAACCTGGTCTGAAACTCCGTATGTAGACTAGGCTGGCCACAAACTTGCACCAGTCCTGCCTCTGCCACCCAAATGCTGAGATTTAGGCACACACCACCACCCCCAGTCTAAGGAACCCTTTAATGTGAAGGGTTTTCTGTCATTTTTTTGCTCTGGGGCATCCTGTGTATTGCAACTACTTTCCTCATTAATGGAAGTAAGGTCACCTTCATATGTCACATGTCACATGTCTGTGACAACAGAGTCAGCGTTCCCATGATCAGCCATCTTCTACAAACCTGAGTATGTTCAGTTTTAATTTCACTTGTAGCGTTACTGTTTTTCTCCTTGCTGTGCTTTCATTTTCTAGACCAGTTCTCTCTCTTGTCTGTGTACTACACACTACTACTGAGCCACATCCCCAAAGCCCCTCTCTTGATTATCTGATGTCATGTTGGTTTGTCCCTGGGAGACAACAACTGTATTCTTTGTGTATGGTACATACATTGGATAAGAAGTGTGTTGTGACCAATTATTGGCAGATTCTGATAGAGGAATGGTAGTACACCCTCAGTGTCAGTGCTCAGGAAGTAGAAGCAGAAAGATCAGGAGTTTAAGGCCAGCCTCTGCTACAAAGGAACTTGGAGGCCAGCCTGGGCCACATGAGATACTCTCAAAAAGAAAGAGGTTAGGAAAATGGCTCAGTGGATAAATCCTTGCCATGCAAGCCCAAGTATCTGAGTTTCTACTCCCAGTATCCACATAAAAGCCGGGCACTGATGCACTCATCTCTAATCCTAGCACTAAAGTACACTAGCACTCAGAGTACACTAGGCAGCCAGGCTAGCCAGTCAGTTAACACTGGACAGAAAGAGACCCTGTCTGAAAAAAGATTAGGTGGAAGGTAATATCGAAAGGACACTTGATGTTGAACTTCTGGCTTCCACATGCATGCACATATGCACACATACATACACAACAAAAAGGAAGTGGGGGAGGAAAAGAAAAAGACACTACAAAAACGATTGAGTTTTCACAATGCTTCCCATTGCTTTTATGGAGAAGAGAATTTTTGGATGTTTGGTAATATGTTATTTTTAGTAATATGTAAACTGTTCCCTTTTTCTTCTAAATTAGATAGAAAGTCGTGGAGGCTGGGCTGATGAGATGGTCAGCACAGAAAGGTGCTGCCACCAAGCCCAAGGACCTCAGTTCAGTCTCCAGAACATGGTGGAAGGAGAGAACCAACACCTGTATGTTATGTTGCACTCTGACCTCCCATGTATACTGTGCAAAAAGTACATGTAAAAAATAGTTTTTTGGAAAAAACTATTTGGAAAAAGAAAAGTTGTAGAGGGACTGGAGATGGTAGTTTAGTGGAATAGGACTTGGGCAAGACCTAGACATATGCTGAGGTTTGATTCCTGGCAACACACACAATATATATATATATACACACACACACACACACACACATATATATAAAATATGAAATACAAGTCCCAAGTTTCAGTACCCTCTGTAAGGGCCAGGGTTGCAGCTCAATGGTAGAGTACTTGACTAACAAGTGTGAGCCCTGGGTTTCCCTGTACTGAGGTGAGGGAGGAGGATCCTAGTTCTGAACTGGGGAGATAGATCAGTCAGTAGACTACTTGCCATGCAAATTTGAGGATCTGAGTTTGATTCCCCAGAACCCATGTGAAAAAGTTAGATGCATTATCTCACATTTGTTATCCCAGCACTGGAGAGGGGAGACAGGAGGATCTTGGAGGCCTGCCAGCCAGCCTAGCATAACTGATGAGCTCCAGGTCAAATGAGGGACCTTGTCTCAAGGTGAACAGCTCCTAAAGAGCTAATCTGAGGTCTACCTCTGACCTCCACACATGTGAACATACACAAAAACCTCATAGCTGTCATTGTGGTCTTCTCCTTGGCCAACCTATTCCCCCCAAAATGTCAACTTTTAAGAAACTCACTTTAGTCATTATTTAAACATCTTTATAGTGTAGTCTGCTAGCGCTGCTAGAATGTCAACTCTGTGGAGGCTGGATCCTTATTTTGTTCAGCTATATTCCAAGAGCCTAAAATTTGCCTTGAGAAGGGAACTGGAGGTGGCAGCCTCACAAGTTGGCCTTCAGTACCAGCAGATGCCAAAAATCTGGAGGAGAGTGCTCTCTATCAAGATCCCAGCCACTGTGATCAGTTTGTCCCGTAGCCACATCTCATACTGGCCATGGAGCCTGAGAATGCAGCCCTGCTCCTCCAGCTCTACTTTGAGCTAGATGTCATGTCACACTGGGTATTGAGGGGATCTTCCACAGAGGCCCTGACACAGCTGGCGAAGGACACTCCACAGTGTTCCCAGTTCAAGTTCATGTCAGCACTGTTGAAGTAGATACTGAGGTTCTAGTCATAGGGCCCTCGGGCTCTGCAGCAAGACCAGCGTTCCTAAGCCAAAAGGGTTCTGCAAGTCAGTATTGTCCTGGTAGGCTTTGGCACTGTTGTTGATGAAGAGATTGAGCCAGTCTCAATTAAAGTTCTTGGAAATGAAGGCCAGGATAACTGTCACCAAAATCTTAACAAAGAAAGTATGCTCCCAGAGGGCCCCAGTGCAGCCAGCAAAGCCTAGCCCAATGTGATTCCCCCAGTCACCACAAGCAGCCACACGGGGTCAAGACCTCCTAGGTCTGTCAGCCCAGAGATATTGGAAAGAATGTCCTTCTAGCCCCAGACCCAGAATCTGATGACCAGAAACAGGACTCCCGGTACCCAGAAGACAATGTCGAAGCCAAACAGGAAGTATTCCACAGCAATGGACCTCTGGTTCCTGGAAGTACTGGTGTTGAACAACCATCAACCAAGGAACTGGAACTGGAGTAGGGACCGAGCCTAGCTCTACGATGATGGGCTCCATAAGCTAGAGTTACCCTGCCTCAGGCCTAACCAACCTGAGCGCCTTTTTTTTTTTTTTTTTTCTTTTGTGGGGAGAGGAGTTCAAGACAGTTTCTCTGCATAGCCCTAGCTGTCCTGGAACTTGCTCTGTAGACCAGGCTGGCCTTGAACTCAAAGAGATCCGACTGCCACTGCCTCCTAAGTGCTGGGAATAAAGGCATGGGCCACCACCACCAGGTCCCTGGGCTGCTTTCTTCTGACTAAAAGTCTGGGAGAAATTCCAAGTCCTAGCTTTCTCATTGACTGCTCTAATCCCAACACCCCGCATCTACGAGGCATTGCTTGTTTTATGTTAAGTGTTCAATAAATATCAAAGACGAACTCCAATTTTTTTATGTTTTAATTTATCATTATTATTATTTTGAGACAGGATCTCACTGTGTACTCCTGGCTGGCCTGGAACTTGCTGTATAGACCAGCTTGGCCTCACAGAGCTCTGCCTACCTCTGTCTACCAAGTGCTGGGATTAAAGGCATGCATCAACATATGCTTTTATTTTCAATACAGAAACCAGACTGTTTCCTAACTGGAAGATACTAAAGTAACTTAAGGTTAAGAAAACAGGAGGAAAAAAGTGGGGGAGGG
This sequence comes from Cricetomys ansorgei, assembly GCA_026225945.1. Classification (NCBI taxonomy): domain Eukaryota; kingdom Metazoa; phylum Chordata; class Mammalia; order Rodentia; family Nesomyidae; genus Cricetomys; species Cricetomys ansorgei. The sequence continues at coordinate 1,609,166 of JAMJFZ010002837.1, read as the reverse complement.
GAGCTTCCAAAAGATTAAGAAACTACAGAAAATGTCTTTTGTTTGGATTATTTACTGCAGCTTAACAAACTACCCTAAAATTTACTGCTTAGAACAACTGCTTTCCTATTATCTCTTGTAATTGAAGGTTTGTCTAAATTCAGGAATTTGGGGTAACTGGGACATTTGGAGTCTCTCATAGGCAATCACAACTTTTTATGTGGTCTCCTTCCCTACTTCCAGCGACTTTGTTGTTGACACAGAAAGTACCATGATCTTTTGAAACCTTGTTGGATATCGACTTAATAAAGTTGGTAGAGTGCTTGCCTAGTATGCTGTAGGCCCTGGGTACGATACCTGTAACAGGGCCCAGACCTTAGTAGGTCCTGAACCCTTAGCACAACTGACTCCATGATGGAAGTGCCATTCAGGCTGTAGACTCAGCACGGAGACAGCACCACCTGCCAAAAACAAAACAAAGGCCTAATCCATCAAAGTCGATAGAGACCTGGGAAAGTCTCAATATGTATTAACTTTGCTTTCTTTTTAGCTTCTGTAGTTTTCTGCTTCTGGCTAACTGTTCTTGTTAACTGAAATATGTCAACCCAGAATATGGTTTTTGTGCTTAAAAGCTCATCTTGAGAAAGGCTCAGGGCTACTGGGATCCTGAACAGCCAGTGTAGCTGGATGGCATAGAGACTTTCTATTGTTTTAAACCTATGTCTGAGCAGTCTTCTCTGGTGAATACCCCACAGCAATACCCAGCACTACATAAGGCAGCTACGGTGGCACACACCTGCAATCCTACCAGTCAAGAGGTGGATAAAGAGCTGGTCCAGAGATCAAGGCCAGCTTCTGCTATATAGTTTGAGGACAGGCTGAGACACACAAGACTCTATCTCAAAATGATAATAACTAAAACAAACAAAAAAACCTAGAAAACCTTGCCATATCATGTTCTTCTGCTCAACAATTTCTGATGAAATAAGCAATCACTCAGTATAGTTGGGATCACCAGCCAAGGCTCACACACTGGTCCAGGTCCATGCTGTGAAGTTCTAGTTTTGGCTCATGTTCCCTCTAAGTTGTCATAGCCGTGGCCTCCCCAACCCCTGATTTTGAGACTGGTCTCGTTATTTACCTGAGGAATCTGCAGTCCTTTTCCCTCAGCCCAGTGCCGCGATCACAGGCATGCAACGCCATGCACAACCATAGTAAAAGCCTTTATATGCCAATATGAGGACAGGACTGTAGATCCTGGGCTGCAGACTCCATGGGGCTTGTTCCTCCCTATAGCCCACAAGCCGGGTGGGGATCTGAATTCTCTGCCTCCTTCAATCAGACTTCTGGGTACCATTCATCCATCTCCTTCTCCAATTACTTTTTTTCCTGCCCCCAATGGCCTTATTGCCATTTATTGACCATGAGCGCTCTTTCAGTTTTTGTTTTTGGTTTGTTTTTTGAGAAAGGGTTTCTTTTTACCTCTTTCTTCCCTGTCTTTCTTTTCTTTCTTTCTTTTTTTCCAAGACGGGTTTTGCTGTAACTCTGTTGTAACTCTGGCTGTCCTGTAACTCACTCTATTAAACAGGCTGGCCTCAAACTCAAGAGATTTCCCTGTTTCTGCTTCTTTGCATCCGCTGTCTAGTCAGCTTGGAAGGCTCTTTCCTAAGGCTCAACCTGCCTCACTCTCTTCACACCATGTTGTCATCAGAGATGATCTGTTGTCTGGTTGTCTGGATGGCTAATGTTTGCAGATAGTCCACACAGGGGCCACATCAGGCATCTCACACACTGAAGCCTAGCCAACCACTAGCCTGCAAAGGAATTCATGTTTAACTTTTATTTTTATGCGAATGGGTATCCTGCCTACATGTATGTCTGTACACCGTGTGTGTTGGATTCCCTGGGACTGGAGTCTATAATAGTTGTGAGCTTCTATGCGGAAGCTGGGAATTGGACCCAGGTCCTCTAGAAGAGCAACCAGCGCTCTTAATCGCTGAGCAGTCCCCAGTCCCTTGTTTTGTTTTGTTTTGTTTTGTTTTAAAACCATTGAATCTGCCTAGCACGTTGGCACACAACTTTAATCCCATCGCTGGGGAGGCAGAGATAAGCGGATCTCTGTGAGTTCAAGGCCAGCCTGATCTACATTTTTAGTCCCAGGACGGCCACAACTATGTAGAGAGACCCTGTCTCAAAAGCAAAAACAAAACAAACAACCAAGCAAACAAACAAAAAACACTGACGAACCAAAATTCGCAGGACCTTAGGAGAACAGCAACTCGCAAACGGCAGAAGAGACCGGAGGGGACGTTCACTGAGCACTGCTGATTTACGAGAGAAAGGGCACCAATACAGAGATCCATACCCATCTATCACTCGGCGATCGTCCCTCCTGCCTGAGTCGGCCCCGCGCGTCGCATCGAACCGCTCGGCCACCGCGCGCCTGCGCCCTTGGCCTGTCAGGCAGAGGCGGCGTGGGGAGCGCAGGGAGCGGCCGCGGCGCGCCGGGAGCCGAGGGAAAGCTGCGGCGTGTGCGGTGCCGGGCGGTGCACGAGCTGCCTGAGCAGGGTGAGCAGCGCGCGGGGGCCGGAGAGCCCGGTTCCTGGGAGGGAGGCGAGCTCGCCGAGCAGGGCCCGAGTGGGCAGACGGTACTGAGTCCCGACATCGCCAGCGCGAGTCCCTGCCGGACCCGGCCGTGGAGCCATGTGTCCGTCCCAACTGGGAGATCGGAGAATCCAAGCCAACCACCTTGTGCAACAGATGGAAAAACTGAGTTTCGGGGAGGGAAGGTTCTGCTCGAAGTCACACCAAGTGAGCGCCGGACCCCCTTGGTGCCGTGCTGACATTTTTTCCATCTTATTTATTCATTCTTCGTTTATTTGGGCGCAGGGCAGAGACCACTAGGGATACAGTAAGGCCCCTGCCCTCAGGTGGCGTTCAAAGGTTTGGCAAACCCATCACGATGCGGTGGTCGATCTTAACCGTTTAGGACTGGAGAAGGCAACTTGTACTTGAGGAAGGCATGACAGATGCTGGAAACGCCTCTTTTGTAAAACTTGGTAGGCTGATGAGACTCATCGTCTTGATATCGGGAGTCATGACGGTAATATTGAGACTTTTGAGTCAGCCTGGTATTAGGTTTGTAATTATTCTTGTTTCTCAGGTTGTGTTGTTTTCCCAGCGATTGAGAACAGGAACTTTATATTTTAGCCACCTGGGTTCTAAATGCCTTTTTTGGTTTGTACACGTTTGAGCTTAACTCTAATGTGGGGCGGTTGTGAGGTTCACAGATGATCATTCCACAAATAGTACTTGGCATCTGACTGGGAGTATCCTGACAACACACAGTCCCCAACTTCAAGGAACTCACTCTTAATAGGCATTTAAATGCATGCCTGCAGTGAAGCCTATAAAGGCTGACACAGTCTGTACATAGCATAGTGGAAGCCAATAGTGAACGAAGCCCCATCGCTGAGGTGGGAGAGGTAGTTATGGTTTCATAGGCAAGGTGGTTCTTGAGCTGAATCTTTTTTTTTTTTTTTTTTTTTTTTTACTAGTTTTTACTAGTTGATTACTAGGCCCAGGAGAAAGCTAACCTAGGGGGCAGGACCAGCACTGCAGTGATCCTGTGATTCCAGCTACTACAGTGGTAAGGCAGGAGGATCACTTGTGCCCAGGAGGTTAAGGCTGTAGACACTATATAATCAGGTATTGGAACTAATTCACAAGTGTCAATACAGTGACCTCTAGAAAGTCTGGAACCACCAGATTGCGTGTGCTGACCCATACTGGGTCATATCAGGGAAAGGCCACCACACTGTAGCTGTGGCAACATAGTAGTTCCTTTAAAAAGGACAGAGGGAAGTCTGAAATGATGAGTGGGCTAGAGAGATGGCTCAGCTGTTGAGAGCACTGGCTGTTCTTCCAGAGGACCTGGGTTCAAGTCCCAGTATCCACAAGACAGCTCACAGCTATCCGTAACTCCAGTTCCTGGGAATCCAACACCCTCACACCTCACAGATATACATGCAGGCGAAACAGCAATGTACATACAATAAGAAAAATATTAAGGAAAAAAAAGCGCTGGGTGCTTTTTCAGAGGACCCAGGTTCAATTCCCAATAGCCAATGGTGGATCACAATTGTCTAACTCCAGTTCCAGGGAATCTGATTCCATACATGCAGGCAAAACACTCACACATAAAATAAAAACAAATCTTTTTTAAAAAGAGAATATATAGACCCAGAGTTATAATAATGTAACTCTTTTTTTTTAATAATATCAAATACGATGGGAGTTCTGTCATGACAGAATGAAAGTCAAGTTCCAATAGAACAGCGTAGTTCAGCTGGTATAGTGGGTTTTCTGTAGGCTAGCCTCTGCCCAATAATATGAAACATGCCAGTAGTGCTTCTGATAGGATGGGCATTGCTTTGTATGTTTCATGTAGAGTGACTTTTTTATTCCTGTGCTGGACATCTAACCTAAGGCCTCATACAAACTAAACAAGTGAGCCCTCATTTAATCTCACAGCTTAGTGAAATCAAAACCATAATTACCTCTGTTCTAACAAACAAACAAACAAACAAGCCCAAGGCATAGAAACTAGCTTGTGCTTGTTCACAAAGCTAATACTTGGTAGTGCTAGAATTCATACTTAGTCTGGTTCCAGCATCTATGACATTACCACCTTCTAAGGAGCAAGGAGACTAGAGTTTTGTTGGGCTCCTGGTCATATCATCTGTCAGAGGGAGAACTCAAACTCAGGCTTTTTGACTCTAAAGGGTCTGTTCCTCTTTTTTTATAATAATATCAAATGTGAACGGAGTTCTGTCATGCCAGAGTGAAAGTTAAGTTCCAATCTGAGGCAATGTTTCTTGAAATTGAAATAACTATACTTACTTTTAAGTTGCACAAGAGCCTTTACTTTGTGGTCTGGGCATACAGAGTATTAAATTTTGTGGTTTAGATATTCATGTATGTAGTCTGGGACTGCATATTATTCTGATAAATATAAAACATTTGCCAATTTGATGGTAGATTTTTTTTCCTCTGAACATTGCATTTTATACTTTTAATAAAATGATAGCATGATTTGTAAGTAAAAAACTATCTTCAGGTGTTGATCAGTAGGAATTCATGACCTTGACTGTACCCCTTTTCTGTGGTAGCTATTGTGAAAGAGCTTTTTTCAAGGTTAAATAGTTTACTTTCTTACCTTTTTCAGTTTGATTGGTTTTGGTTTTTCAAAACAGGGTTGCTCTGTGTAGTCCTGGCTATACTGGGACTCATTCTGTAGACCAGGCTGGACTCGAACTTAGAGATCAGCCTGCCTCTGTCTCCAGAGTGCCAGGATTAAAGGCGTGTGCCACCACTGCCAGGCCCCACTTGGCAATTCTTAACACCTTCAGAATCAGACCCACCTTTTCTTACCTGTAAAACCTTCCTGTGTTTTCTTGAAAGATTTGGGTATTCTCTTCACTGTCCACTGTATCTCAGATACAGTGCTCTATGTATCTGTCTAACTCCATTGCACAATGGCAGTAATTTGCTTAATTTGTTGTCGTCTTCTTTTTGAGGGTTGTAATTTATATTTGGGGGGATCATAGTATAATTAAATTGTTTCCCCACTTCCTTTTTCCCTCCAATCCCAGCCCTGTAACCGTCTTGCTCTCTTTCAAATTCATAGCCTCTTTTTCTTTGTTTTGTGTGTGTGTGTGTGTATTCCTAACTGCGTAAATACAAACTGCTCAGTCCATATAATGTTACTTGTATGTATATGCTTGTAAGGCTAATCATTTGGTATTGATAACCAATTGGTTTGCACCATGTCTCCTGCTCTCAGCAGTCCTTAGTTGCTTGTAGTTTTTGTTTAGGGTTGAGGCTTTGTGGGCTTTCCGTCTCGGACATTCGTACATCTTTAGGTGTAGGCAGCTGTGTTGGTGACACTCCATGGACGTAGCTTCTCTGGCATATCCATAGCAAACTTCCTGTTCCTCTGTCTTTCTGCCCCGTCTTCTGTAATGATCCCTGAGCCTTAGGTGCAGGATTTTGTTATAGGTATTAGTTGGGACTGAGCTCTATAACTCTGTGTTTTGACCAGTTGTAGTTTTCTGTAATAGTCTGAGTTCTTTGCAAAGGGAAATTTCTTGATGAGGGGTGAGAACTACACTTCTCCAGCTAGATCCTGGAGAAGCTTATATTTTTGAGACAGGGTTTCACTATGTAATTTTGGCTGTCCTGGAACTCAGTATGTCAGTCTGATTGGCCTTGGACTCAGAGAGAGCTGCCTGCCTCTGCCTCCCGAGTGCTAGGATTAAAGGCATGTGCCATCACCACTGGCACTTGAATTTGTGTTTTTTTAACCATAAACAACTCAAGGACAAGGGCCAGATGTTTTTTCATTTATATTACTCTACTTTTACTAAGGTTGGAGCTAAAACTCATATAGGTTAGAGAAGATGGGAAAGCTGTTTGAACCGCAGCTAAGGAGCGTTTCTTACTCTGGTAACTAAAACAGGAAGTGATGCATTTGGTGTAAGTGATAATTTACTCATGTAAATAAAGACAGACTAGTACTATGCGTGTCATTGATTTATGTTGTATCTTTCTCCCCCTTGTGCTTTCAGTTTTATAAAAATGGAGTTTCAAGCTGTAGTTATGGCTGTTGGTGGGGGATCGCGGATGACAGACTTGACTTCCAGCATTCCCAAGCCTCTGCTTCCAGTTGGAAACAAACCTTTAATTTGGTACCCACTGAACCTGCTTGAGCGTGTTGGATTTGAAGGTGAGCTGCGGCAATGATAGATGCGTTCATAAAACTTTTAGTGTGCTTGATCCCAGTAATCTGTCAGCATTACGGGAATGAGAGGACAGGTCATAGCAGACTATGACCGAGAGCTTACTGGAGACGACTCTGACAGTAGGGACCAGGAGTACCCTTTGCTATGTGGGGAAAAAATGAGAACATGGGCTAAACATTGCTGTTGAAGTGGGAGCTCTGCACAGGGACCCGAAGTGGGCCCTGTAAGGACCTCAGAAAGGTAAGATTGGGTACCTAAATGCCTGGTTGTCAGTACTTGCGAAGAATCTGTGATGTGCTGGGTAATGTTTTAAGAAAGAGAACAGACTAAAAAGACAATTCAGGCACTGACTTCTAGAACCACCCTTAAAATTGGGTAGGAAGAGTTTTTGTCTACTTTTGCTTGGGTTAGATTAGATGATGATGATGCCATAAAATGTGAAAAGAATATGAGACGGGGAACAGGTTTGAACAAAGATAATGATATATAGTGTGAGGCACCGTTAGGTAGAATGAAGCAGAATGCAGCGAATCAGGGTCCCCGATCCTAGGGCCCAGATTGCTGCAAGAAGGGTCATCCAACTGTGGGAGTTAGGCAGACCCATAAAAATTTCTGTGCAGTAGTGTGGGTGATACTGGTTTTAAGAGATTTGTTTTAAAGATTTTCTTTCTTGGGGCCGGGGAGATGGCTCAGTGGTTAACAGCATTTCCAGAGGAACTGAGTTCAGTTCCCAGTACCCACGTGGCAGCTCAGACCTCACAGCTCACAAGAAATGGTCTGTAACTCTAGCCTCAGGGAATTTGATATTCTTTTCTGGCCTCTGAAGGCATTGCATATGTATGCACACAGATACACACATAACACTCATATAAAAATAAACAAGTCCTTTTTATTATATTATTTTATTTTTTTTTAGGTTTAGTTTATGAGTATGAATGTTTTGCCCACGTGTATTAAGTAGGTATACCAAGTGCATGCTTTGTGCTCATAAAGGTTGGAAGAGGGCATCAGATCGTTGGAACTGGAGTTATAGATGGTTATGAGCTGCCATGGGGGTGCTGGTAATTGAACCCCAGTCTTCTGCAAGATCAACAAGTGCTCTTAACCACAGGGCCATCTCTAGCTCCGACATCCTTTTTAAAAAATCTTTTTTCTTTTCATATAATTTTTTATTACATTTTATTGTTGTATTTTTGGGGGAAGTGGGCATGGGTGTGCAAACATAGATCAGAAGACAACTTTCAAAAGTTACTTCTCTCCTTCTATCATGTGAGTCCTTGAGGTTGAACTCAGAGTCAGGCTTGGCAGCAAGCACTGAGCCATCTAACCAGCCCTAATGATTTCTTTGTTGCTGTTGTTTTAAGAGACCCGTCTTACAGATTAAGAAACTTATGGGATGCCCTAATGTATGTTTAAATAGCTTATTTTTGACCAGTGGTGATAGAAGCTTGTAATCCTACCTGAGGCTGAGGCAGGAGGGTCGCAAGTTCAGTGGCAGCCTGGAAAACCAAAGGGTCCTTATCTCCAGAAAAATAGAATAATATACCCTACATTTGTTTAGTAACTTTATGGATTTGTCATCTGTGACTTTACTTCTTGCGGGGGTCTGAGTCCAGCTCTAGTCCCCGTGATGGGTTCCCAACTTCCACGAAGGAGGGTAAACAATCGAAACTATGACAAGGGAGCGCAGTACCTCACTCTTCTATGGGACCCTTAGCTGGCAAGCTTAAAGCTCTTTTAGTAAGACACATAGAATACGTCTTATGGTGATTATGACACGCAGGGGCGCTTCTATAATAGTAAATTAAAGAAAGATAAAGAAAAGCAAAGAATAAAATCAAAGAAAATAACAATGTGCACATTAAGGGAATAGAACAAAGTTTCTCTAGGCTAGCAATCCAACTCTCTAGGCCTTGCAATCTATTCTCCTCAGTTAGTTCATTCCTCTCGTCTCTCCTGTCTGTCTGTCTCTGTCTCTATGTCCGTTGTCCTCGTCCTCGTCCATTCTTCTCGTCTCGTTCTCTTGTTCCTCCTCTTATTCTTCGTTTTTTTTCTGACCAAGACTTTTCTGTAGCTTAAGTAGCACTGCAGGAATGTTTATCTAAGGGTTGCAGGTGTCAGGCATATCTCAAACAGGAACCAATGGGAAAGGTGTCTCTCCTCTTTACAGCTGCAGGCTTCAAAGTTACTCAGTTATCACCAAAGAGTAAATGATACAATGATTAATTAGTGGATGGTAGGGATGTCACTGCTGGTTGCCATTTGCCTTGCACAGATAGTTCAGGGTGCCATGAAGGCGCCAAGGGAGGATTTTATGGTTTTTTAGTTCCTTGGTATGTATTTATTCTTCTGGGTCAAAGCTCTAAATTTCTAGTCTTATCTGGTGGCCTGGCTAGGTTGAAGGCTATTTCTCTCTTTAAGTCCTGGGAATGTTTACTTTTAAGTTGGTGCAGGCTTGCTATATTCTTCATTAGTGAAGGGCTAATTGTCTGCTTGTCTTTCCAGGTGCACTAACTTTCTAACTAAGCTCTCTGGCTTCTATCTATTAAGGCTTATCTCTTCCTGGGAAGATCAGCATTTACTCCAGGAATAGCTTTATGATGCACTTGCAATAAACCTGGGTTGCTCTCACGTTCCAGGACTTGGAAGTCCGGATGTGATTACAATTTACTTCTGAATAGCATGGCTGTGTTTCCTTCCAGCCCACAGTGGCCAGCTCAGAGATTAATTTTGATATTACTATTAGGCTATGCAGATCTTATTATTGATGAGAAAACATATGTCACCGTACAGTAAAGATAAGAATGGGCAAAGCAGTTAAGGAACTCCAGTTCCCAACAGCGGATGCCCAGAAACCTTGTCAAGCTGAAGCGTCCATAGTCTGGGTAACCTGGATCCCAACAACTTCTTACTGTTGTTATAACTTTAGTTGATACTGAGCAGTGGTGTTTTGTTGTATATGTAATACCTACTATGCACAAAATTTTTTCTCACTGAGGCTTATTCAGAACTTGAATGAGGGGTGCTTCCTAAATGTAGACATGGTGTTAATTAGTTAATTTTTTGAAAAAATGTTGTGTATATGAGTGTTTTGTCTGCATGTATGTAAATGTAATGTGTTCATGTCTGTTGCTTGCAGAGGTCAGAGAGGGCGCTGGATCCTCTGGAACTAGAGTTAGAGATGGTTGCTAGGAACTGCTTGTGTGTGAGTGCTAGGAGCTGAGCCTGGGTCCTCTGCAAGAGCAGCAAGTCTTAACTGCTGAGCCATCTCTCCAACCCCTAATTAATTTATTTGTTTTTTGAGTTTTATTTATTGTATTGTTTGTGTATGAGTGGTTTGCCTGAATGTATGTGCACCACATGCATGCCTGTACCTGAGGGGATTGGACCCCCTGGAATTTACTTTAGGGATGATTATAAATCACTACATGAGTGTTGAGAAACAAACCCAGATTCTCTGCATAAAAAAGCAATTGCTTTTTTTTTTTTTTTTTTTTTAAGAACCAGGCTGGCCTTGAACTCAGAGATCTACCTCCCTCTGCCTCCAGAGTGCTGGGATACTAAAGGCGTCCACCACCACTGCACAGCTGAACAGCAAGTGCTCTTAACAACTGAGTCATCTCTCCAGCCTCTCATTAATTATTACTGCTTTTGTTTGTTTGTATTTTCAAGACAGGGTCTCTATGTAGCAGTTCTTGCCGACCTAGAACTCACTATAGACCAGACTAGCCTCAAACTCAAAGCTCCACCTGCCTCTGCCTCCTGAGCGATGGGATTAGAGGTGTGCACCACTAGGTCTGGTTTAATAAATTAATTTTTGGGACAGGGATTCAAATTTGTATTTGAGGATGAGCTTGAACTTCAATCCTCCTGCATGTGCTTCCTGAGTTCTGGGGTTGTAGACATGTGCTACCAAACTAAATTTTATCCAGTGATAGGTGTAGATACACAATTTTGTTCATGTAGAGACCAACTGACCTTCATCCCTAGCCCTAAATAAAGAATTTTAAAATTTTTGTATGCACATATTTATTTTGTGTGTATGTGTGTATACACCTAAATACATCTGTGCATGCATGCATTCTGTGGCTCATGTGTGGAGGTCAAAGGACAACTTTCGGGAGTCAGTAGTTCTCTCCTACTATATGGGCTCAGGTCATTAGGCTCAAGCAAGCGCCCTTACATCTCACCAGCCCCTGTTATCTGTCTGTCTGTCTATCTGTCTATCTATGTAATTATGTTTTGTAATGAGTAAACTGGGATCTTCAAACCTGCTAGGTAAACGCTTTATCTGCGACCCTACCCCCAAGCTGGTTTTGTTTTTATATTGTGTGTATTGGCATTTGCTTGCATATATGTATATGTACCACATGCACACGGTTCCTTCAGAAGCCAGAAGAGAGTGTCGAATACCCTGAAACTGTAGTTACAGGTGGCTGTGAGCCCTTACTTGGGTGCTGGAAACCAAACCCAATTCCTCTGAAAGGCCAGCAAATGCTCTTAATCCTGGAGCCATCTCTCCATCCCTATGGTTCTTACTTTCAGAGTGAGATCGTTGTAAGAATTAATTGACAGCATGCATCTAAAACAAGGTGAGGGCCAGTGAGATGGCGTAGCAGGTCAAAGCCCCCTGGCAACTGTGGTTCAATCTCTGGAACCCAAGTAAAGGTGGATGGAAAAGAACACACCCCACAGAGTAGTCCTCTGGTCTCCGCAAGTGTGCTATGGCAGGTACGCCCATGCCTGTGTGCTCGGGCACACACACACACACACACACATACACACACACACACACAGAGCTTTAGCGGGGGATAGATTTGGGAGGAGTTGGGGATAAATATGATCAAAATATATGAATGTATGAAGTTCTCAGAAATTAGTAAAATAATTACATTAAAAATTTTAAAACAGTGCTCACTTCAGCAGCTCATAGACTAAAATTAGAATGGTACAGAGAAAATTAGCATGGCCCCTGCACAAGGATGACAAACAAATTTGTGAAGCATTCCTTTTTTTTTTCTCCTTCTGCCTTCCAACACTCCTGAATGAATGGGTTTTGTAATTCTGTTATTTTGTGGATTTGTTGTTACTGTTTCTCTGTGGAGCACAGACATTGGAGTTGGGAGGTAAAGAGGCATTGCAGTCGCTCCAGGTCACTCCCTCTCCAGCCGTCACTGTCTGGTTTCCTGTAATTCAGGTTAGGTTTTGGTTTCTCTTACTCTACTGCAGAGAAGAAAGGAAAGGGAAAAAAGGAGCCTGGGACACTTAGACCTCATGGCCAAACTGGCTGGAGTCATTTTGAGGAGTCATTTTCTTTCTTCCCTTTAAAGGGAAATAGCTTTTTTTCACTGGTACAGCTAAAGTTCCCCAGCTATGATATGGCGCCAGTGTTGGACAAATGCCACTGCATCCCAGAACTCAGAGGATCTCAGCTTTTCAACTCTGAAGATGAAATTACTATTGGCCACTGCTAGGTCTGATTGGTGTTTTAAGACACTGGTACTGCATATAGGCACTGAAGTTAACTAATTAAACCCTTTCAACCTGTGATTGGTGATGTTTTCCTGTCATTTTAAGAAACTAAATATAGGGTGGGAGGCAGATATAAAAAACTTGTATAATTTTAAAATATCACAGTTAAATGAGCTGGTTTTCCATTTTAAAAAAAATAAAAAAGCACTGAAAGGGCTCAATAATATTAGCAGTTATTATTTTTATTTTGAATTTGTGAGACAATTTCTCACTTAGTCCAGGCTGGCCTTGAACTTGATGTGTGGATGAGGATGGTCTTGCTTCCGACTCTCCCGCCTCTGCCTCCGGAGTGCTGGATTGTAAGCATGTGCTTCCACACTAGGCTAGCAGTTGATATTACACCTAGGAGTAGAGCACATCAGACTGAAAGATCAAAATGTCCCAGGGAGTGAATTTCTGCATTTGTCCGTTATTTCTTTCATCCTGTAGAAGTCATTGTGGTTACAACCAAAGATGTCCAAAAGGCTCTGTGTGCAGAATTCAAGATGAAAATGAAACTAGATATCGTGTGCATTGCTGATGAGGCTGACATGGGAACTGCGGATTCTCTACGCCACGTATATTCAGAACTTAAGGTAAGGAACTATTTCTTGAATTTTATTTTTATCGAAGAAAAATAATATCTTGTTTGGCAGTACTTTACAGTTTACAAAAAAACTTTTGTTTTTAGACAGGGTCTTGCTATGTAAGCACTGGCTGGTCTAGAACTTGCAATGTAGATCAGGCTGGCTGCAAACTCACTGAGATCTGCCTGCCTCTGCCTCCTGAGTACTGGGATTAAAGGCGTGTGCCACCATGCCTGGCCTTTGTTTTTTAAGACTTTAAAAAATAAACATTCTATTTTTTGTTTGTTTTAAGACAGTCTCAGGTAGCCCAGTCTTGCCTCAAACTCTTTATGTAGCTGAGGATGACCTTGAACACTTGATTCTCTTGCCTCTACTTCCCGTGTGCATGTACCAACAAACCTAGTTTAATATATTTTTATATCATATTCATCGTTGCCCATCTATGCTTTGGCTGCTCTTTGGTTTGATTACTAATAAAGATTCAGAAATTCAGCCAACATAGTCTGCTTTCCAAGTAGTAGTACATCCAATTTTGAGACACAGCTTCCTGAGTGCTTGGGATTGAAGGTGTGCACCTGGCTTAAAACTAAACTCTCTGGGCTGGAGAGATGGCTCAGCAGTTTAGAACACTGGCTGCTCTTCCAGAGGACCTTGGTTCGATTCCCAGCACCCACATGACAGCTCGTAACAGCTCATAACTAACTCCTGTTCCAGGGGATCTGATACCATTACACCAATGCACATTAATACAATTAAATAAATTTTAAAAATAAAATCTTTGTCCAGGCAGTAGCGGTGCACGCCTTTAATGCAGAGGCATTTTAGTGGCAGAGGCAGGCGGATCAGAGTTCAAGGTCAGCCTGGTCTACAGAGAGAGTTCCAGGACAGCCAGAGCTACACAGAGAAACCCCTGTTTAAGTTGTGTGTGTGTGTGTGTGTGTGTGTGTGGTGCTATGAAAGTCAGAGGAGACCTTTCTAATGTTGGTCCTCTCCTGCCTCTTTACCGAGGCCGGGCTCTTGCTTCTGCTGCATGCTGCTTGGCCTGTGACATCGGGTGTCAACCTCTCATCTCGCTCAAGTGCCGGGTTACTGACGCGTGCCACTGCATCTGGCTTTTTATGTGGGTTCCAGGGATCAAACCCAGGTCAGGCTTTTGAGGCCAGCATGCTTACCTTGAGCGGTACCCCAGCGCTGTTGTGCTTTGTTGTGAGATGGTCTTGTTTGTCCAGGCTTTCTTCGGGTTGCCTTCCTGCTGCCTCAGCCTCTCAGGGCTGGAGCCTGCGCCACTGTGCCCTGATTGCCTCACTTTCAAAGTTGATTAGGTTTGTGTTTATTGTTGTTCAGTCCTCCTCAAAAGGAGCACTGTCTGGAATATGTTAAGCATTGGTTACCCCAACCCCATTTTGTTTTGTCCTATGTGAAAATCCTCTCGGGAACCATCCCTCTGTTCCTACCTCTTTGAGCTGTATCCTGGGCCTGCGCAGAACTGCCTTTGGCTTTGCTTTGTCAGGTTTCTGAGAATTTCCTCCTCTTCCTGTGTTGCCTGCCCTTGCGCCTAGATTTCATTTTCCACCATTCTTGCTTTACTCCCTTATTTTCAAGGAGTCTAGCCTTTATTGGCTTTTTAAAGTAAATACATGGAAGATAAATGTTTTGAGAATTTCCTTGCTTGAAAATGGTTTATTTCATCCTTTCTCTTGAGTGATGACTTAAATTAAAAACTAAATTAAAATTCAGAATTCCGAGTTGATTATATTTTCTTAAAATCCTTTTTACAGTAAGCCACAGAAGAAGAGAGGCTTCCTCGACTCTTCACCTCTTCCCCACAGTCTACTCTTTCTCTGAAGCTCATTTATGCCAGGGCTTATTACTTCAAACTGCTTCATAGCTTAATAGCTCCTGACCACATCTGTGATCCAGTGTGATCCTTAAAAGCCCCAGTTAAGACTGCCAGAGTTTCAGCTCATTTTCCAGAATTGTTAGATGAGCTAATCCACCAGTTTTCCAACACCAGATTCCTCTGTACTGAGTTAAGTGGGGTTTGCTTTACCTTCCCAGTCACACTCTGAGGTACGTGCACCTTCATCTCCTTATTATAGATTGGAATGTGGGTCTAGGAAGCTCAGTGCTTTGTGGAGTGTGGGAGGAAGAGAGAGTTTTCGTTAGGTGCCAGAGTCTCAGTTGATACATTGAGTAACCGAAGCATTGGAAATATGTCTTCTCCAGTCAGCCAGACGGCACATGGCTCAGTGAAAACTGATTTTATTTGAGAGTATAGTGGTGGACTGGGTTAGAAGTCCTATGAAGTTAGGCGTGTGCCAGGCGCCCTCTAGAGGAGCATCAGGAAGTGCTGCCTGGATGGGCTTGTTGCTAAGAGAAGCTTTACTTCTGTCAGGCTCTAATTTAGTCTTACAGAAAGAGGGGGATGTGTGTGGTGGAGATGTAAGGAGTAGGATAGGGCAGAATAACTCCAGGAAAAACATGAAATATTTGAATAATCTGTATTTTCAACTTTCAATTCTTCAACTGCTAGTTGAAGAGTTACTTGCTGGGTGGTGATGGCACATGCCTTTAATCCCAGCATGCGGAAGGCAGAGGCAAGCCTGGTCTACGGAGTGAGTTCCAGGACAGCCAGAGTTACAACAGAGAAACCCTGTCTTGATAAAACAAGCAGCTACAAAGCTTAAATACAAGGGATTTAAACCCCATGTTATGTAAAGACCTCCCTCAGAATAACCTTACACATCTG
Organism: Cricetomys ansorgei; assembly: GCA_026225945.1. Lineage (NCBI taxonomy): Eukaryota > Metazoa > Chordata > Mammalia > Rodentia > Nesomyidae > Cricetomys > Cricetomys ansorgei. Next base: position 1,593,537 of record JAMJFZ010002837.1, on the reverse strand, counting down.
AAACTCTTATACATGTATTTGTTGGAAATACACTAAGAGAATACATATCAGCTAAATAACAATCACCCCGAGGTGATAGCCTAATCAAGGCTTGATTTCTTTTCTTTTTCTCTTCTTTCTTTTAAGATAGGGCCTTGCTATCTAGCCCTGGCTGACTTGGAACTCAATTTGAAGACCAAGCTGGCCTCAAATGTGTGGTGATCCTCTGGTCTCTGATTCCCAAGTGCTGGGATTGCAGGCATGCACCACCAGACCTGGCCAGGTATAATTTAAAAACAACAACAACAAAAGCTATTTCAGGGAGAAGGAGAGGCAGGTGGAAAATGGGAAGAGGTAGGGATTGAAAACAACAAAGTTCTGCATTGTAATAACGGCGAATTATTCACACATATCAAATGAGAGGTGGTGAGGGTTGAAAACAACAGAGACCTGTATGGTAACAACTGATTATTCACACACATCTCTACCTGGAACCTGCCTGGGCACCTCTAAGGATACTTAAATTTCATGTAGTAAACAGTATATCTGACAAAGTAATTTATTACTTTAGAAATTTAATACCTGTTCTTAGAAACTACCCTGAAGTAAAATTAGTTTACTAGCCAATTATGGTCACAAGGGTATGAAGTTTATCTTCCACAGGGTTAACTGGAACATTTGTTCTGAAGATCTCAAGAGAGAGTGTTCATATCTGTTAGATACCTGGATTTCTAATCCACACTACTACCTTCAGAGGTAGACAACATGAGTTTGCTTCACTGTTGAGAAACTTGACTCTCTATTAAGAGAGCTTGAGTAACCTGCTCCAAGTGCACACCTGCCTAGCTGCTGATCCAGAGCTAGACTCTGTCCTTGAGAGGTCTTTGGTTTTGCTTCTGGTTTTGAGTTTTGACTTTTTGAGACAGAATCTTGCCATTTGTCCAGGCTAGCCTCTAACTTTTAACTTAACAGTAGCCTTCTGAGTGCAGTATCATGCCTGGCACTGTCCCTGAGTTTTGTTATACACTTGTACCCACTGCTTCTACTTCCCAAAGTGAAAATTTCACTTAAAAATTAGCAGTCTCCTAGTAGTACTACTGTAGTATCCTTGTCCTGCAGGTGCACTCTTGTTTCTTGATATCTTTCTCTTCAATGAAGGGAAGACTGGTTTTTCTCTTCAACTTCCTATGTAGCTGAGGGTGACCTTGAACTCCTGATCCTTCTGCTCCTACCTCCCAAGTGACGGAATTACAGGTGTATGCCACCATACCCAGCTGGGACTTGAGTTTTGTAGGAAGATTGTCCTATGTCTAAGGGCATATGAACAAGCCTGGCAAAGTAAGGGTGTAGTTTGTGCTCAGCACATAAAAACTGAGTGACTCCTTGGTCAGTGGGCCAGATCTGCACTTGGTCACCTGTCACTGGTGCTGTTCTTGCCCTTTAGAAACCAAATTTGGTTATTTGTCAGATAAGTGTTCTGAGAGCAACTCCTGAGGTGCATTTAAGAGGCCTAAGTAGACCAGATCTATAATAGAGTAGCCGTATTTTAAGCACTTACCTTATATTGCAGGTCTCATTGCTTCTCTTAATTTAAAAGTGGCAAAGCTAGCCCAGTGGAGGTGCACGCCTTTAATTCCAGCACTCAGGAGGCAGAGGCAGGTGGATCTCTGTGAATTCAAGGCCAGCCTGCTCTATAAAGTTCCAGGACAGCCAGAGTTACAACAGAGAAACCCTGTCTCAAAAAACCAAAAAGAAAAGGGGGTGTGCAGTGGCAAAGCTGGTAATTCTTTATTTAATCTATACAGGAATGTTTTTGTAGCTGCAGGCAAACCTCATTTACCCTCTGCCTCAGTTTCACAACTCAGAAAGCAGGGATAATCAACATACTAGTTGTTAGAAGCCTAGTTATTTAGATCCTTTGATGTAGAGGACTATTGTTATATGTTTAATGAAGCAGTGAACATGCTACAACAAAGAGCAAATCATGATGAAATCCGCCGGAGACGGCTTATTAGAAAAACTGAATAAACATTCTATTTTTAGATGTGCAAAAAAGCTAAGCATAAGTTATTTTCAGTTGAGTGTTTTATGTCCTTATCAAATTACAAATCTGTCAATCTTTCCTGGAACCTTTCATTTTGCCCAAGGTTTTGTTTTTGTCAGATTTCTATCTGTTTGGAAAAAGTAAGTATAATTTGGTGAAGGGAAGATCGGAGAACTTGGTCCTGACTTGCCCTAAAGACTTTTAGTAAGCGGTAACTTTCCCTATGGTTGCTTTGGTGGGCACAGTGTATCTCTCGCGGTGTCTTCTTTGATGCTGCTCAGAGCATCGTGAAAATCCCGGGTGTCATGGCAGAAGCAGACTGGAGTTTTCAAAGCAAGTGTTCCTAACCATCTCTCTAACCCTCTTTAATTCTTTAAATTGTTCTTCTGGTGTCCATTTTAAAACTTTCTGCCCTGATCTTTATTCTTTTCATCTACTGCTTTTGGTTTTAGCTTATTCTTGGTTTTCTAAGACCTGTTATTTAATTTGAGTTCTGTGATTTTTTTTTAATGTTAAAAACTGTGTTTATTTATGTGGGGGCTGTGTCTGAGTGGTTTTATGCCTGTCTCAGCGTGTGTGTGGAGTTCTGAGGACAATTTGCTGGAGTTGGTTCTCTTCTCCCATCATGTGGATGCCAAGAATCATCAGGCTTGGTGGAAGCACCCTGCCTTAAACCATCTTGCTGACCCTGTTTCTGTTTATTTTAATTATAAAGCTTAGAACTAAATTTCCATAAACTTAGGAACCGTGATTTCTCTAGCTGTTGATTTTAGTTTTTAGATTTAGATTTAGATCAGAATAAGTTGCAATAAATTATTTACAGTTTTTGTGATTTGTTAAAATTTGCTTTGTGACCTAAAAATGTAATGTGTTTTGGGGAACATTCCATGGGCTGCAGGAAGGATGTGTATTCTGCAGCTGTTAAATGAAATATTCTGTATCTGTAAGTCCATTTGCTCTCTGACCCAGTATAACTCTGAAGTTTTTTGTTTTTGTTTTTTTTTCAATCTGGATGAGCTGTCTAAATGAATGTGGAGTGCTGATTATCCTGTCTTTAATGTCCAGTAGCATTTATTTTATGAAATTGATTGTGCCAGGTTTTAATGCATATGTACTGATATTTGCAATCATTATAATCCTGATTGACTGTTCTTTTTATTAATAAATAGTGACCTTTTTTGTACATATGTGCCTATGTCTGTGTGTACTTACATGTATGTTTGCATGTGTATGGGCACAAGCATATGCAGGTGTTTTAGTTTTTATTTACTTTCAGGGCTTGAAATATATTCTTCTGTACTTTCCTAGCTAGTTATTATTGGTTTTTGTTGTTGTTTTGTTTTGTTTTGACACACTCACTATGTGGACAAGGCTAGACTCAAACTCACAGAGATCCATTTGCTTCTACCTCTCAGGTGGTAGGGTTAAAGATGTGTGCCACCGTGCCAGCAAAGTATAAATTTTAGAGCATATTTTTATGCTCTGAATTTTAGAGCTAATTTTAGAGCTATGCATATTGAGCCTTCACTTTAAAGTTGTTTATCTAGTATATCAGTTTCCATCTCTGTCCTGCAGAGGTTTCTTTTCTTTCAGATGTGAGTCTCTCTCTCTCTCTCTCTCTCTTTTACCTGCTTGGAGATAGCAGATTCTTCCTTATTGCTTTAGAGAACCACCTATGACCTCTACAGCCATTGTCCTGTGAATATTCAGTTCCTACAAAAGGGTTCTCACCTTTGTCAGAATGTATGCTGTCTCCACACATCTCAGACTGGATAGTTTAGCCTTGGAGTGAAATTAAACAGGAGAAGGAGGTGACAGAAGGGCTAACGTTTACTGTTGCTTGTCTCCTACACCAGGATGAGCACTGGAGAAACAAAGATTAAAGCTTATGGAGCCTTGGATTTGATTATGGAAACTAATAAAATATTTAGATAAAAAATTTAGATAGTGAAATATTATCTGAACCCCAGCTTCTTAAACTGTGAGTCACAGCCTCAGATGAGGCCCACATAACCGAGTACAGAGGTTACGGAAGAGTTGGCAGCAGGAAGAGATTTCTAAATGCACGATGGCCAAATTTTAATTTCAGAGCAAAATGAGTAACGGATCCAAAGTGTTTCTGCTGCTGCTTACTGTCTCGCTGGCCAGTTTTACCGTGGCCCTGGTTTTGAGCACACGTCTTGCTCACTTTCCGCTGTGCGAGCTGTTGCACCACACAAGATCACTCTATGTTATGAACGTCAGTGTTTCAGTTTTCTGCTCCTGTAGAATATAAATGACTAAACACTGCCTTAGTGTCAGGGGTCTGAAAGAAGGCACTGACTGACAAGCCTGACAACTAGAGTTTGATCCCTGGGCTCCACATGGTCAAAGGAGAAAACCAACTCACACAAGTTGTCCTCTGACCTCCATGTGCACAACATGGCGTATACCCTACTCCAGAATAAAATAAATAACATAATTTTTAAAAGTTAGTTAACTCTGACAAATGTTGAGCATGTTTTGAGTCTCATATATTCAGCCAGGATTTAGTTGTTTACATGAAAATAAATATGCACATACATGTCATTAGTATGCAAACCTGCATAAACTTAAAAATCTCTTAGTAAGTGATGATAAATTCAACTTTTTATGTTAAAAGATCACTGTTTTACAGTATCTTTGAGCAAAGAATTAAATATGGGAAAATTGGGGCTGGAGAGATGGCTCTGGTCAAGAGCACATACAGCTTCACAACTGTCTGGACTGCAGTTCCAGGGACTATGATGCTCTCTTCTGCCCTCCGTCGGCACCAGGCTCACATGGTGCACACACTGACATACATGTAAGCAAACCAGAAGTAAACAGTTGATAGACCTTTGTGGATATTTACAGAAGTTAACTGAGATGTGTCTAAGACTGTGCAAGTGTTTGTGTTTTTCTTTTCTTTTTTTTTTTTTTTTTTTTTGGTTTGTTTTGGTTTGGAGTTTTTTGAGATAGGGTTTCTCTGTTGTAATTCCTATCCTGGAATCACTCTGTAGACCAGGGTGGCCTTAAACTCAGAGATCTGCCTGCCTCTGCCTCCTGAGTGCTGGGATTAGAGCCACCACCACCTGGCTAAGTGTTTGTTAATCTAGCTGTATGATGTTTTTATATTTGCATTCATTAAGGTAAATTTTATTTTAAAAAAATGTTTAAAGACTAGGAAAAGATTCTGGGATCTGAACTAAGGCAGTGCAGTAGAAATAAGGAGAAAAACCAGTGGGTGTTGGAGGTAGAGTCTGGGTGGGAGAGGGGGAATTCAGTCCTGGGTTCCAGCAAGGTTTCTGACTCAAGCCTGGTTAGTTGTGATGGTATGACTGAGCTAAGGAACAGATGAAGAGTATTTTGCTTTAAGCCTAAGAATTATCACTTTTTTTGAGACAAGGTGAAGGGTATTTTGCACACTTTGAGGTGCTCCCTCCTGGACCTTGGATTATGCACAGACCCCACCCAAACACCAATTTTCAGTACAAAAAGATCTTTTATTAAGCAAGAGAAGCAAACGTGGCTGCTCCTGAGTTACACCGAAGCAGGAAAGAACAGGTGTACTTTTAACCAGAAGAGGGAGTAGAAGTCAGGATAAGGTCATGATTGGGCACGTTAATTAGGGTATCCAATGGGGGTTTTGATTGCTGGATTTTGGTGAGCTGAGGAAGGGACCTTGGTGTTCAGTCTCAGAACTGAGTTAATGGCCACATAAGGGAACTGTCTTTGGTGGCTAGCTTTAAGAGTGTGATCTCACGGTTTACTAAGGGAAGGGGAAGGAGGAAGGGCAGGACCTGCCAGTACTATTTTTGGACCCCTCTGAGCCCTTTGTTCCCAGGGGGCAGGTGCCATGTCTGCCAAGTTCGGGCCTGTTAGAACCCTATACAAGGTTCCATGATGTAGCCCTTGGTGCCCTCAAAGTCACAAGAGATCTGCCTGCCTCTGTCTCCTGAGTGCTGGGAGTGCCAGTAAAAATAAACTGCAAGTTGGCCCTTTTGCTACTGGGGACTACAGACTGGGAATTTCTTCCTGAGCGTTTTCAACCAAAACTAAGCCAGTGAAGCCTCTATTGTAACTATAACTGCGGAGGCTTGTAAAATCCACAACTACTTTTGGATGAGTTGGACCACATAGGAAAATGTAAGTAAATTGTAACTGTTTCTAGTCACACCAAGTAGCAATTCATTAGTTCCAGATGGGCAGGAATGGAGTAGGGAGTGGTGATTTGGATCATAGCCATTGTTTGTAGAAGTGCTGGGCGGGTAAAAGCATGGTGTTTTACCAAGCCCTGACAGTTTTCGGGAGGGAGGGCTGTGTTTTTCTTTTTCCTTGATGTAGGAATCGTTTGCCAGATCGTATTATTTATCACAATCTGCCATGGAACAGCTGCCAGGAAGCAAAGCTATTCCAGTAGCTCTCCTCACCCCTCTCCTCCATCACCAACACAGACAAGCATCCAGTTTTCTATTTAACTTTTGGGCTTTTTTCCCCTAGTTTTACTCAGTGGTTTTGGCTTGATTGAAAATGTTCTTGTAATGAGATATTTCTGGGCTTTGCTGTGGCCATGTAATTGAGTTTTCTGAGCTTAATTTGTTTGCTTTAGTCAACACTAACTGGCAGCAGTTTGTAGTTTGAATTCCTGGGTGTCTTGAATTCTTCCTAAATACTAAAGTGCTGCTTTTCCTCGGAGACCTTGTGTGTTTGTATACTGTCAACAAGGCATACATTTATTATCCCTTCAAGCTCTGCTGTTACCTTTACCATTGCCCTGGCTTCTTGAGGTGCAGGCTTATTGTGAGGCATAAAGACAGCTGGAATAGTGAGAAAGGTGGGTCTTTGGAGTTAGTTTCTGCATAAGAGACTGCTGGTGTTAGACAAGGATTGGTCCTTTAAAACCCACAGCAGTGGAAGGCTGGTACATTCAGATTAATTACATTCTGAGTCGGTCACCTCACAGTCCAAACAACCCGTGTTTATTCATGACTGAGGTCACACATAATCAGTAGTACTTCTCTGACTTGTTAGTTTTTCCAATTTGTTTCTCTTTAGACTTCCTTCTTCTAGGATTTCCAGCTTTTTGATGAGCCACAATTCTCTCTTCTGGAAGTGATGGAACAGCTAAGTTACTAGGAGGAGAATATTTGGTTTGCTGTGACTCTTACCTGGTACATTCTCTGGGACAGTCATGAGGGGGCCAGAAAACAGCACGTAGTCTGTGTCCTCAGCCCTGCTTTTCAGACTGAGGCCTTTCTTTTCTCACTGAGAACAGATGGCAAGCAGACATTGAAGGGAGGTGAGGCTATTCCTTTTGATCCTTGGGGATTTCGTATTCATATTGTGTGACAGAACTTTTCCTGGGGAGACAGAGCACATATAATCACCTCAGATAGGGAGCCCACCACAGACCAAAGTACAGATACCACCAAAGTCCGACTCGGTGCCAATGAGTTTTATTTTTTATCAATTCCTGAATTTACTTACAGGAGTATGGGTGATAGGTTAGTTAGTTACTTATGGGAGCAGAGATGGCTTAACTCTGGTCTAAACCTCTTCCAGGCAGCTGGCTCAGTGTCTGCAGCTTTCCTTAGTCTTCTGTAGCTCAGCTTTCGGGGTCTGAGAGGGACCAATTTTATGATTTACTCTGGCAGAGAGGGGCCTAGCGAATCTGGTCTGTTTCAAAGACTTCCTGAAACTATTACCATCCCGCTTGAGGGGCTTCCCTGGAGGATGGAATGTTCCAATATGGGAGAGGGCTGAGCTCACAGGCCTGCCCACAGTGATGCAAGACTCACTTGTTTGGCCTTCACTGCGATGACAGATTCACTTTTGTGATATCGAATGAGGTCACCATTTATTTTCCAAGACAACTTTATCACCACCTCAGGGACATCTGCATCAGAGTCATTTTCTTTACTTTTGAGGTTCACTTAATTAATTATAAAACAGTCAACTTATACAAATCAATCATCATATCAAAGTAACCTAGAAAAAAAGAGATTTTTCCCCCTCCACCAGCTGTCTTCATTATGATAAAATGGAGCAACTTCTGTGCCTTGTACTCAAAAACCAGATACCAAGAAGTAGGATTCTGTGGACTTTTCCGCCTTGGCTTGTGTATCGATGCTGTCTGACTTCTTAATGTTTGATGGTTCCTAAATAGTACATTGTAGACTTGTGTGTCTTTGTTTTTACAAAAAGACAATAGTTATAGGAAACTTTCTTTTGATCTTACAGCTGGTGTATTTAAATTGGAGTTTTAAGAATTTGTTTTCTAGTTGGTTGGTATTAGGCTTCTGTTTTCTGTGTTTATGCCAAAGCTTAATGGTAGAATGCATAGGCAAAAATATACTTAAAATATATTAAGTAGCCTTGGTTGGCCAGTCACATTTAAGCTTTCTAGTCATGATTTCCTCCAGGTTCCATAATCGTAAATCATTGTAGAGGATAATCAGTTTCTGCTTGAGCACCTCTAATAAGGAAGCTCAACAACACAGCCACATGTGGTGGTGCACGCCTCTAACCCCAGCACTGGGGACGCAGAGACAGGCAGATCTCTGTGAGTTGGAGGCCAGCCTTGTCTACATAATGAGTTCCATTCTTGATGTGTGTGTGTAACACAGGGGAACCTGGAGTTCCTCATCAATCTGCCTTAGCCTCCGGAGTTCTTGAACTATAGGCATGCGCTATACATCCAACACACAGTTAGTCTTTTTGAGTAAATCTGATTCACAGCAAGATGATACATAAACCAAAAAGATTTTGTTCTTGAGACAGGGTCTCCCTGTATGGCCTAGTCTAGCTTCTGATTGGTAGCAGCCTCCTGCTTCTGCTTTCCAAGCGTTGGGATTACAGACATGTGCCACCTACGTCACTTAAAAATATTTTTTGTTCATAATAATTTATTGATCTATTTTTTCCTGTTGATCTACTCAGATAAAATTTGGCTCTTCTTATAAACTAGACACGGCGGCACACACCTGCAGTCCCAGCACTTAGGAGAAGGTGATGACAGATGATCAGAAGTTTAAAGTTATCCTCATTTTTATAAGGAGTTCAAGGTCAGCTTGGTCTAGAGACCCTGACTCAAACAAATAAATACCGTCAAATATTTGAAGAGAGTTATTTTGTCATTTTTCCTTTTCTTGTTGTGCTGGGTGGCCCAGGCTGGCCTCTGAATTTGTCTCCTCATGCCTCAGCCTTCAGAGTGCTGGGATCACAAGCTTGCACAGCGGGCCTGGCTGGTGTTGTCATTCCTCATGACCTTGCTCCTTTCTCCGTCATGCTTCCCACCACACAGTCCATCTGCGCTCACTTTCCTTACTGTAAATATATTCTGTTCTTTCTGCTGTTGTGGGTTTTAGCCCTTTCACCATCTTGATAACCTTGCATTTACCACATTGTAGTTTTTACTTTTCAGCTACTCTGAGACTATGATGCTCTAGCTCTTTCGTGATACCTATCACATGTATTATAGGACAAATCTCTTCTACTTATTATTTGCAGTACTAGTGTTGAGCCTAGGGTCCTGTGCATGCTACAGGATCACTGAGCTGTACTCCTAACTCCAAGTTAGACCTAAGTTTATTTCAGACACCATGGACTAGAACTCCCCTTAAGTTGGTCTTCAAACAAGCAAAGCTTTGCAGCACTGTTCAATAATGCAGATTCCTTAATTACACAGATATTCCTACTTGTTGGCTCTTAGGCAGTTGTATAACAACTACAAATTTATTTCTTCATGTGTAAAGTGCTACTAGTAGTCGTACTGGATAGGGTTGTTTTGAAAGCAACAATGATGTGTGCAAAATTTCTGGTCAGTAGTAAGCATTCATAAACATTAATTACCATTGTAACTTCCTTGAAAATTTTATTGCATCTTTATTTATGTAGGCATAGATGTGTGCATGCTAGTATGAATGAGGACATGTCAGAGGACAGGTTATGAGTTGGTTCTCTACTTCTACTTTGTGGGTCCCAGGGACAGAACTCAGGTTATCAGGATTGGTAGCAAGGCACCTTCCCCATGAGCCATCTTTTGGCTCTGGTTTCTTCTTTTGGGGAGACAGGCTGGCCTCAAATTTGCAATGTAGCTAAGGATGACCTTGTTCTTTTGAGCCTCCTGCCTCTGCTTCTCGACTGATGGCTTTACAACCATGTGCCTCCACACCCAGATTTATACTGTGTCGACTGAACCTATGGCTTTGTGCATCCTGGGTAAGCATTCTGCCAACTGAGCTACACCCCAAGCCCCCATCAGTAGTTTTTATTGTAATTAATTTCAATTACTGAGATAGCAATTAGAAATTCCACCATTATGAGAAAATACTCTATAGTGATTTATTCATTCATCGTTTTTTGTTTATTTTGTGTTGGGGCCCAGGTTTCCCAGGCTATGAAATGCTTTAGCTTGACAAGGTTCCTGAAGCGAATTCACTGCCGGGAACTGGAATTCCCTAACTGCCTTGCTCCTTTTTTGTCTTCACTGTACGGTGGCATATGTTCTCTCATCAATAATAAGATCTGTATAAGCCAATAGCAAAATCAGTCCCTGAGCTGGCTACTGTGGGCTGGAATGGAACACACCCATGCTATCCAGAAGTAAATTGCAATAAAGCAACCCAGGTTTATTGCAAAGACTTAAGAGATATAAAACCCAGAAAATTCCCCTAAGTTAGTAGTTATTAGCAGCTTCTCCCCACCACTCAACAGGGATTCTTTTTTCCCCAGAATACCCAGGCACCATTGCATCTCAGGTGCAGGCGGCTACCCCCACACCTGACCGACGAGGTTGAGGAACCAATCAAAATAGCCCAAGACCAGGGCTCCGGGGGACCCTAATAAAAACCCTGGACGGGGGTCTCTCGCTCTCTCTTGCCCTCTCGCCTCTTGCCCACATCTCCCGCCCGTGCACCTGTCCCAAGCCGCCACATGCGCCAAGTTCATTTAATAAAAGGCCTCGTGCGGTTTCAACAGCCACCAAGACTGTCTCGTGTTTCTTTGGGGTTTACCCATCCTTCGTGGAAGAAAGAACCCCCATTTTCACGGGGGCCAGAGCTGGACCGCCAGGACCCCCGCAATTTTGGTGGTAGAGATTGAATCTTTCACACGCTAAGCACTTGCTATACCAATGAGCTAGATCCCCAGGACCTCACTCACCAATTATTAAGTGCCTAGTGTGTACTAGTCACTAACTGCAGGAATGGACTCACTTTTCTTATCATAAAAGTAGAGGCTGATATCATTAATAGTAACAATACTGTTTGTATGATATTGTTATAAGATTAAATGGGTACTTTGTATATGCTTCAAGTTACATTGTTCACTACCTAGAATATGAATTAGCAAGAATGAGATATTACATTATATTATTTCATAATACTTTAGCAGAATATTTTTTTTACTTTTTGTGTATGTTTTGCCCATGTGTGGTGTGTGTGTGTGTGTGTGTGTGTGTGTGTGTGTGTGTGTGTGTGTGCGCGCGTGTGTATATTGTATACCAAGTGAATGCCTGGTGTCTGTGGAGGTCAGAAGAGTGTATCAGATCCTCTCTAACTCAGCCCTGTGAGTACTGGTAACTGAACTCAGGTCCTCTGCAAGAATAGTAAGTGCTCTCAACTGTTGAGACATCTCTCCTGCCCTAGATGGTTTATAAAGATTTTTTTCCAAAGTCAAAGTCATAATGTGATAGTTTTCAAACTGTCCTTAGAGATCTGGTGCCAGAACTGTCTCAGAACTGCCCAGTAAGGTTCACAAGGGGCAGCAGAGATTGCAGATCCTGCCCAGCACAATTCCATTAGGACAACCCCATTTCTTTTACTATTTTATTTTTCTGTTCAAACAAGATATGAAAATGCTGTGTGGTTTGTATGTGTCTTAAGTTGTAATGTGTTTGTCTTTAATGATTTATGTGAGCCATTATTTTTCATGATGTTTACTTTCCTGTCTTCATTTGACAGACAGATGTGCTGGTCCTGAGCTGCGATCTGATAACAGATGTTGCTTTACATGAGGTTGTGGACCTGTTCAGAGCTTATGATGCATCACTTGCCATGTTAATGAGAAAAGGACAAGATAGCGTAGAACCAGTTCCAGGTCAGAAGGGGAAAAAGAAAACAGGTAAGGTAGATTAGAATCTATTGATTTTATAATTATTGTCATTCATGCTTTCTTATAAGAAACTTTATTGGGAACCTGCTACGTAGTGTATGTAGATACTATGCAAGGGGTTCGTAACATAAAATCAAGAAAGTCTCCGATGCTTAAATGTTTATGGATATTAATTAAATTCTGTTATATCCTTTTATATATAGAAAAGATTATTCAAAACTATTTGCATTTTATTTAAGTCTCAGATAATTGAATACATGGCACCTTTCTATATCTGAGGAATTGCTCTAGGACATGTGGATGCAGCATCTTGTTTCCCAAAATTTTACACTAATGTTCCCTTTCAGAGCGCTTGTCTTTTCTGTTTGGGTTTTTTGTTTGTGTTTTGAGATGTCACATTGCCCAGCTTCTTGGCTTTTCTGAATCTCTTTTGCTGTTGTAATTGTTGGGTTGATTTGAGTGTTTTGAGTCAGGGAATTATATAGTATGGACTATGGCCTTAAACTCAAAGTCTTTCTGTTTTGGCTTCCCAGGTGGAAGTATTACAAGGATGTACCACCATGCCCAGCTCTGAAGGGTCTTTTCCTCATGAATGTCATTGCTTAATTTGATGCTATGGGCTAATCCACATGTTTTGCCTGTATGTATGTCTATGCACTATGTGCATGCCTGGTCTCCAAAGAGACCAGGTGAAAATGTCAGATTCCCTGGGACTGAAATTACAGACTGTTGTTAGCCTTCATGTGGATGATGAGAATTGAACCAGGGTCCTCTGCAAGATCAGTCAGTACTCTTAACCACTGAGCCATCTCTCCAGCTCTATTCAGTCTTTATTCAGATGGTACTGTTAAATATTGGAACAGAATAGGGACTGTTCCTACTTGTCTGCTTTCTCATCTATTTCTCTAGTGGCACTACCTCTTTTCTTTGCTTCTGCTTCACTTCCTTCCAAAGCGTTTACTCTTTTCCTTTATTTCTACATTGCTCCTTGTTCGTTTGTTTGGGATAGGGTCTCTCCATGTAGCCCTGGCTGTCGTGGAACTCCTTATGTAGACCTGGCTCTGCTTTTCTTTGTTCCTTACTTGACTTCTCTGTCCTTGATGACTAGCTTCTGCTCTTGCCCCAAACCTCCTTTTTGCTGTTTTTCAGTTCTGCGTTGCTCGGTGTGTGGATACCGAGGATCCACACTTAAGCCCTCCTGCTTACATAACAAGCACTTTCTCCATTGATCAGGGAGAGTATATATTTTGTTTCATTTTTTAACTTAATTTTTTTTTCCAAGACAGGGTCTCACTATGTAGTTCTCTCTGGCTGTCCTAGAACTCACTATGTAGACCAGTTGGCTTCGAACTCACAGAGACTTGCCTATGTCTGCCTCCCAAGTGCTGGGGTTAAAGGTGCACCACTACACCTAGCAACTTAAATGTTTTAATAGCTTGGTTGATAATACTACTATAAATTATTTGCATATATTAACTCATTTAACTCATTAACTCATAACAAACCTATGTATTAGATACTATCGATCCTATTTAACTATAGAATAGTTAATTAATGTACTTATATATGTTAGTAACCACGCTAAGATTCATACCCCTTTGTACTAACTTTAGAACCTCAGTTCTTAATCATTACACTATGCTGCTTCTGTGTATACATGTCTTTTAAGATACACACACTGACAAGGCCGTGATGGCGCACGCCTTTAATCCCAGCACTCTGGAGGCAGAGGCAGGTGAATCTCTATGAGTTTGAGGCCAGCCTGGTCTACAGAGCAAGTTCCAAGACAGCCAGGGCTACAAAGAGAAACCCTGTCTAGGAAGACAAAATAACAACAAAAATACCCACACTATGTTGATACTAGTGTAAATGTTTGTGTGTTTGTGCATGTGTGTGTCACATGTGTTCCTGTGTGTAGATAAACTTGCATTCAGCAGCCACAGGTCAATGTTAGACTTCTTCCTCTATTACTCTCTACCTTGTTTTTTAAGACAGAGTCTCTTGTTGAGCCTGGAGCTTTCTGATTCAGCTAGATTAGCTGGCCAGCCAGCCCCAGGGATCCTCCTGTTTCTGCCTTCCCAACTCTGGGGTTACAAGTACACACCACCATACCTAGCTTTGACAAGGATGCTAGGAATCAAACTCAGCAAGCACTTTACTTTCAGCCATTTCCCCAGCCAAGCAGCACATATTAACTGTCCAACAATGTGCTAGATGTTATAGGAAATACAAAACAATAATAAATCGACCATTGAGATGTTTATATTGTAGTTGGGGAAAAGAAATACACCATAAGAAGTAGCAAGAAATTGGCAGCATCTAATTGTCAGTGAACTCTCTACACCTAGAAAAATGTTCGTTTCTTTTTGTCAGTGCCCCAATTCACATATACAGTTGCATAGTAGATATGTACTTAATGTTGATTGTCTATGGATAACTGTAAATAATAATATTTCCACTTTCACTTTAACAGTATTTCCCAGTTTATTATGACCTAGATTATTTGGAGAGAGAATTTTCTGCTATACTTGCTGTGATATGTATAGATAAATCATCTGCTTTTTTGAATGACTGCATCTTGACCATCACACATTTTGTCCTCCTTCACTGCTGACACTCAAACCCAAGACCTCATGCAGGTTGGACAAATGTTCCGCCACTGAGGTACCCCAGCCTCTTTCATTTCTCAGGCTGGCCTTGAGTTTGAAGTCTTTTTTGTCTTAGCCTCCCAGATGCTGGAATTAACCACCATGCCTACCTCTTAACTTTTTATTTTTGAAATAATTTCATTTTGTGGAGTGGTTTAAAATGTAGGTGTTTACCAAAATAACACAAAGAACTTATATATGCTTTACCTAGATTTTCCAGTTTTTAACATTTGCTTCATGTGTATGTATGTGTGTGAGTGTGTGTGTGTATACATATGTATATATACACATATATAAGATGCATAGGCAATATATAAAAAACTATGTTTGGGAACTAATTACTTGAAAATAAGTTGCGACTGAATCCCCTCTGCTTTTAAATGCATATTTCTGAGCCACCCCTCCCCCAGAAAACAGTCCCTTAAAACCAGAAATTGCACTGGTATAGTTCTTCAGTCTATGACTTAATTCAAAGTTTACCGGTTTACCTAATAATATCCTTTAGGGTAATATAACTATATTTGACCCTTTATGCTTTAAACTTTGTAGTATGTGACATGATGTACATGTGATTCCCCTCCTATCACACAGTGCTATTTGATTCTAAGAGCAATGTAAGTAGGTTCCCTGTTGCCTGGTTAGTCGTACAAGCAGGACAAATGGCCTGATTTGATTTTCTTTTATATGATTCAGTGGAGCAGCGTGACTTCATCGGAGTGGACAGCACAGGAAAAAGGCTGCTCTTTATGGCTAATGAAGCAGACTTGGATGAAGAGCTGGTCATTAAGGGATCCATCCTGCAGAAGTAAGCCCTAGGGATTGTCTTCTTGGCAGTTCTCCTTTTCTTGAAACCAAATAAAACCACCCACCATGGGAAAGAAGGGATGAAAACTAGATTATACTGTGTGAAATTGAGAAAAGTATGTGAACGCTTTCCCCAGAGTGTTCTCTTGTCTTTTCTTACCAAGGTAGAGCCAAGTCCTGCATTGAAATAGAGCAAAGCATTTGTGAGGGGCACAGGACTGACCTTCTGACGGTGTTAGAGAACGTTTTTTAAATGTGCTAGAAAGTACATAGCATAATTCACCATCAGTGGTGGTGATATGACCATGCTGTTAGGAAACAAGTCTCTGGAAATTTACATCTGGAAAATATGAAACTCTTACCTCACTAAACACATTTTCCCCTCCCCATAAGTCTCTGACAACTACAACTCTACTTTGTTTATCAGTTAGTTTAAGTAATTTATATACCTTCTATAAGTGAAATCCTGTATTTATCTTTTTGTGGTTGGATTATTTTATTTAGCATGATATCCTCAAGGTTCATCACGTTGTATCTGGTGACAGAACCCCGTCTTTTTCTTTCCTATTTATTATCTATGAAATATGTATTAAGAGCCATTCTTAAACATTTTTACAGCTAAATATTCCATCACATTAATAGAAAAAGCAAGCATGGATTCAGTAGCCCAAATCTGGTGACAGGACATGTTATCTTTATTATAATCCTTTACTTTGAATGTAAATTCTCTTTTTGTTTTATTACTGTCATTATCATTATTTGTGTGTGTGTGTGTGTGTGAGTGTGTTCATGAGGTGTGATATGTGTGCCCTGGCACATGGGTGTCAGGACAGTCTGTGGAGTCATTCTCTCCTTCCCATTCACATGGGTTCTGGGGAACAAACTCCGGTGCTCAGGCTTTCATGGCAAGCACCTTTACCCCCTGAGCCCTCTCCCCACCCTTATGTAAATTCTGCGTCTGTCACTTCACAGCCTTCTTAGCTCTTCTTAGCATGCTGACTGAAGAGCAGCTGGCCAGCCTTCTAGACCATAAAGAATGCCAGCTTTCCCCAGGCATGGTGGCCAAGCTTTAATCCCAACACTCGAGAGGCAAGGGTCGGCAGGTAGATCTGTGTTCAAGGCCAGCGTGGTCTACGCAGCGAGCTCCGGGATTATCATAAAGATATGATATGGAAGCTGATCTTCAAACTCCATTAAAACAACAATAAAGGGATTTTAGGAAGGTATAAACCCAGAAGGCTAAAGAAACTCAGCTTCTGTAAGCCTCAGCTTCTCCAGCTGAACATGGTTTAGTTTTTCTTTAAAGAATCCCTATTTTATTTCTGACAAGCATGTGTTTTTAATAATTCAAAAGTGTAAGGTATTTGTGCCAAGTACTTAATAAGAAAATCATGATGCTCTTCCCACACTGTTATGTGGTTGACTTTTAAATTCTCTAGTCAAGGGTGGTTTTTTGTTTTTTTCCTGGAAGGGTAATAAACATTTAAAAACAAGCTTTTAAAGATATCTTTTTAAATGAAATAAAATGTTCACAAGTTCATCTTGGAAGTTTTAGGCATTTCTATCTGGGGAAACAAGGATATTTGTGAAGACTGCAAAAAACATGGCCAAATCTATTTTGGGGACTAAAGATAATGAAAAATAGTTTAAACTTCGATTCGATTGCTTTGTGTGTGGAAAGTCTTGAAATACTTCTTATCTAAACTAGTATCTTCATTGATACTTAACCAGCCCTAATTCCTAAAATATGCTCCCTCATATATGGTAAGGATAGGTGACAGAGAAAGACTTCTTTCTAAGCCAAAATCTGCCTGTTGTGGCACCTTTAATTTGGGGAGGTAGAGGGAGGTGGAGCTCTGTGAGTTCAAGGCCAGCCTATTCTACATAGAGTTTGAGGACAGCCAGGGCTACATAGCAAGATCCTGTCTCAAAAAATAAAAACTGGGTGGGAGGTGGTGGTGCATGCCTTTAATCCTAGCACGTAGGAAGCAGAGGCAGGTGGATGGATCTCTGTGAGTTTGAGGCCAGCCTGGTCTACAGAGTGAGTTCTGAAACAGCCAGATTTACAACAGAGAAACCCTCTCTCGAACAAAAAATAAAATAATTAATTAAAAAATAAAAAATAAAAAAAGAAGCTAAAATCAAAAGCACTGGACTTTTGTTCTTCCATTTCCATATTTTTCTCGGTTCTATAAAGAAACTTGACTGTGACAGCTCCCGTGTCTTTGGACATGAGTGTATGGACTATAGAGAGCGGGGGAATCTTCCAGGCTTCTGCCTTGGTGGGAAAACATCTTGTTGCCAATTCCAGTCTTGTCCAGTCTTCAGCGGTACAATCTGTCCGTAGCTTTCTCTTTAGGGCTCTCTTTTCTTGGATATACTGAATCTGTTCCCATAGTTCTTCTGTTGTCCAGCTTCCAAAAGTTGTAGTTATCTCTTCTGGCTTCTGTCCTTGTGAGATTATGTCTTTAAATTAAAAATAAACAAAAGCCTTTACTACAATTTTAATGATTTTCCCCAATACAACAGATTAATGTCTGTGTTTAGTCTTCACCCAGGATTTAGACTCTCCTCTTCTCCTTCTCTTCTCCATCCTCTCCTCCCCTCTTCTGTTCCCATCCTCCTTTTTCTCTGGATCTACCTTACCCTACTGTCCATCCCCTCTCCTCTTCCTTCCCTTCCTTCTCTTCCTTCTTCCAGTCTAGAACCTATGCCTTCCAGCTTCCCCTTCCTATCCTTACTTACTCTTTTATTATATCTACCCGCACAGCCTTCAGTTTTCATGTGTGTGTGTGTGTGTGTGTGTGTGTGTGTGTGTGTGAGAGAGAGAGAGAGAGAGAGAGAGAGAGAGAGAGAGAGAGAGAAATAATGTTACTATTTTGTATTGAGTTGCCATGACATACATGCAGAGATCAGAGGACAAGTTGCAGAAATCAATTCTCTCCTTCTATATAAGTTCTAGGGTTCAAACTCAGGTCATCAGGCTTGGTGACCCGCTTCCTTGCCCACCTGAGTCATGCCATTGCCCTACAGTTTTATTTCTTCCTTGAGCTGGAGGATAAACCCAGGACCTTGTGCATAGTAGACACGCTCTCTACCACTAAACTATATCCCTAGCCAATCCTAATTGTTAGTTACTTTGTACATCCGATTTGTCAGCTATTACCTAGATTTTATAAGTTTTTCAGGGGGACTATTTTGTATTGGCATAAATTCTTAGTTCCAACCTTAACTGGACCCTCAAAACTACTCTGCAAGCTTGCCTGTCTGAGACCAGCCTTTCCATTCCTACCAGCAACTATTTTCAGCCATCAGTCTCTAGGAGCGACTGCTGCTGCTGCTGCTCCTCAGGGGAAATCCTAGCAAGTGATACTGACATGCCAGCGTTTGCTCTGCCTATAAGCGCACTGTCACTCAGACTCACCGAGAAGGAAGTTTAGGGAGCTCCCCCTTCGCTTGGGGCTTTACTCCGTTCTCCTCTCCCACCAGTAACACTTTGCTCCACTGCTTTTCCCCACAGTCCCTACACTTTTCAGCCTTGTTCTGTATTTTCTTTCTTCCTTAAAACTGTGAATACACTGTTTATAGAATGAAGCACAAATTCCTTGAACTTTCATTATCTATCTGTCCTAACCCCTCTAGTCATTCTTCTAATAACAGCCCCATACCCAACAGCCCTACCACACAGCTGTGAGAGCTGGTCTTAATTCTCTGACTTCCATGTTACTCTCTTTTAATCTAACGTTGTCTGTTTAATGTGTATGGATATGTGGCTATGTGTGGGTGTGTACACAAGTGCCCAAGGAGATCAGAACAGGACATTGGGTCCCCTGGAGCTGGAGTTACAGGTAGTTGTGAGTTGCCTGAGGTGGGTGCTAGGATCCTCTAGAAGAATAGTACAAGCTCTTAACTGCTGAGCCATCTCTCTAGCCCCTATTTGTGTGTGTGAGGTTGGGGGCGGGTGGAGAGGCAAACAGACAGACAGGGTGTTGCTGTATAGCCCTAGTTGGCCTGAAGCTCACTATGTAACCCAGTGTAGGCTGGGACTTCTGGCAATCCTTCTGCATCAGCTACCTGAGAGCTGGTTTTATAGAAATGCTCTTCCATGACTGTTTTCCAACCTTTTAATGCCTCTGTCCTTTTACTTCACCATCTATAGCCGTTGATTTAGGTTTAAAAGGCTGTTTCTTCTTTATGTAATTAAATCACCAGTTCTTAGTGCTGGAGCCCTGGAGCTTTTCAGCCTCCGTACTATCTAAAATGTTTAAGCCTCCAAGGCTTACTGTGGACTGAGCTACTTTAACTAGCTCCTTCTGAACTCTGACTCTTCTGATTCAACTCATTTGCTGTTCTGGCTCAAACTGCTCTCCAAGCTGACTGACCTTCTGAGCCAGTTTACTGTTCTGACCTTCTCTTCTGACTCTGGCTGATTCTGAATGCCTCAAACTGAACTGCTCTGCGTAGCCTCAAACTGACTCACTCTTCCCGTCTGATACTGACTTCTTCTGCCGAACTGCCTCTGTGTCTCTGCCTCAGAGCTCTCATGGCTCCATACTGTCCCAGTCAGCCACTCTGCTCAGTCAGACCATTGGGCTCATATTACCTGCTGTAACTTACTCTGCTCTGAGCTAAGAGTCTGCTTTTATATCTTGAGAGTGTTGGGCATTTCTTCATTCTGACTCACTCTGCTAGCCTCTTCCTCTGATTAAACACTTTACCCGTCCTTCACTATGACTCATCTAAGACATCACTTCATGGTGACACTGACTCCTGAGCTCTGCTTCCTGTGTCTGCTTCCACATTCTGTTTCTGTTTTAGGGATTAAAGGTGTGTACCACCACTGCTTTCTGAATATGGGGTTATAGGTGTGTACTAACATTCTTAATATCCTTTCTATATTCCATCCAGACCACACAGGCCTCTGAATGTGATTCATTAAAATTGACCCTTAGAATATAGACCCTTCCTAGCTTTCATATAGGCCTATTCCTCTACAACCATTACTCTTTTTTTCTCCCCTGTGAAAGTGAAAGTTGTGAAAGTTGTAGCAATCCAGGTGAGAAATGATGGTAACGTGGACTAGAGTACTGACACGGGGTGGGGGTGGGGAATGGCTGCCTTAGAGGATTCAGCAGGTAAGGCCTAGGTGTTGGGAATGACGCACACTGAGGTCTGAGCATCAGGGCAATTGTGACAGAAGGACTAGGTTTGTGGGGGACCCAGTTCAGTTGGGGATATTCTGAAGTTTAGGTAAGGATATCGAGAGGAAGTTTCCGAGAACTGGGCGCAGGAGACAGTACTGTGGTTTTGTTTGATGTTTTCATTTCGTGACAGTACGCTCTGTAGTCTATGGTGAAATTTTATAAACACTAATATACATACATTACTGAGTCATGGAAATGGATGAGATCACTTTAGAAGAGAGCATAGAGTGAGAAGAATGGGTTAGGCCCAGGCTTAAGCTAGCTAAAGGATTTTTTTTTTATTTATTAGATTTATTAATTTTATTTTATATGTGAGTGTTTTGCTTGCATGTATACCTGTGCACCGTGTGAGTGCTGGTGCCTGAAGAGGTATGAAGAGGGAAGAGGATTCCCTGGAACTGGAGTTAGAGATGGTTGCAAAACACCAAGTGGATTCTGGGAATCGAACTGTGTCCTCTGCGAGATCAACAAATGCTCCTAACCACTGAGCCACCTCTCCAACCCTAACTAGAGGATCTTAAGCTTCCAAAAAGAAGAGGCCCCGAGAGTAAATGTGCTTCTATGCACTTTTGAGTTTGATCCCCAAATCCCACAGTTGAAAGAGAACTAACTCCTGAAAGCTCTCCTCTGACCTCCCCACATGCACCATGGTTTACATGTGCTTACACACACACACAAATAAAATAAAAGAAACAGAACAAAGAGAAGAAAAACCAAGATAATATGTCACAGAAAGAAGTAGCAATAACATTGAATGTAGCTGTAAGAGATAATGGTTTGGGTTTTTTGGGGGTTTTTTTGTTATTTTGTTTTTATAAGACAATGTCTGCTATGTAGTCCTTGCTGGGCTGATTCATTCACATGTGCACACTTGTGCTTCCCCCTAATATTTACGTATTTATTTTTATGTTATGTGTGCATGCACACAACAGTGTTGTGAAGAATTCAGAAGACAAGGAGGTTGGTTCTCTCCTTCTGCTATACGGGTCCCAAGGATTGAGCTCAGGCTATCAGTCTTGATGGCAACTGTTTTTACCTGCTGAGCCATCTAGCAGACCCCAAGATAATGCTTTTTTATTTTTAAAAAGATTTATTATTTACAAGTGTGTGTTTGAGTGTCTGTCTGTGTCTAAGCATGTGGGAGCTCGTGTCAAAGGCACTATAGAAATTATTATGTCCCCAGTTCCAGGGAGTTTTCTCTGGGAAACGGGGGGTGGGGGGTGGGTTGTAACACTCTGGTCAGGGTGGTTCAGTGCTGTACTCCCCACCTCCCACCCCCACCCCCACCCCCCAGAAGCCACCTTCCTCACCAGGCCCGAACGTGGCAACAGAGACCATTATGGCTTCTGGGTTAGGGGCAGATGTGGTCACCAGTCCTCAAGGATAAGTCAGTGGCAGGTACAGGGAGCGATTGCTTTCCCTCCCTCTGGGCTCATAAGAGAAATAAGGCAGAAGCTGGTCCGCAGAGTCTTCCTTCTGAGCCTGTTGGATGTTCCCAAGTTCCCTTGTCCCAGATCTGGCCAGCCAGCATCCAGGGACAGAGATCCACTGCTTTGTCATAAAAAGCATTTAACTGCTTACAGAAAAATTGTAATTGCCTTCTCTCCAACACCCCCTTTAAAATATTGTATCCTGTGATTTGGGGAGAAGTTCACTCACCCAACATAGTCCAAGGATTTAGCCCTTGTGCAGGGGGCAGGGGAATATTGCACACTTTAAAAAAAAAAAAAAAAAACTTGGGGAAAATAAGGAATATATGCATATGGCATATTTAAAATACCTATCATAAAACTGTTCAACAAATGTTGGCCCACTTTTTCATCTAAATAATCAAAATCGATTAGTATGCTGTGTTATGGTACACACACAGTAATTACTGTGAGCAGTTCAGGGGTACAAGAGCCCTGGGTTGATCATCAGAGTGGTTTTAGCAACAGAGATCAGATGCTGCATCCAAACTGACTAAACTGACTCAAAAGACAAACAGAAAATCATAGTAAACCTCACAAGTTTTGAAATAAAATTGGTAACTAGAAACCCACATACATGCACACACAGCTCACACATGGCAATGTATGAAATACTTTTGAAAATGAAAAAGAATTATGCGTAGCAGTTGTAATGGAATGGAGAAAGGTGGATTGTCAGTTATTTGATGTCTCATCAAATGAAACAGAGTTTTTGTCGTGGGATTACAACTAGTGTCTACTGTGGGCTGGAGAGATGGCTCAGGAGTTAAGAGCACACATTGCTCTTGCAGAGGACTCAGTTCAGTTCCCAGCACCCACATGGTGGTGGTGACAGCCTTCTATAACCCCAGTTCCAGGGGATCCAGTGCCCTCTTCTGACCTCCTTGGGCACCAGGCACACATGTGGTGCAGCCACATACGTGGAAGCAAAAAATAAAATGAATTAAGTCTAAACCACAAATTTTTTAAAACAAAAAAACTAGTGCCCATCGTCTCGGTCTTCCCAGGCTGGGGTGTGGACATCATGGCTCTGACCTTATCAGTTTTCTGGAGCACATTATCTAATGATAGACTGACATCCATATTATCTGATGATGACCCTGTTCTTCCCTTCTCTTCCTTCAGGCACCCTAGAATACATTTCCACACAGGCCTTGTGGATGCCCATCTCTACTGCTTGAAGAAATACGTTGTGGATTTCTTAATGGAAAATAAGTAAGAAAGAAGAAGGTAGAATTAAGCCTTCTTTCTCCATCATTATAAACCTACAGGTTTTAACCATGTATGGTTTTTATTTGTTGTTGTTTTTGCTTTTGTTTATGCTGGTGGGGGTGGGGAGCTGCAGATGTTCTCAGAGGCCAGAGGCATCAGATTCTCTGGAGCTGGAATTACAAGGGGTTGTGAGCTTGTTAACATTGGTACTGGGAATCCAGTTCAGGTTTGCTGCAAGAGAAGTATATTCTTTTACAGAGAATGGAAATACGGGTTCACTCAGGGAACAGGAGATAATCAGTGTGTAAGCCTGATCCACCTTGCAGAGGGTAGAGCCTCTGATGGACTGACTAGAGCGTATGGCCTCTAGGTACTTTATTGAGGAAAAGCACCACCCACTGAAACAAAGGTCTTAATTGCTTAATGAATAGAACTTCCACAGTGCACCAACCCCCAATTTCAGCTGGCTAAGCTGATGTTTTACTGTCAAGTCAAGACCCCCAGAAGGGTATTCCTCTACCAGTACTTAGTCTGGGAGAGGAGACAGTGGGAGGCTCTTCCGTATTAGCATTAATACAATTGGGTACTTTCCTCACACAAAGATCTCAGTAGGCAAAGTAAAATCTGAACAATTGTTCCATCCCTGGTTATTTGAGTAGACAATTGCCGTTTCTCCAAACTAGCATTCTTTCTTCATCCAAGAAGGCATGCAGTCCATTCACACTCAGAAAGCTGGTTCTCACAGCTAAGGAAGGTGACCTTCTGACAGTAGATCTAGCTGCCAGATACAGCAATTGTTCGAAGTTCGCACTTCTGCACAGAACTGCATGTTTATAATACTTGAGAATAATTTAAATATTCCACTACATCATATCCACAGCCCTTTGTTTTTGTTTTTAGGACAGGGTCTCACTATGTAGCCCTGACTAGTCTGTCAACTGGCTATGTAGTCCAGGCTGGCCTCAAAAAGATCTGCCTGCCTCTGCCTCCTGAGTGCAGGATTAAAGGGGTGCCGCGCCACCACCGCCTGGCGGTAGTCGGTTTTCACTGATATTGTATAAATGAATGAATTCATCTACATACTGTTACTTCTCTTGCACCAAAGAAACCTTCTTATATTTTGGGGATCTGCAAATAATAAACCAGCAGAATATTTTTATAAAACTTAAAATGAACTGGGTGTGGTGGCACACACCTGTAATCCCAGCACTGGGCAGGTGGAGATGGAAGGATCAGGAGTTCCAGGGCACCCTTGGCTGCATATTGAGTAGAAATACAGCTAGAGTCCTGAGGAGTGGGTAGGAAAATATTTAATGATGCTGTAGTGAAGAGGCTAGTTTCAGGTGGGCCGTGGTAGCGCAAGCCTTTAATCCCAGCACTTGGGAGGCAGAGGCAGGCAGATCGCTGTGAGTTCGAGACCAGCCTGGACTATAGAGGGAGTTCTAGAACAGCCAGGGCTAAACAGAGAAACCTTGTCTCAAAAAAAAAAAAAAAAGTCTAGTTTCTATTGTTGACTTCTGGATAAGTTTGTGACCAGTCGTGGTTACTAAAAAAGCAGGCACAGCAGCCAAGTTCCCCCAAAGCAGCTTGGTCAAAGAATCTCTTTAAATTCCAGCTCTGAGTTGGGCAAGGCAGTGCAGGCTGCACTACTCAGGATGCTCATCAGGAAAAGCACAAGTTCAGACCTACATGAGCTGCACAGCAAGTTCAAGGCTAGCCTTAGCAACTCAGCCTTATAATAATAAGTAAAAATAGGACTGGGAATACAATGTATTTCAGAGCTAGGACACTTAAATTGCATGCACAAGTGCCTGGGTTCAGCTCTTACTAGCACACACACACACAAACCCTCTGTCTTTGGCTGATGGACCAGGATATATACAGAAATAAAAGGAGAACTAGATCCACTGCACCACATGCATGCCTGGTACCCATGGAGGCCAGAAGAGGGACTAGAGTTACAGACAGTTATTAGCTGCCATTGAGTGCTGAATCAAACCTGGGTCCTCTGGAAGATCAGTCAGTGTTTTGTTTGGTTTGTTTGTTTTGTTTTCCCCCAAGACAAGGTTTCTCTGTATGTAGTCCTGGCTGTTCTAGACCTGTTCTAGAACTCGCTCTATATACCAGGCTGGCCTTGAACTCAGAGATATATCTGCCTGCCTCTGCCTCCCCAGTGCTAGAATTCAAAGTGTATGCTACTACCACCCAGTTTGCAGCCAGTGTTCTTAACACTGAGCCAACTCTCCAGCCCTGAAGGTGGATCCAACTAGCCAAAGCTATGTAGTGAGACCCTGTCTCAAAAAAAAAAAAAAAAAAGTAGTGCTTCCTTAATACTATCAAATAGAATTGTGGGTTTTGGATCAAGGGTGTATAGGTATTTTTATACCTAAGCTAGCCTTATCCTTGATGCTGTAGCTTATTTGTAGCTCATTTGTCTACTGTCAGTTTGCTGCTTGCATACCTAGCAAACGTAATGAAATGGTGTGTGCTCTGAGGACAAGTCTGAAGTTGGTGATGACTGTGAGTGCTAGCCAGAAGGTCTGCCAAATGGTACTTTATTCTGCAGTCTGCTATTACAAAGAATGATTCAAAGCCTCAGCCAAACTGCCTCCCCATCACCAAATCTGTTAGAGACCCTTATCTTGTTCCCAAAGTGCATATAATTAGAGATTAGTAAATTTCCATATGAAGTATACTGAGCCAGGTGTGGGGACTCTAATTTCAGCAGTTAGGCGGTAAAGACATGAGGATTGCAAATTCTAGGCCAGCTAGGCTACAGGGTAAGTAACCTTGTCTCAAAACAATAATAACAACAACCCAAAAAAAAAAAAAAAAGCAATCTACACGTGGCTTTAAAAACTGAACATAGAATAAATCTTGGAACAGATTGCCTCAGGTACGGACATATTCCTGCAGCCTGAAGGTACTTTGGCGTACTGTATCGACTGGTCAGGTGGTAGCCTTTACTTTAGACCTAATGTCAGGTATTCCACAGTAGCCTTGCCTCCAGTCTAAGGCTAGGCCAACTGCACTGTGTGGGAATTGACCCGATGTTGAGCCCCAGTAGAAGTGGCTATGACCTGGCAGGACAGCTTCATATCTCCTCAAATCACTTATCCCTGAGTGTCTACTGATAGGACCAAGTGCCAAGGCTTGTTTACTGGCATGCTGCAGTGACAGCTCTGTTTGATCCATGATGGCCCTAAAAATCCTCCGGCTATCCGTGCTTCGTCACGTCTTCAAAAAGAGCTGACTTGTGTTCTAAGGGAAGGGGCCAAGGAATATCTGCTATCCGCAGTGGTGTGGAGCATCAAAAACAGACAAAAAAGCTAAGAATAAGTGTTGTTTCATTTTTTGTATTCATATGGAAATTTTTAATCTCCATCAAAGGATGAAAAGAAAAAAAATTCCCATTGAAATTCAATACAGGGACTCCCAGCTTACACAGAAATGTTCAAAGATGTTTTGATTTGATCCTTTAAAAATAACATAAGACCATGAACTATGTAGCTCCAGGGTTCATAATTCCCCTTACCCTCCTCAGCCTCTGCTTCTCTCCTGCCTTCCCTACAGAGCATGTGTGTGGTCCTGTGTCAGCATGCTGAGCTTCTTTTAGTGGGGCCTCTGGTAAAGGATGGATACTAGCAACAACAGTGAGGTCTGGTGCTATTCACCCTGTAACACCTCCCTCAGGCCTCATCTCAGAGTGTCAGAACTGATTAGCCACTCCACAGGCTGCTCCCCTGCCTGTCTGACCTGCTTTTCCTCCTTCTCCCTTTCTTCTGCCCATCCACTAATAATTCCTTTAGGTATTGGAAACAGTATTTACCAAAGCCTAGCATGGCAATTGGCACATAAAAAATGTGGGATAATGCTAAACAAATTAATTAGTGACTTAAAAACCTGCAGTAGTCCATCACCCATTTGTCTTCATTTTCTTTGCTAAGTAAAAGTCAAAAACACACTGAAGGTCGGCAGGCACTTGCCCCCGAGCCTGAGTTCTATCCCCAGAACACTTCCAAAGGTGTCCTCTAACTTCCATATAGTATGGTCGTGCACACACGCCATAGATAACTGTGTGTGTGTGTCTCTGTGCGGCGTATACACCATACCAAGACTTTTTTTCTGTTAACAATCCATTAAACACAGCAACCTGTTGTCTTTTTTTTTTTTTTTTTACATTTATTTAGTGTTTGTGTGTGTGTGCGCGCACGTGCACCCTTTTAGGCATACATACCCTGGTATGTGTGTGGAAAAGTCAGGACACCTTGCAGGAGTTGATTCTCTCCACCATATGGGTCCTGGGGATGGAACTCAAGCAGGCAGGTGAGCCATCTCTGCAGCCCCTGACATCCTGTGTTGATACTATCAGAAAGAAGCCTGCTTCCTGGGAACTAGAAAGGGCAAATGAAGCAGCACTCCAGGCTCTGGCCAGCTACTCACTGCTCCTCCCTAGGAGTCATTCTGTACGTTTATTGCCTTTGATCTTGTCCTCTGGGAGTGTCAGTCTAAACTGACACAATTATAGTAAAGAAAGTTGCAGTTAACTTTGTGGAAGTTCTTTGACAACCATTAGTAAGTTCAAGTGTTACATACAGAAGCCCACTCTTTTGAGTAGATAGGAATATAAAGTATGTTTAGGAACTACCTAGTGATAAGAATAAATTCTAAATTTTCGGAGAGGCTAGGCTTGGTGGCCCATGCCTTTGATTCCTGCATTCAGAAAGCCGAGACAGAAGAACTGGCCACTAGTTGAAGACCAGCCTGGACTACAGTGTGATACCCTGTCTCAAAATAAAAAGGCTGTAGCTCAGTAGAGTGCTTTCTTAGTGTACACAAAGCCCTGGGTTCAACCCCCAGTGTGAAATAAATAAATATTAGACTCAGTGGTTTATACTTACAATCCCAGCTGAGGAGACTGAGGCAAGAGAATCCTGAGTTCTGTGCCAGCCTGGGCACATGTAAGACTGTGTCTCACAGCAGCGTCTCCACAGAGCCAGCCATGACAGGAAATGCCTGTAATCCCAGCCTTACAAGATAGAGGCAAGAGGATCAGGAATTCAAGGTTGTCTTTGGCTAGCTAGTTAGAAGCCAGCCTGAGCTATTAAGATGATGTGTCCATAAAACAGACAGACGGGAAGGGAGGGAGGGAGGGAGGAAGAATTTCACCTCACTGAGGCATAGTAGCACTCTCCTATAATTCCATCGCTCAAGAAGCTGAGACACAAGGATTGCTAGAGTTCAGCGCCCCCCAAGCTGCGTGCTCTCGGATCACCCACTGCTACAAGCGCAACCCTATTTCACCAAAACACCAAAAAGGAGGGGGAGAGTACATTTGTTTCATTTTGTTTATTCTTGAAGCCTGATTCCCCAGCAACCCAATCTGGCCTTGAGTTCTTGAATGCCTTTTGTAGTTGATGATAACCTTGAACTTCTGATCCTCCCAACTACTGGAATTATAGATACGCACCACCACCACCCATTTATGAAGTTCTGAAGACTAAACCCAGGGCCTGGTGAATGCTAGGTGAGGCACACTCCCAACTGAACTACATCCTAAGCCTGTAAACTAAATTTTCATAAACCAATAGTAAGAAAGAAAAAA
Source organism: Cricetomys ansorgei (assembly GCA_026225945.1). NCBI lineage: Eukaryota > Metazoa > Chordata > Mammalia > Rodentia > Nesomyidae > Cricetomys > Cricetomys ansorgei. The sequence continues at coordinate 1,564,459 of JAMJFZ010002837.1, read as the reverse complement.
AAACTACCTAAAAGGCATTATAAGGGGATGGAGAGATAGCACTGGCAGCTCTTCCAGAGGACTCAAGTTCTATTTCCAGCTCCCAAATGACAATTCACAACCATCTGTAACTATAATCTGAGGTAAACTGTAATCCAGGGGATCTGACACCCTCCTCTGGCTTCCATAGGCAATGTGCACTTGGTGCACAGACAAACAGACATGCAGGTAAAACATCCTTACAACATAAAATGAAAATAAATCTTTCAAAAATATTAAAGACACTGTAATAGCAAGAAAAGTATAAGAAATTCAGGATTAATGTAGACCAGGGATATAGTGTAGTGGCAGAGTATTTGCCTAAGGTATGTAGGTCCTAAATTCACTCTTCAACAACAAAACGAAACAAACAAGAAAAACCCTAAAAGGTGGAAGAGGGGAGGGACGGAAGCAAGCAGGGTTGAAATTCCATTTGGGAGACGGAAGCAGAAGAATCATAAAGTCAAGGACAGCCTCAGCTGGGTGGTTTGGAGCTGTGCTGTGCTACATGTCTCAAAACACAGAAACGTGTGTCACTAGAATGATGGCTCAGCAGATAAGAGCACATGCTACCGCTGCAGAAGACCCAGGTTCAGTTCCCAGCACCCACATGGTGGCTCATAACCATTTGTGACCCCAGTTCCAGGGATCTAGTGCCCTCTTCTGAGCTCCACCTGCACCAGGCACACATGTGATACACATAGCTATGCAGGCAAAACACTCCTATATGTAAAGCAATTAACTATTCTTTTAAAAGAAAGAGAAAAAGGAAAAAAAAAAACAAAAACCAAGGCCAGGTATGGAGATACATGCCCTTGATCTCAGGAGGCAGATCTGTGAGTTCCTGGGCAGCCAGAGCTACATAAAGAAGAAGAAGAAAGGGGAAGGAGGGTGTTTGCTGGCAAGATTGTTCAGTGGGTGACAGCACTTGCTCTTCCTGAGTACCAGGGTTCAATTCTCAGCACCCACATGGCAGCTCACAAACATCTGTAACTCCATTTCCAAGGGATCCGATGCCCTCTTCTGGCCTCCAAAGATATACATGCAGAAAACACCCATACACATAAAATTTTTTAAAAAATGTTTTGAGTTAGGTGCAGCAATGTATGTCTGTAATCTCAGTGATGGGGAAGCAGAGACAGATGTCTTTCTGAAACTCACTGGCCATTGAGCCTAGGTAAATCAGTGAACTCCAGGCTTAGTGAGAGACACTTTTTCAAAAAGTAAGGTAGAAAATGATGGAGGAAGATACTTGGCACCAACCCAGGTCTCTGTATACATTCACTTGTGCGCACGCACACTCGCACACACATGCACACACGCAGTCTGCTTTCTTACGGATTGTTGCCAGTGAAGAATCAGAGCCCCATGTTGTATACTACACGCATACAAGTGTAAATACATACCATATAGCTGGGACTTTGTAGAAGACGATTATCTGACTTGAAGAGGAATTCTCATAGTCTCGTATTCTTCCCAGTCTTAACTTATAAAGAAAATCCAGATCTTTGGCTTTTCCTTGAGCGTAAATAATTTCTGATCCAAAAGGATCTGGTGAGGTTTCTCATATTTGGCCACTTGTTCTTTCTAGGTCAATCACTTCTATCCGAAGTGAGCTGATTCCATACCTCGTAAGAAAACAATTTTCCTCAGCTTCTTCACAACAGAGGCAGGAAGAAAAAGAAGAAGATCTAAAGAAAAAGGAGCTGAAGTCTTCAGGTTGGTGTTTGGGTTGGTGCAGTAAGATGGGCAGGGGTCGAAGGACCTTTGGAGAATGGCATCCCGAGATGCTCACTTTAAGATAGCAGTGCTTGTCTAGTTTACAGGACAAAATAGGCTAGCTGGCCCTTCTCCCTGAACTCTGGATGAGCGTGGTCTGGCAAAGCCAGTTCCTGTACTCTTCAGGGATAGGCTAATCAAGCATCCAGACCCATTATTTGGTCGATAGCCTGTTTGACTACGTTCCTCACTAACCCATTAGGTCTTCAAATTCTCCTTATCATGTGTCAGATTCCTGGTTCTTCGGGAGATAGGCAGACCTACCATCTTCTGTCAATGAGTGGAAGGTGATGAAGTGTACAATTACAACCAGAGGCCAACCCGACTGTCTCCACTACAGGATCTGGAGATGAAATCTGTCTTGTTTGCTCTCAGAACCCTAACCTGCCCCAGCCCTAGGCTCAGAGATGCTCTATCAACAAGATGGGTAGAGACAGTGTGGCATGATGGCTACAGTCACAGAACTCAGCATCACACAGCCCTGGGTCTGACTTCTGCCTCTTGCTAGCGTCGGCTTTGAGACCCGAGGCAAATTACTCAGTCTTCTCAGTTTTCTTACCACGAAATAAAAGGCCTTTAAGATTCGTGGTGATAGTTGGAAACTAGAATAGTCGCTCTGGCTCCAAACGATGTGGTCTTTCATAGCACAGCAGCCTGTTGTTGTAATGGAGACGAGGAACACAAAACCAGCACGGCTGGGTGCTGAAGCCTGCATGCATGTTATGTGGTTTTGTGACTTACAGGGGTGATCATTTTATTTTTCTTAGTAACGCTTACTGCTTTTAGGTTTTTGCTTTGGGGTTTTGATTTATTGTTGTTTTGAGACAGGGTCTTGCTATGTAGCCCTGGCTGGCCCAACTCAGAGATCAACCTGCCTCTGACTCCTGAGTGTTAGGATTAAAGGTGGGCACCACCATGTCGAGCCAAACTTGTTTTTAAGAACCTATTCTCAAACATTAGTATAGTGCTTATAATATTTTTATAATGTTTACAACATTTAAGCATATAAGAAAATACATTGCCTTTTTAATTGGCTTAGTCTTTTCATTTGTAATGGGATTTCCCCAGGGTCCAAGCTCATTGACGAGTTTCAAGGGAAGAAGTATTAGCTATACCTTCTAAAACTTAACTGTGTCTCAGCCAGGAGTCAGAGGCAGGGGGATCTCCGTGAGTACCAGGCCAGCCCAGTCTACATAGCGAGTTTCAGGCTCAATACTACATAGTGAGACACTATCTAAAAACAAAAACAAATAAACGACTCGATCTTTTCCCTATTATATCTTTCTCTTATTTTTTTATTCTGGATGTTTGCTCTGAAGATATTTACAGTTTTATAAAAAAAGACAACACTCTATCCTTGGCTCCCTATGATGGCTGCTGGAATGCCTTTCGAGGAGACAAGTGGGAAGACTTGTCCAGCTCGAAGGTGCGCTGCTATGTCCACATCATGGAAGAGGGACTTTGCTCTCGAGTGAGCACCCTGGGACTCTACATGGAAGCCAACAGACAGGTGAGCAGGTGGGCGCAGCTTCCTGCCCTGAGTCAGACTGAGCTTCTTGTCTTACACCCTCATTAGGACGAGGTACCACTCAAAATCTTCACTTCCAAAGCTAAGCAAGACTTGGAATGTCAGGAAAGAATCCAAAGACAGGAACTCAGTGGGTTCAGGAGAGGACTAAGATCTCCAGGAAGATTAGCTTCTGAGCTGTGGTTGCAGCAGTTCGCCTGTTTGGTTCAGGGTAGACATTTGTATAATAACTACTTCCTGTAAGCAGATAAAGCCAGGTATGATGATAAGCCTGTAACTCCAGCTCTCAGGAAGTTGAGCCAGGAAGAATGCAAAGTAAGGGCTAGCTTGGGCTATGTAGCAAGTGCCAGGCTAGGCATGGTGGCTCACACCTGAATCCTAGCACAAGGGATTTGAAGGCCAACCTGAGACCTGTCTCGGGGAAAAAATAAAACAGATTGGTGACATAAGACAAAGAGGAAGCCTCTTCAAGATGGCAAAAAAGGCTGGGGATATAGTCCTGTTGGTAGCATACAGGGGTCCCTGGACTCATCCACAGTACTGCATAAAGTGGGTGTGATGCCCTTAATCTCAGCATCAGGAGAGAGAGGCAGGAGGAGTTCACGGTCATCCTTGGCTACGTATTGAGTTCAAGAGCAGACTGGGCTATGTGAAACCCTGTGAGAATTTCTTGTTTGTTTTATTGTTTGTTGTTGTTTAAGGTAAACTGAATTTTAAAAGACAAAAAAAAAGAAAAGGAAGAAGGGAGGGAGGGATGGAGAGTGGAAGGAAGGAGGAGAATTGAGTGACCAGGTGACTCAAGGAAGGGATGTCTATGGGAGAATTGTCTGAAACACGCTGGTGAGGAAGCCAGGTCTTACTAAAGGTGTAGATAGAGAAGCAGAGGGTGTGGAGTCTTCACAGTCTTATAAGCAAGGAGGAAGGAGTACTGAGACTAGTAAATGAAAATGGGGAGGAGTGAAGCTTTGAGGTAAGAATAGGAAAAGATAGTTAAAATGAGATCATAGCAAGATCAGCTACTGGCATTGTTCCTATAGTTCCTGTAGAACTTTGAAAACTGCCATGGGGAAGTATAACTGGGGTAGAAGGTAGCATAAGATGTAGGACTATATTAAAAAAATACTGTTGAAAATTGAGATTTCAGCTGGGTGGTGATGGCTCACACCTTTAAAGGCGGGGCATCTCTGTGAGTTCAAGACCAGCATAGTCTACATAGTTTGTTGCAGAATGACCAGGGCTACGTACAGAAACGCTTGTCTCAAATAATAATAAAAAAGACTCACACTAGATGGTGGGTGTAACCTCAGCTCGGGACCTTAAACTGCCTTCAGTGTGGATTGGTTATAAAACCAAGGAAATCCCAAACCAGAGAGCCATGAGAAAACTGTGTTCCATGTTTACTCAGACTAGATTCTCTGTCTGATCTGGAAGCAGATTTATAAATAGACTATGGCTGGAAAAACATCCTGTGATGTGCTGGCTGGGCTTGAGCAGCAGAGAGACCCACAGGGCCTTGACAGAGTGTCGGCAGGGAAAACTCATGGCTGGGACTTGGGCATTAGCCTTCACGTGCCACAGTAACCAGTGCTGGCAAGCCCTCTCCAGCTAGCATGGCCACCACATACAGGGATGTACAGCTGACCAGTGTTGTCTGTGCTGGAGAATCACAGATATGTGTACTCTCTTCCTTCAAGCAGGTTAGTAGCCAAATCCCCCTGTACTTTCAACCTGCTTTTCATGTCTCATCCTTAGGCAAGAATACTATAAACTTCTTTTTCTCGTTTTCTCTGGAAGGACACAGACTCTTTCTTTGGATTAGTCCTAATTGTAGAGTTTGTCTAACATTGCTTCTGTTTTCACATGGTACATGGCCACAGTAGTCCAGGAGGCGTGCAGAAGAACCCAAAATGATTCTGAGAAGCATTCTTGGTATTTCATGCTCCATTTGACTTCCTTTCCTATGAAATGTTAGAAGAATATCTAGGTCTCAGGTGACGAGGCCTCAGAAGCTTCGTACAGTCCTGTGCTGAGAAGCAGAGCATCTTCTCTGCCCCCTTACCCTACACAGCTGTGGCTGAAAGCACATCCGACTGGGCGTCGAGTTCTGCCTAAAGTGTTTCTAGGTGTTTTTACATCTTTACTGACACGACTTCTTTCTTCAAGGTACCCAGATTGCTGTCCGTTCTTTGTCCAGAAGAATCAATGATCCATCCTTCAGCCCAGATTGCTAACAAACACCTGGTAAGTGCTGGTGTGAGTAGGACATTGGTGGGTCCTCTTGAGGGGCACTGGGACTTGTTGAGAATTTAGATTGGAACCCTTCTGTTCTAGACTCTGTTAGCACAAGGGAAATCCCATTTCTCTGTCTTGGTTCTAGTAGTAGAGTCTCACTCAAGACTTCCTCAGCTGGCAATATAACTCAGTAGGTAAAGCTATGTGCTGCTAAGCCTGGCAACCTGAGTTCAACCCATGGAACTCTCAGGTAAAAGAGAGAAATGACTCTAAATGAGTTGTTCTCTGACTTCCACACACAAGTCATGCCATGCACACACACATGTGTAATCACATACACACACACTAATGAATTAAAAGATTTCCTAGCAGATGTTTTAGATCTATAATCTCAGCATTGAGGTGGCTGAGACAGGAAGATCACAAGTTCAAAACCTGGCTGAGCTACAGAACATGTTCATTGCCAGAGTAAGACCCTGTCTCAAAATAAAAAATGAAAAAGAGGACTGGGCTTATAGCTCAGTGGTAGAGCACTCAGCATGTATGAATCTCTGGGATCATCTCCAGTACTGCACAGAAATGAAGATGAGTTTCCGTAGCTAGATGTAGTGACACACACTTAGAAATGCAGCATTCCGGAGGCTGAGGCAGGAGGATCTAAGCCAGCCTGAGATGCATAGCAAGTTGGAGGCAAGCTTAGGGTTTCATAGTAAGAACTTGTCTCCAAAAGAGATAAAAAGGAGGAAGAGAGCTTGGCGTACCAAGGCATGGTACCACATGCCTTAATCCCAGACCTCAGGAGGCAAAGACAGATGGAGCTCTATGGGTTTGAGGCCAGCCTGGTCTCCATAAGAGGTTCCAGGCCAGCCAGGGCTACATAGTGAGAGCCCCCTCCTCCGCCAAAAAAAAGGGAAGGTAGAGGATGAAGAGACTTTCTGAGGCTCAGCATGGCATTACATACATGTAATCAGAGCAAGAGGAGGCTGAGATAGGTTTGCAAGTTCCAAGCAAGCCTGGGCTATATAGTAAGACCTATCTCAGAATAAAAAGAGAACAAAGACTTCTAGCTCAAGTGCTGACCCTATAAATAGGAGTCCATGTAGGAGCTTTCAATCTGTTCCCCCTTTTTACTTTCCAATTTGAGCGTGTTACTCAAGTGAGCATATCTAAAGGCTGCTCGTGATAGTATACATTTATAAACTTGGTTTTGGTTGGTCGGTTGGGTTTTGGTTTTTGAGCCAGGGTCTCACTATAGCTCTGGCTGTCCTAGAACTCACTGTGTAAACCAGGCTGTCTTCCAACTCACAGAGATCTGCTGCCTCTGCTTCCCAAGTGCTGGGTTTAAAGGCGTGTGCTACCCTGCCTAGCTTAAACTTGTAATCAGATACTGGGGAGACCAAGGCAGGAAGATAAGAAGTTGGAGGCCAACCTGGGCTAAGTATACAAATATATGAGGGCACATATATGTCTGATTTGTTCTTTTTGTTTTTTTCTTGTCAAAGGTGCTTCAGTGTTAATTGGAGCTGGTGTTGGGAAGGCTGTTTGACTCTTTGGGTCTTGAAAAACACTGCTAATCACTCCCCATAAGTTATTTCTAAGGAAAGATCCCATTAGATGCCAGCTCAAAGGATGAGGGGTGATTAGTGGTTGGTTGAGATGGATGGACAAGGTTTTCTGTTTGTTTTTGTAGGTTGAAGTCGACAGCCTCATTGGGCCAGATACACAAGTTGGAGAGAAGTCATCTGTTAAGCGCTCAGTCATTGGCTCATCCTGCTTCATCCGAGATAGAGTGACTATTACCAATTGCCTTCTCATGAACTCTGTCACTGTGGAAGAAGGGTATGTCTCTCTTTGTGCCTACTCGAGGCAAGGTTTCTAGTACCCCTAGGAGCTTTGGAGGACCTACCCGGCCCAGGAAAGGACTCACTTTAGGGAATGGGAGGAAGGGGAAAGGATTCTTAGGATTAAAGTTTTGGTTTTGCCTCCATAATAACATGATCCCTTAAAACATTACTAGCCCCTCCCTCACATTGAACAGTGTGCTTCTGTGAGAAACTGCCTTCTCTTGCCTTGGGTCCTGCTTCGTGAAGATGACCACAGTAGTGAGCCCTTTGCAGTGCTACAGTGACACTGCACCAGTGCCGACAAGGCACTTTCCCCTGTCTTAGTATCCCAGAGCCACCTTGAAGCAGAGGCATAAGAGCCATACTGTACTTTGAGGGCAAGCTGTCTACAAATTTTGGCTTTAACCCAGGCTGGCCTAGAGTTTGCCATGTAGCTCAGTCTGGTCTTCATCCGTGAGCATCCTGCTTCAGCCTCCGGACGCTGTGAAGACAGCTGTGCGGTGCCACCTGCTCAGGCATGTCAGCCTTTTGACACCGTGACACACCATTGTCATCCTCAAAGTTCACACTCAAAAACTGCACATCTGAGGCTTGGGAGATGGCTCGGAGGGTAAGAACACTTGCCGAGCAAGCTGAGGGCCTAAGTCTGGATCCTCAACACCCACATACAAGCCAGGTATGGCCCCATGGAAGAGGAGACAGATGGATCCTGGGAACACGATAGTCAGCCTGCCTGGCTGAAAAGCACTTCTGGTTCAGTGAGACACCCCGTTTCAAGGGAATAAGGCTGAGCATGATAGAACAGAACAGTCCCCGTAGACTTAGCACTGCCAGCTCTGTTTGCAGTCCAAAGCTGGGCTTTGACCCTGTAGTTAAAAGCACGCATTGCCCTTCCAGAGGACCCAACTTTGGCTCCTAGCATCCACACCTAGCAGTTCACAGCTGCCCATAACTCCAGCTTCAGAGGATCCGGTGCCCTTCTCTGGTCTCTGCAGGTACCCACACACGTGTGCTTTCTTACACACAGACATGCACAAGACTACGGATATAGGTAAGTGCCTGTCTAGCATATGTGCACAAGGCCCTGGGTTCAGTCCCCAGCACCACATAAGTAGGTATGAAGCAGGAGGATCAGGAATTCAAGATCATCTGCAGCTACATAGCAAATTCAAGGTTAGCTTGAAATGCATGCGGCTCTGCCTCAAAACAACAGAAGAGAAACCTTTTGCTAAAACTGTATTTAAAACCAATAAAAGCGTGGTTCCTCACCAGCACAGTAACACACTCCTGTAATCCTAGGGCTTCAGGAGCCAAAGGCAAGAGGATCTCTTGAGGCTAGCCTGTGTTATATATGGCAAGTTGAAGACCAGCAGAGGATACATAGCAAGCCCTTGTCTCAAGAAAAAAAAAGAAGCATAGTGAAACACACCTGTAATCCCAGCACTTGGGAGTCTGAGACATGCAGATCTCTGTGAGTTAGAGGCCAGCCTGGTCTACATAGTGAATTCTAGGACAGCCCTGTCTCAAAGAAAGCGGGGAGGGAGGGAGGGAGGGAGGGAGAGAGGGAGGGAGGAAGGAAGGAAGAAAGAAAAGAAGGAAGAAAAGAGAAGGAAAAAAGCATAAGAGAGTCTCTGTGTAGCTCTGGCTAACCTAAACTCACCACTAGACTAGGCTGGCCCTGATCTACCTGCTTCTGCCTTTTCTGGGATCTAATGTGCCACCATACCCAGCAAAGCAGATTTTTTTTTTTTAAGACAGGGTTTATCTGTATATCCTTGGCTGTCCTAGAACTTGCTCTGTAGGCCGGGCTGGCCTCGAACTCAGAGCTCTTCCTGCCTCTGCCTCCTGAGTGCTAGGTTGAAGGTGTACATCACTAACACCCACCAAGACAATTTAAAAAAAAAAAAAAAAACTTTGAAAATCTTTGGGCTGGATCAGTATAGTAGCGCAGTCTCAGCATTCAAGAGGCAGAGGCAGGAGGATGGAGAGTTAGAAGCCAGCCTGGGCTACATTATGTCCAAAGAATGAGAAGGAGAGACAGAGGAGAAAAAAGGAGAACCCCCATTGGGCTGAACTTGGGGGATGGAGGGGGTTGAATGTTTGTCTTGAAATGAGCCAGCTGGCCTTGAATCCTGAGTTCAACAATCCTTAATCCTTCAATTGCCCAGATAGTCCTGTACCACCACACCCAACTCTTAAGGAAACATTGGAGAAAGCAGTTACTTTCACAGTTCAGAAAGAGTGACTAATTGGGCTGGGAACCTTAGTGAAGTACTTGCCTTCCAAGCAGGAAGCCCTAAGTCTGATTCCCAGAGCCTACATTAGAAAAGAAAGGGAAGGGCTGGCAGCTTGCTTGGCAGTTAGGGCCCCGGTTTCTCTGCCGGAGGGCCCCGGTTTGCATCCTAGCACCCACGTGACATCGAGGCAAGAAGATCTCTGTGAGTCTGAGGCCAGCCTGGTGTACATAGTAAGTCCTAGGCCAGCTAAGGTTACATAAGTAAGACTCTGGTTTTTTGGTTGTTTTTGTTTTTTAGGTTTTTTTAGTTTTTTTTTTGTTTTTTTTTTTTAAGAAGAATTGGAACAAGATGGTGCATGCCTGTCTATAATCTTAGCACTCTGAAGGCTGAGGCAGGAGAATCATTGAGTTCAGAGTCAGTCTAAGCTTAAAGGAGGAGATCCTGTCTCAAAAAAATATATATATATATAATTGGACCACACAGGGTTAGTGACCAGGAAGACTATGAGAGATTATCCAGTCCTGAAAATTCATACCCAGTGATAAGATCAGATATCTACATCCCATATGAACTTCCCTCCAGTTATTTTGGGATCACTTAGTTCTGATTACTTATAATAAACTTGAAAAAACGTAATTAAAATGCAGATGTGAATTTTGATTGCCCTTCTGTTATGTCTGGACTAAATGTCAAAGTGGTGCGTGTTTGTTTAGAAGGAGCTTTCTCATGCTCAAGGTGTGCTTGTTTCTGTCAGCAGTTATGGGCTGCAAAAGCCTTGTAGACAGTGGGTTGGATACTTGCCCAGGGTCTCGAGGCTTGAGAGATGCTAACAGGACCACCTTAGGAAAGCCGTAAGCAAGACTGTTCTGTGAAAATTCCTGCCTATCTTTCTCATTTTCTGCCACTGTATAGACAGCTGATGTTGAGGAATCAAGTCTGATGAAGGGCTGGGAAGACAGCACAGTGGGTGGAATGTTTGCCATGCAAGCTGAGGACCTAAGTTCAGATCCTCAGAACCCATACAGGGAAGGCAGGACAGCCTGTGTCTGTCCATAATCCCAGTGCTCCTTCGGCAAGATTCGAAGCAGAGAAAAATCCTCAGAAACTCCAGCCAGCTAGCCTGGCATCAGCAAAGAACCACAGGAGACCCTGTCTAAAAGAAGATGGGTGGCAAGGCTGACACCATGCTGTCCTCTGACCTCACACAGACATGCCCACACTCAAACACATAGATATAGATACAAACAAATTGGAGGGGGAAAGTGGAGAGGACTGGAGAATGGTGGGTGCGTGCGCTTGTGCGCATACACACCAAATAAACAATTGGGTGGATAGATAAATGAAGTATAGTAGATGTTTTTAAAGTCTAGTCAAAACTTAACTGTCACGGCTTATCATCACTTTGTGGTCTGTCTCTTTAGTCCCCATCCTGAACTACGTCTGCATTACTAAGGTGATCACATCAAAGCAGTCTTCAGCCCCGTCTTCAGGTTAAGCAAGCTGAGAATCAGGGTTCTACCTGACTTTTCTATGCTGTCCATAGTTAGCCAAGCTCAGTCCTCAAAGCCAAACAAAGATGACTGTTTTTCATTCTGATTATTACCTTGAGCATAACCTTCAAGCTACCCTCATCAGCCCGGCCCACACACTGGATCCCTTGTTTTTCCGTCCTTAGCCACCATTTTACCTGTGTTTTAGTAGTGATAGGGATTGAACCCAGGGCCTCACACATTCTAGGCCAAGAGTTGTATCACTCAACAGTATCCTTTTTGTTTGTATTTTTCGTTTTAGAGTCTAGTCTATTGTAGCCCAGGCTGACCTTGAATTTAATGTGTAGCAGAAGATGACTGTAAACTCCTAATCGTCCTACCTCTGCCTCCCAAATCCTAGCATTACAGATATGAACCATCAGGTCCCAGTTCTTCGTGTTTTGTTTTGTTGTTTTGAGGTGTTTTAAGATTGTGTGTGTGTGTGTGTGTGTGTTTATATTTGAATATAGGTACCCAAGGAATCATACACCCCTGAAGCTGGAGTTACAGACTGTTGTGAGCCACCTGGTGGGTTCTAGGAATCAAACCCCAGCCCTCTGAAAGAGCAGCATATGCACTTAGTTACTGAGCCATCACTAGCTGTTTGTTGTTGTTTAATGATGTGTATATGGGAGTGGTGTGTACATCTGAGTAAATGCATAATAATAAGGTGGGGAGTAATTGAGGAAGATACCTGATGTGTGTTTTTTCCTCCCTAGAATAAACTAAAGGAAGCAGAGTGTGTGTGTGTGTGTGTGTGTGTGTGTGCGCGCACGTGTGTGCACGTGTGTTGGTACTGTGAATTGAATTCAGAGCTCTCTAGCAATGTTAGCCAAGCATTCTACTACTATGTTATATCTCCGGTCCTAGCCAGGTGTAGGTGGCACACACTGGTGATCCCAGCACTTGGGACCTGAAGACAAGGAGAATCAGAAGTTCAAGGTTATCCTTGACTACATAGCAAATTTGAGGCCAACCTGTGCTACATGAGACCTGGGTCTCCAAACAACCTTTCTCTTTCTCCATCTCCAGCACTGAAGAAAAACTTAAGGTCAGGAAAGGATAGAGACTTTAGAGGCACCCTTGTGTCACCAGTCAGGGCTCCTTCCTTATGTAGTATGCACGTGATCCAGAACGGCACAATACTTTCTTGGGGCCTACATTTTTGTTTAAAATGTGAGCCCACCAGGAAGAATTAAGGACCAAGACTCCATTAGTCTTAATCATCACTGAGTGGCTTCCAGAGAACACTGAGAGAGTTAATACACTGGAATCCCTGGTATCAAGCTGAGAGTTAATACCAGGATGCAGAAACTGGTTCTGATCCTGGGCCCAGTTCTTTTTTTGGGTTATAGGAACTTACCTTTGCTCCTTACTTACGTGCTCAATGGGAAAAATATAGTTCTTGCTGAGAATTGGTAATTTAAGAGAGGTTGATGATTGCCTGGAGAGATGGCTCAGCAGTTAAGAGCACTGACTACTCTTCCAGAGGTTCTGAGTTCAGTTCCCAACAACCACACAGTGGCTCACAACCATCTATAATGGGATCAGATGCCTTCTTCTGGCACACAGGTGTACATGCAGATAGAGCACTCATATAAATAAAATAAATAAATCCTTAAAAATCAATCAACAAACAAAAAAGCACTTTGAAATTTAAAGAGAAAGAGAGGTTGATGTAGTCCTACCTCTCCATCCCGTGTCATGAGCAGATAAACACATACACAGCTAGGAAAATCTCTGATCTTTGGGCTGAAGGTATAGTTTAGTGGTAGAGCTTATGCGTAGCATCCATAGGCTAATCGTGGTGGTTCATGTCTGTAATCCCAGCATTCAGGAGGCAGAGGCGAGAGGACTCAAGTGTAAAGACAGCCTGGGATGTGCGATGAGAGGAACAAGCGAGTGAGAAGGTTCAGCCTTTAATCCCAGCACTGGGGAGGCAGAGGCAGGAGAATCCCTGTGAGTCTGAGGCCAGCAAGAAAAGAAAGGAAAAATTCATTAGGCCCTGGTTTCAAGCTCCAGCACCAAAGATATATAAAATATATGATCTGTGTGTTGCGGAACTAGGATGGAGCCCAAGTCTCATACCCCGGCCCTCGGTGGTTTGCGGTTTTGTTTTTTTTGTGGGTTTTTTTTTTGTTGTTGTTTTTTGTGGATTTTGGTTTGTTTGTTTTTTTTAGTTTTCATTTTGAGGCAGAGTTTGACTCTGTAGTCTTAACTGACCTTGAATTTACAAAGATATGTCTGCCTCTGCCTCCCCAGTGCTGGGATTAAAGGCAGTTTGTGATAACTGCAATGGAACTAAGGAACAGTTGAGACAAATGGTCAGAAAAAAGCTTCATATCCAGTAAGTTCTTTTAAGGTATTCATCTCGAAGTCTCACAAAGCCATTGAGCAGAAGCCTCAGGCTTCCTTCCCATCAGTCATAGAGCAGTCTCTACCCAGATAACTTATACATCTTACAAGTTACGCACAAACCAGTTAAGATGATCAGTACCAAAGGCTCCTGAAGAACCTGCTTAGAAAGCAGGCTGTGGGTTGCTATGGAAATCTGACCTCAGTCATTCTAGCCACTTCCTCGCAGTGATGGTTGCCACCCATATTCAGAACTCCAGCGTAACCAGTTAGAGTCTTTAATTATGACTTTGTCAACGAAACAGCTTTCACCTCAAAGGAATAAAGATGTGGTTTATTCTGGAGCCAAATATGAGGGGCCATGGCTCTGGAACATAGATTTAGGTCTCCCCAAATACCATGTTCCAATGAGCTTGCAATTTTGTTAACTTTCCTTAGTAACAGAACAAAGAAAGGCATAAATCCAAACACTTTTCCAATATGTTAGTGGCTACATTGAGTAGGCAGGTTACAGCAAGACAGGAGAACTCTGCTCTGGCCTTAGGTGCTACCTGATAGCATCTTAGGCCTTTGCTGGAAACTGGGGTTTGTTAAGTTAGTTCATTCCAAAGGTTTTCATCTGTTAGTCACAAGATGTTAGTTCAACACAGCACTGGGCAAGAACTAAAGATAGCCCAAAATAACTTGTAATTAGGCTCTGGACTTACAACATTCCAACCTCTCCACATCACTGAGGCTGTAACAGTCAGCCTTTGCAGACATAGCTTCTTTCCAGGAATCCTCATTCACAGCTTCCTGGGGCACTGACTGTTTTTAGTCTGCCCACTGTCTGCCCATTGTTTTTCTACCTCTTGCCTGGCTCCAGAGCATGCTTTTAGGATCTTAACCATTGATAGAAGACATACCTTGTTACCACCTTCAGACATTGGACTTTGCTTTAGCTAATTGGAAAACTGTTCTGCCTCTGGAACCCCTGTATATAAGGCATTTTGTACCTTTCTTATTACCCATTTTAGGGGAATTTTCCCCAAGATCTTATCGTAACCGCTGACTGTAATGCTTTGCAATTTGGACAAGTTGCAAAGTTCTGGATTGTACCTTGTGGAACACCCACTGAATGTATCCTGAGACTGCCAAAAAGCAAACTAGTACTTGTCCCATTCATACCACCCACAGAGATGCTTCAGCCTTCCCTAAGAATGGAGACAGCATAGATAGCCTGTTGCCTATTTTACTCTGATCTGCCACCTGAAGCAATAAAGCTCTCTGCATGCTGAGAGGGTGCCTTGTGCTTTGTATGCCCATCCATGCTCGTGATGATTTTTGTCTGTAGACTATTCTGCATTTCGCTCTGTATCAAACTTCAGACTCCTTATATAGATGAGCTGCTTCCCTAGGCTTCCCTGTACCAGGGACTGGCTATTCTATAGCAGGATCTGTAATAGTACACCTATGGTGTTGCTCAGCAATGAAGACAAGGAGGCAAATTCATAGGTATAAACCCTGCCAGACCTCAGCAGAGGGAACCACCTGTCATGGCAAGAGCCGTCCTGGGCAATGGAACCCTGATAGTCTCATCTCAGGAGTTTTTATTGACACAGAAGCTCCTCAGGTGTTCTGTTGCTAGCACATGCAAATCATAAGGAATCAAACATCTTTTACATAAAACCAACACCTGCAGGTAGTACAAAATGCCAAGGCCCAGAGAGCCCTTCCCCCAACAGTGCACAAAACAACCATTTCAAACATAACTGGAAATAAACTTCTGCAACAAGGATCTTGCCTGGCATCCTGCATGTGGCATCAGCACATCTTTATGGGTGCGGGCCATTCTCATTAAAAGTTCAACCTCAAGTGAATAGGTAGCTTTAATAATCCTGATACCGCTAGGCATGATGGCTCACACCTTTAATCCTAGCACTCAGGAGGCAGAGGCAAATAGATCTCTGAGTTCGAGACCTAGTCTACAGAGTGAGTCTCAGGACAGCCAAGGCTATACAAAGAAACCCTGTATCAAAAAACCAAAATAATAACCACCACCATATCATCATCATCTTGATACCAACTACTTGAGAATGCTACCTCTTAGAAATTGGACTGTCTATGGATGTAATCTTTTACCTTTTTAATGTTTTTTTAAATGAATTTGCTCTTCTATACATGTTTAGTAACTCTGGGTATAGTTAAAAAACAAAAACAAACAAACAAATAAATGAGCTTTTTCCAATGTTTAAAATAGTAACAAAGACACTTTAAAAAGTAAATAAAGGGTTTGGGTTTTTTGTTGTTTTTTGTTTTTGTTTTTGTTTTAGACAGAGTTTCACATGTAGCCCTGGCTGGCCTAGAGCGCTCTGTAGACCAGGCTGACCTTTGCAGACATAGCTTCTTTCCAGGAATCCTCATTCAGGAGATCTACTTGCCTCTGCCTCCCAAGTGCTGGAATTAAAGGCATGCACTACCATCTCTGGACTAAAAATAAAGTTTTGAGATTCAGAAAAATAAAATAATAAAATACAAAAAATGAAGATAGTCTACAGTGCTAAAATTGCTTTTTGCATTTTTCACAAGTTTTGACATTTTGGAAGAATCTTTCTGTTGTTATTTGAGACAATATCCCAGGGTCTTGCTTGTTGCCTAGGCTTGTCTAAAGCTCTTAAGCTCCAGTTGTCCTCCTGCCTCGGCTTCCTAAGTGCTGGGATTCCATGTCCAACCGAGAAGGCTTTCTTGAGAGCCTGTGTATCAGTGTTTTCAATGTCCCTGGAATGTTCTCTTCCCCATGCCTCCTGGGTGTTTTCAACATTTTTCTATAGTTGATTTTTTTTTAATTTAAATTATCTCACACTTACTTGTTCTTTCCTCCAGTCCTCCACCCCCTTTTTTTACTCCATTTTTGACTGAATTCCCTTGCTCACAGAGACCCTTCCTTCCACAGAGCCCTGTCAGAATAGCATGCTGTCCGTCAGTTCTAGCCTTCCTCCAGTCTACTCTCCTCGAGTTCTTTGCGTCCTTATTAACAATGTGGGTTCTAGGCTGGGGATGGTAGGGCACAATTTTAATCCCAGCCCTCCAGAGGCAGAGGCAGTCACATCTCTGTAAATTCAAGGTCAACCTAGTCTACAGAGAGTTCCAGAACAGCCAGGGCTGTTACAAAGAACAACCCTGCCTTGGGGGAAAAAAATGTGGGATCTAGTGTGAGACAAACTGGATTTGAATATGTTATTTAGCACTTATGTGGCTTGGAGTAAATTGTTTAAATTCTCTAAATCTGTTATTTCTTTTGTAAAATGTGAGTGCTGTTTTTACTGCATCAGATAAAAATGGAATTCAGAGAATCACCTAGAAAGGTTTTCTCTAATAAATACAGGAGGTTCTCATCCTGAACCCACTAAAAAGGATTGATGAGGCCAAGACAAAAGATGTTCTTGTTTTTACATTGCCCAGGTGATCGTGTGTGTGTGTGTGTGTGTGTGTGTGTGTGTGTGTGTGTGTGTGTACACTTGTACAAGTGCCCCGTCTGCCCTCTGCCCTGTGAGGGTGTGGCAGGTGGGGCATACATCATGGCATACAGAGGTCAAGGACAGCTTTCTGGGACCAGCTCTCTCCTTTCACCCTTACAGGGATTCTGGGAATTGAACTCAGGTCTCCAGGCTTGCATAGCAAGTGCCTTTAGCCACTGAACCATCTTGCTGGCCCCGCCCAGCTGACTTTTCAGATGAAACAACTTGATTTGTAAAAACTCACTGCATAATACACAGTGTTTAGCATAGTACCTGACACATATGTACAATAAATGTTGGTGATGGTTTTCAAAAAGACCCTTTCTGCCAGGAATGGTGGACACACCTTTAAAACCAGCACTTAATGGAGTTCCAGGACATCCTGGACTATGTAGAGAGACTCTGTCTCAAATTTAAAAAAAAAAAAAAAATTTAAGGACCTTTTCAGCTGGTGAGATGGCTCAGCTGTGCACACCTGAGGTCTGAGTTCAATCCCTGGAACCCACAGTGAAAGAGGAGAACCACCTCTACATATCACACACGCATACACACAATAATAATAATTCTTTAAAGACTATTCTCCCGCCTAGCAGTCTTCAGGAGACAGAGAGGTGTTGCTAAATACGGTACTGCTTTTGAGCATGTGTTTGGGCCCTAAAGCAGCCTTCTAGTGATCCCGAGTAAAGGACAGCGTCGTTTGGAACAAAGCAGTCTTTCTGGAGTAGAGCTCTGTTTGTTTGATTTGGGGGAGATGGAAGTGCTAAGCAAGTCTCTACAACTCGGTGGTATCGCCCAGTCCACCTCCCTTTTGTTTGTTTAAAGATTTACTTATGTTTGGGTGCCCTGTCTGCATGCACGCCTTCATGCCAGAAGAGGGCATTAGACCCATTATAGATGGTTGTGAGCCACCAAGTGGTTGCTGGGAATTGAACTCAGGACCTCTGGAATTGCAGCCAGTGCCCTTAACTGCTGAGCCATCTCTGTAGCCCATCTCCCTTTTTTTTTTTTATTTTGATACAGGGTCTCACTAAGTTGTCCAGACAGGGCTTGGCCTTCCTCTATAGCTGAAGAAGTCCCTGAACTTGACTTCCTGGTTTAGCCTCCTGTGCAGCTAGGATCCACCATCCTTGAGCTGAGTTTCTTTTTAAATATCCATTTTTGTGCAAGGGATGTACTTCAGTGACAGAGTGCTTGTCTACCATGTATGAGGCCCCAGGTTCAATCCCCAGGACCTGAATGATGAAGATAGATAGCTAGTGGTTAAAGGCACATTCCACCAAACCTGACTAGAGTTCAATACCCAGAACCCACTTTGTAGAAAGAGAGAACCTCGTTCTCAAAAGCTAGCCTCTTACTTCTATGCTCATACTGTGGTACATGTGCGCCCCATCTCGTTTCCCTACACACAGATAAATAATAAATGTAATAAATTTTAGAAAATAAAAGAAACTCAATTACTGGGGTGTTTGCATACACCCACAGTTCCAGCACTTGGAAGGTAGAAGCAGGATGATCTAGAGTTCACAGTCACTCTTGGCTACATAGCGAGGTCAAGGCCACCCTGGACTATGTGAGACCCTGTCTCAAAGAATAAATAAGTGAATAGTAAGCATGTAGTTTGGTGGTAAAGGGTTTGTCCAACATGTGCAAAGCCCTAGATTCAGTCTCCACTATAAAAGAAGATGGGAGACCTCATATAAGGACTTAGGAAGATTATGAACGTAGCCTCACTCTGAAATTCTCTAAAACCAAGTTCTGGCACCATTCTGACATCCGGTAGTCCCCATAGGACTGACCAGCAGTTCCCAGCCTAGAGGCAGCCTGAACTTCGGGCAGGTTTGGTGATGAAGCCCTGGGACCCTGCCGTGACCACTGTGCTGGCTGCTGTGTTACAGAAGCATCATCCGTGGCAGCGTCATCTGCAACAACGCTGTGATCGAGAAGGGCGCAGACATCAAGGACTGTCTGATTGGAAGCGGTCAGAGGATTGAAGCCAAAGGTAAGCAGCACCCTGAGTTAAGAGTCGCGGAGGCCATTTTCATCTATCACTTTAGCGCAAATAATGCTTAGTGGGCAAGATGTAAGAGACGCTTATGCTTATACTGCAGGTGAAAACGTAAATTGATAGTCGTCTTTGGAGAGTAGCTGATATCATTTTCAAATTTTTTAAACTTCTGATTTTATCCTGTGTCTAGGAATGTAGCTTCTGAAGAAATTTGTTCATACATGTGTGCAGCTATACTATCAAAAATTTGAAAATAAAACGATAGATAGTGTCCAGGTTCACACAAATACTTTATACTTGCTTTTGGACATGACAGAGGTGGCCAGTAACGCAGCGTAGGCTCTGTAATGTGCTGCGGCTCCTGAAGACATGAGCACTCTTCTGACTTGTATGCGTGTGTTGCTCGTTGTAAGCAGAGCAACATAAGTCCATTACAAAAGGTAAGAAAGAACTGCCAAGAGTCAGAGGAGCTCCAAGGCTGAATCCTGACCTTGGGTTTTTAAGAAGGTAGTCCCTTAGACCTCTGGCCTGGCAAAGGGCTGTTAGCAAGACAACCCCGAGAGCCGTTCTCAGCCCCTTAGAGGTCGGCCATAAGCTTACTGTGCTCTCCAGCTTGTGGACAGACTGATGGAAGCTTAGCATCTGTGCCACTGTTGCCCACACGTGCATATCTGCTGCTCTGGTAGTTACTGTAGTTCACAAGACTCACAGCTGCATGAGACTGTCAATGCCTTTTCTTCCCCTTCCCGCCTATATAGCACCTTCTAGTACTATGAAAACTCGCCATCGGGGAGGGAGGTTCTTGGTCAGCAACAGCATGATTTTTGCACATCCTGCGACCAAAATGTGTTGTGTTTTTAAGTATCTGGGCGTGATGACGCACACATTTAATCCTAGCACTCAAGAGGCAGGAGCAGGCAGACCTCTGTGAGTCAGAGCCTGATCCACATAATGAATTTGAAGCCAGCCAGGGCTACTAGTGAAATCCTGTCTTCAAAAATAAAATAAAATAGGGACTAGAGAGGGATGGTCCTGTGATATGACACTTGCCCTTCTTGCAGAGGGCCTCAATTCAGCTCCCAGCACCCACAGATCTGTAGTTACCAGACACACATGTAGTCACATGCATACATTCAGGCAAACACTCATACCTATGGAATTAATTTAATTTAATGAATAAAGTCTAGCCAGCCATGGTGGCACACAGGTGGGAAGCATCCGCAGGGAGATTAGGAACACAGGGCCATTTCCCCTACTAATGCATCCTAGATCACCCTAAGCTGAGGGAAGGAGTGAACACCATAGATAAGGTATTTAGAGACAGAGAGAGACCACATTCACATATTGTTAAAATTACGTCTGTTAGTTGTTAGTCTTTGCCTGATTTGTAAATTTTATTACAGGTATGTATTTACAGAAAAAGCAAAAAACAAAAACCGCTGGAGAGTTGGCTCAGTGGTTAAGAGCGCTGGCTGCCCTTCCAGGGGACCAGGGTTTGGTTCCCAGCCACACGGTGGCTCAGGTCCTTCTGTAACTCCAGTGGAAGGGATCCGACGCCCTCATCTGACTTCTGTGGCACCAGGAGTGCACGTGGTGCACATACGCACACACACAGGCAGGCAGGCCGAGCACCCACGCTCATGAACTAAATGAGATAATTTTTTTTACAGCAGTGTATATAGGGCGGCTCGGAAAAACTCTAGTCATCTTTTTTTCTTCTTCTTTTCTTCTTCTTCTTCTTGGTTTTTCAAGACAGGGTTTCTCTGCGTAGTCCTGGCTGTCCTAGAACTCACTCTGTAGATCAGGCTGGCCTTGAAATCAAGGATCCCCCTGCCTCTGCCTCCCCAGTGCTGGGATTAAAGATGTGGCGCCACCACACTGGCTTCTAGTCATCTGTTAGTGGTGCTTTCACCACACTCCGTGCTTTTGCTATGTAAGGTTCCTCGAAGCCAGGCATGCAGTGCCTTGTGCTCTCTCGTATCAGCTCCATAAGCAGTTGGATTTGAAATGACATCTTTTACTGCAAGTTCGCTGAAAACCTTTTCTCTTTCTTTCTGTAGCTAAGCGAGTGAATGAGGTGATCGTGGGAAATGACCAGCTCATGGAGATCTGAGTCCTGAACAAGACTGACCCCTTCCTTTTGGCCCCAAAACTACAGGTGTTGGCTGGCCCACCTGTTGGACTCTGTATTTATTTTTCAATAAAGAAGACTTTCCAGGCTGTAGGTGTTGCTCAGTGATAAAGTGCTTACCTACCATGCTCAAGGCCCTAGGTTCAAGCTCTGCACTAAAAACAAAACAAAAAGAAAGAAAAGGCCCTCTGGAGACATCAACAGTCCCAGGTTTGTGGCATGTGACTCCAGGGATAACTGTGTATCTGTGGGTTGTGTAGAGAGTCTACTGAGAGCAACAGAATGCAGTAGACACATGGGCTCCGTCATATACGCCAAGGTTCACAGCCAGGAAGCAGCTATCCAATGGCTCCTCTGAAGACTGATTTCTGACTGGCCAACCCAGCCCAGCTGTGAAGTATCTTCCGTCCGAGGCTGAACATGGTAAAATATACGTGTAACCCCAGCACTCAAGAAATCGAGGCAGGAAGATTACGAGTTAAGAACCTGGATTGAAAGATGGCTCAACCGTCAAAAGCTAGGCTCACAACCAAAAATATAAGAGTTTAAAGCCGTCTTCTGGTACATAGTGAGTTCGAGGATAGCCTAGGCTATATAGGACCCTCTCTCAAAAAAAGAATTAAAATAAGGCTAGCAAGCAGGGTCAGCTAGTAAAGGGCCTTAGCACTCAAGCCTGGCAACCTGAATTCAATCCCGGGAACACACATAGAGGTGTGTGTGTGCACTTGTACACACACACACATATATACACACATAAATAGTTTTTAAAAAGCATCTTCCAACCAGGCAATGATGGTGCACACCTTTAATCCCAGCACTCAGGAGGCAGAGTTAAGCAGATCTCTATGAGTTTGAGGCCAGCCTGGTCAACAGAGTGAGTTCCAGGACAGCCAGAGTTGTGAACAGAAACCCTGTCTTGAAAAAACCAAAAACGAATTTAAAAAAGCATCTTCCATCCAGAAGTCCTGCCCTGTCTAGACTTCCTAACACTTAGGCCTGGCAGCTGGCACCTCTGAATATTAGCCCAGACTCACTTCTGCTCCAGTAGCTGCCATGGAGATATCTAACACCTGCTACCACCCTGTCCCTCACCCATCCATTCACTCTGAGTCTCTGCCCCTTGCTCCAACTCAGTTCTTAAACCTTAGAGACTCTTAAAGCAAGCTGGAGGAAGCCTCTGCATAGTCAGAAGTCTTCCCCTCCAGGTTTTCATGGAGGTAAGAGCTGTAAGATGGTATTCTGAGTCAAGCCTAATCCATCTCTACCACACCCTTGGTATGGCCCCATGCTAATTGGAGAAGAGGTTTCTCTATTCATGGCCCTCTGGAGTCTATCCTTTCCAGTTACCACCCCTGCTCCCAAACAGAACACTGCTTTTGCCTCTCCCTGCACTGCTTTTACAACCTCCAGGTGTTTAGTGGAAGATAAAAGTGACCCCTGGGGTAAGATTTCACCTCCTAGAATTATCAAAGTAAGAGTTTCTCTTGATGTCCTCACTGTGGGTGGCAGTAATTATAATAAAGAATAGTTTGAAATACTGGTTTCTACATTGCTTCAAAAATCTCCAGGCTCTCAAGTTCTCTTTAGTAATCTTGTCTGGTTGTATGTTGGTCTCATTGAACTTGTGAGAGCTATGAGCATGCCTACCCTGGGGGAGCCCCACCTCCAAACAGCCTTGGGAGCTCGGCCTCTCCGGTCCTCCCAGCGCTTAGGACGGCTTCTGGGAGCTTGCCTTCTTCCGACAGGAGCCGAAATGGTCTAGCAGAAGTGCTTGAACCCATGGGAATGAGGGAGAAAGATAAAAAGTTGTGACAGCGTCCAAAATGGTCCCTGTGGAACTAGAATTAAATCCATGGACTTTTTGCCAGGTATGGGGCACGATTCTGTAATCTCAGCATTGAGGAAGAGAAGGTGGGGAAGATCAGATGTTCATGGTTATCCTCAGCTATATGGGGAGTTTGAGACTAGCTTGGGCTACGTGAGACCCTAGCTCAAGAAAAAAAAATTTTTTAATTAAGAAAAAGACCAGGTTTGGTGGCACACACCTTTCATCCCAGCACTTGGGAGGCAGAAGCAGGCAGATCTGTGAGTTTGAGGCTGGTCTCTCTACGTAGTGAGTTACCCTAAGTTTCTCCATCTTGAAAGCAAGAGTTAAGTTATGTGATTTTTTTTTTTTTTTTTTTTTTTAAGATTTTATTCTGAGCTGGGCATTCAATTGCTTGCTCAGTGTTTGAGAGCCCTGGCTGTTCTTCCAGAGGAACCAGGTTCAATTCCAAGCACCTACATGGTGACTCACAGCCATCTGTAACTGTGTTTCCAAGGGATCTGAAGCGTTCTAGCCTCTGTGGCCAGACACACAAGTGACACACAGATAAAATACACACATAAAGATAAATATATTTTAAATATTTCATTTCTTTTGTCTGCGTATGTGTATGCATGTACCAGCAGAGACCAGAAGAAGGTGCTTGTCCTGGGGTGCTTTGGAAGAGCAGCAAGCACTCTTACCCACTGAGCCATCTCTCTAGCTCCCAGATTGAATCCTTTTTCAAAGCCCTTCCAATTCTCAGGTTTGATCCCTTTCTCAGAGCTCCTGGCCATAGAGTATAAGTGGCCCAGGCAGTCAGGAGTCTCAGACCACGAAGCTAGGTAGATGTGGCAGGAATGTGAAAGGGAAGCAGAGTCTGAGCTGTGCCAGCCCCTGTGCTCCCTCCCACTCGCCCTGCCAAGCCCTCAGAGCCGCTGACTGAAGCAGAGGAAATCTGTCCCGCCGTTGTCCAGGCTCGAATCCATCCACCTGCCCTGCAGAAAGGAGGATCCTAAGGACCTCCTCAAATTTGAATCCATCTGGGGGCAGCACCCAGGACACTGTTGTCATTGTCCTAGCCACTCTGAGATTTCCATGATGCTTTGTTTTTCATCTCTGTGCTCTGTCTACCAGTAGGCAGAAGCCATTTTTATTTCCCTTTAGTAGCCGCAGACAGGTTATGTCTGCAATGTAGCAAGCAGTTGAATGTCCACTGACCTGCCAGCCAGGACGGCAGTGCCAATAGGAGTGTGCCCTGCTTTTCCCAGTGACATTTGAGCGAGGATAAAGGCAACCTTCAAGGAGACCTCTGAGACGTGCTAACAGAAATAAAAGTAAATACACGTTCTGAAGCTGGGCTTGGTGGTGCCATCCCAGCACTCAGGAGGCAGAGGCAGGTAGAACTCTAAGTTCAAAGCCAACCTGCTGTGTGTAGTGACTTCCAGGACATCTGAGCTACATAGACCTTGTCACAAAAGGAGGGAAAGGGAGAGAGAGGAGAGAGGAAGAGAGAGAGAGAGAGAGCAAAAAGACAAAGCACCTCTGCCAGCTTTCTAGACTAGAAAACTTCAGGGCCACTCCTGCAGGAATCACTTCTCAACGCTTCATTCCTGCCTGCTGACAAGGCTCTAAAAACGTACGCCAACACTGCCCTCCAAGTTCCTTCCCAAAGGCAGGACTCACAGGGAATACACTGTTTATCTACAACCACCCCTGCTCTGAGGAGGTACGGAAACCAGACAGGTTTCCTATGTAAACATGTAAACCCCAGCACTTTTAAGCTGGAGTAGGAAGATCACTTGAGCCCAGGAGTTGCAGATCAGCCCAGTTAACAAGGGAGACCCCTTCTCAGCAGAAACTAAAGCAAAACACTAGTTAACTGTGTCCGTGGGAAGGACCACCCAGACAGAAGGCCTAGAAAGCTCTGTGATGGAGCTGACCCAGAGGGAAAGAGGGGGAGAAGCAGAACTCATCGTACTGGAGGCCAGAAAGGCCTGGCCATGACCTGAGCCAGCATCCTCCACCCAGAGGGATGTCATCTGGGTTCCTTCTTCCATGGAAAATGATGAGTTGCCTCTTTGGTACCAAACTTCCTCATGCTCAAGTTAAGGACTATTCTCCGATCTCTAGTTGCAGCCTCTGACACTAGACTTGATAGCTGCTGGTTATCCGAAGCTGCCTGTGTTCAGCCTTGAGCACTGTTCTCAAGACGTATATTATCTCATTTAGTCCTATGTTAGGGGCCGGAGTTGGAGATCAGTCAGCGGAGTACTTACCTATCATGCAGAAAGCCCTCAGTTCAGTCCCCAGTACTGGAATCAACCACATGTAGTGGCATAGGCTTGTAATCCCGGCACATGGGAGGTGGGCCAGGAAGAGCAGAAGTTCAAAACAGAAAAGCTGGACCTGAGAAGCAAAGGCAGGTGAATCTCTATGAGTTCAAGGCCATCCTGGACTACATAATGAGTTTCAGGACATCCAGAGCTATGTAGAGAGATCCTGTCTTGAAAAAAGAAAGGAAGGACGGAAGGAAGGAAGGAAGGAAGGAAGGAAGGAAGGAAGGAAGGAAGGAAGGAAGGAAAAGCCGAAAACCAAAAAAGACAAAAAGAAAGGCAGATACCTTACAACCCCCAGAGCTCAGCAGACAGGAATGTTCAGCTCACAAATCCTTGGAGGTGATTGCTCTTCTCCTCTGTTACTCTTTGGTGAGTATCTGGGGTTTGGGCCCAAACATATACCCACACCCAGTAGAAGTAACAGTGAAACGTGCTGTTCCCAGGGAAGCAGGCCTCTCTATCTTATTCCTGCTGATACCCGGGTCCGGCTTTAGCTCTGGCGCTGCACTCAGGAAGGCATTTCGTTAAGGGAAAGAAAAGCCACGTTAGGGGCCGGAGAGACGGGTAAGAGCATGAACTGCACGCGCACGCGCACACACACACACACACACCAAAAACAAACTCATTTGGCCATTTTGGAGACTCAAATGGCCAGAGGGCACCGATCCTAGATTGAGAAGAAAGGATAGACCGATTTCTCCCACTCTGGCTGGACTGACTAGCAAGAGGTTTTCTCAGTGTCTATACTCTTTTCAGAAGCATCCGCAGAAAGCCCTGTGATGGTTACTCTCACCTGTGGTCTCCATACTTAGCTCCAGCCTCAGCTCCATAGCGAGTCCGTGTGTCAAAAGCCCAAGCCAAGCGTCACGTGCTTGCCTGTAATCCCAGTACCTGAGAGGCTGAGACAGGAGGATCAACAGTTTAAGACGTCTCACCTACATATGATCATTTTTTTAAAAAATGTTTATGTGTTGGATGATATCAGTCTGCGTAATGTCAGTTTCACACAGTTACATAATCCGTCCATCCTCCCTTCTCCTCTCCCCCACACATGATCATCTTTAAAAAAATTCGAGGACTGCCACTGTTGGCGATTGCTGTCAGCAGTCAGGTGGTGACGGAGGCAGAGTCAAGGGTGAACGACACACACCTGTTCCTCTGGGGACCTATAGCTTTCAGAATCGGTCAAAAGAAAGATTTCAAGAATGGCAGTCTGTCTGTCCTGCCACTATAATGCTCATTCCAGACGATTCCCTGTCTTAATGGCCCCAAGATCAAGGTATGGCTGCTAGAAAGCCCACTTTAGAGCTGTTTCTATTGGCAGATCTTCCTAGAGGTACACTTTCTCTGCAGCGGAGCCTCCGGACAGACAGGTAAAGTACTCTACACGGGGGCTTCCTTTCTTTTTATAAATATCTATCTTTATTTATGTGTATGTGCTTGGGTGTCTGTATGTTTATCACGTGTTGGATCCCTGGAGCTGGAGTTACAGACAGTTGTGAACTCTCCATTGTAGGTGCTGGGAGCCAAACCCAGGTCCTCTGCAAAATCAGAAAGAGATCTTCACTGCTGAGCCACCCCTCCAGCCCCGAGGCTTCCTCTCTTCCTAATCGGCCACAGGGTACCAGTGCTGTAGTTCGATGCATTAATTCCCTCTTAGGTGCTCACCCCCTCAACCCAACTTCTTTTCCCCTAGGACTAAGGCCCTGGGGCTGACGTTAATTCACGCAAGTTCTCAAAAAGTTTGGCAGTATGTAGCAAGACCAAAAACATACTCATGCTTTTTGACCCAAACAACCCCGTTTCTGGGAATCTGTCCTAAGGACATTTGCAAATGATTGATAGGATGACTGTAGGAACATGAAATATTTATAATGATTAAAAAGTCTGGGAGAATTGCACAAGAGGCTAGCCAGAGTGTCAGCAGTGTCAGAATAATGGATTTGTGGCAGTCTGTCTCTTTCCCAAACTTTATTTTGTTTGTTTTCTAAGACAGAGTGTCTCTAGGTAGCCCTGGCTGTCCCAGAACCCTATGTAGACCATGCTGAGGGCTGGGACCCACAGGAGAGCTGCCTGCCTCTGCCTCCTGAGCGGTGGGATACAGGGCTGTGCCACCATGCCCAGCTGCTTTCCTAAACTTTGGGCGTTAGGATGTTGATGGAGGGTAAACCCTCCAATGTCACGTGAGAGTTTATGAGAAAGCCGAAGGTTTAACAGATGAACTCCTCCGGTCTCTTGTCCTGGACAATTGGTGTCTTCAACTCGTAGGGACACACTCAACGTCATCAGACACCACTTACTTTCTATTAGGGGGAACAGACTTTCAAAGGTTGTGCACAAACTGTGTCATCACAAGCACAGTAATACAACAGGGCTGGAGGTACGGCCTGTATGATCTCCCAACTTGAAGTGGAGGCAGTAAGATCAGAATCCATGTCAACCTGAGCTACCTGAGACCCAGGCTCAAAAAACATTCTAAGATACAATTTTTAAAAGTACACAAATAAACTGAGCGATAATAAGAACCACAAAGGAAAAAAAGCAATTATCCGCCAAGGAAGGCTTTCAGAAGTAGGGGCTGAGTGAATCAAGTTTGAGTTTGACGTGTATCTGCCGAGACAAAGGGGCCCCGACATGTACAAAGGCGAGGGAGCACGTGAACAAGGCGGCAGGCTAAGGAACCGATTGAGGGTAATTCGGGACTGGAAGGCAGCGAGTGGGCGTGAGACACTCATGAGAGAAAAAGCTTTCGTTAGAGTTGGATGGCGTGGAGGCCCTGGCTTTGGAGCAATCATGAGATTTACATTTTAGAGCGATGACTCTGGCCTGCGTGGAGAGAGTGGATAGGAGGTCTTCGGGGTTGCGCTGGGTCAGGAAGAAAGGGTGCCCCTAAGGGGACCAGCAGACTCCCCTTCTCAACATCCTGACTTACACTTGGCCAGCAGCTAGCACATCCAGGATCGCCCTCCCTCCTCCTCCCCTAGGGCCCCGCAGGCGGGCGGGCGGGGGACGCGAGGCGAAGGGTGGCCCTGCCTGGGTGGTCTCCTGCCCCGCCCCCTGCGGCGCCGTTACCTAGCAACGGATCCGGCAGCAGGGCTGCGGGTAATTTGCGGCCCCCTCAGCCAATGGGAGGGCGTCACCCAGGCCCGCTCCTTTTTCTGAGGCTCCCGCTGCTTCCCGAGATCCGCAGTCGCCACCTTGAGCCGTGAGGTGCTTCGCGGGTTCCAACCACTCGGGGAGCCCACTTGGGACCGCGGGGCTTGGCGCCGCGCGGCGGGCGGGCACCACCCCGCACCGCCGCTCCGGGCTGCTCACGGCCGCACGTTCGCGGCCCCGGGAATCCCCAGGTGACGCCGGGCGGCTCAGGGGGCCGAGCCAGCCTATGGCCGCACTCAGATAACGCAGGTTGGGGGCGCTCGCGCCCCCCATCCTCACCAGCATGGTTCGGCCCCCGTCCCTTGGAGAGCTACCTCCCAGCTACACACCTCCAGCTCGGTCCGCCGCGCCTCAGGTGAGTAGAGCAGAAAGCTAGAAGAATCGAGGCTGAGTCTGTCACTTGATCGTCTGCAGCGTGTGTGATGCTTACACGTCAAGTGTTAGCGGATCTGTGTTTGAAGGCAAGTGAGAGCTAGCAAGAGCTAGCAAGTGATGCGTTAGATTATTTCCTTATCGCCTGGTCGGTGAGCACAGAGTGTTCCAGCTGACAGCTAGTGTGTGTGCATGGCTCTGCGTGGCTTATAACGCTCAATACATGGGTACTCTCGGCAGAGGGGGAAAGAGTTAAATCTTCCAAATCTGAAGTCTTTATCTGTAACTGCTTACCGCCCTGCTTCCAGAAATCAGGAAACCAGGACTTGACAGAGTAAGAGAAGGGAAGGATTCTGCATTGTTACTCTGACACCTGGCTGACCCTTCTCTTTCCATCCCAGATCCTAGCTGGCCTGCAGGCTCCTCTCTGGCTTCGTGCTTACTTCCAAGGCCTGCTCTTCTCCCTGGGGTGCAGGATCCAGAGACACTGTGGCAAAGTGCTCTTCCTGGGACTGGTGGCCTTTGGGGCTCTGGCGCTGGGTCTCCGAGTGGCCGTTATTGAGACAGACCTGGAACAGCTCTGGGTAGAAGGTAAGTTACAAACACTGGCCATAGTTGCTTTGGTCTGTAGAGCTTAAGACAAGGTCAGGACGTGGAGCTGGCCACTGAGCCCCAGCAGGCCTGGTCAAGATCTCGAGGAGCATCTCCTGATCAGAACCTGTGCGTTTGTGCATGTTGGAGAACGCCTCCCTCGCCTCAGTCTCCCTCAGTACTGTGAATGGAGCCCAGGGCACTGTGCGTGCAAGTCTCTGCCATCAAGCCGCATCCTGTCTCATCTCTTACCTCTCTCACCCATAAACAGACACCTCTAGATGTAGCACCCTGTGGGTAAGCTTATAGAATATGTATCTTTTGCTATGTGTGTGTTTATTTTGCATTTATATCTAGCTTTTTAAAAAAAAATTATACATCAGAGTTTGCAAATGGAACAAGACCCATTTTTTCAGTAGCCAAGGAAAGTAAAATGTGTGCTGGGAGAAGTTCCATATAAAACAAAGCAGAGTGTGATCGTGTTGTCTAAGACAAGGCAGGGAGGGACCTCTACCAGGAAACTCAGGAATTAGGATGTGATTCTAGCTACTCAAGGGGTTGAAGCGAGAGAATTGCTTTCAGTCTAGGAATTCAGCAACAGTGAAAGAGAGAGAGAGAGAGAAGAAGAAGAAGAAGAAGAAGAAGAAGAAGAAGAAGAAGAAGAAGAAGAAGGAGGAGGAGAAGAAGAAGGAGAAAAGGAGGAGGAGGAGGAGGAAGAAGATCATCGCTGGGGTTGTAGGAGTAACTGCTTTGCAGACTGCTTGTCTAGCATGCCCAAGACCCCGAGCTAAGTTTGATCCCTGATGACACTTTGGAGAGGGAAGTTGAAGCAAGAGAAAAAAGAAAAGTTAGGTCTGGAAGAACAGGAAAACTTGAGTAAACCATCCGACCCGGCTTCCAGGTAGAAATCTCATGCACCCAGACCCCTGCAGCCATTCAGTGAAGAAACAGCGTAGCCTGCACTTGGAGGCAACAGTCAGGGTCAAATGAGATCAAGCCCGCACTTCCTAATGGAGGCATGAAGCAATTAATAACTTCAACATGCCTCTATTCTTTCCTGACGCCTGGTTTCATATGGCGACTGTTTGACAAAGTCAAAGTCGACTCCATTCTTCCCTGGGAAATCTGCACTGTGGGCTGCCCAGCCCTCCCCAGCCCTGGCCCACACCCAAGGCAGGTCCCAGGTCGCAGTCTCTCACCCTTGAGTTATTTCAAATGCTGGCAAATCCTGGGATAGAGCAGATGTTTCTTGGAGCCTGCCTGCGTCTTGGGCTCCCACACCCCAGTCCCATGCTACCCCCAGCCCTCTGCAGACTCTTAAGCATTCACACCCTTCAGACAGCCCTAGGGTCCGCAGCAGATGTTTCTCCCTGCCGGCCAGCCTGCCCCAGCGCCGGGACACACGTGTGTGCACACACACGCACGCATGCCCCCACACAGACCACCGCCGCTTGGGTGGTCCCAAATGACTTGAATTTCCTGCCACAGTAGAGCATGCTCTTCCCTCCCGTGTTCCCTTCTTTCTGCATTCCCCAGACCTCCCCCCAATTAAACACTGCCTGGACTTCCACGGTTGCGGTTGCTCGTCTCCCTCCTGCCCTCCATCCGGGAGGAGCTAGTCGCTGGTAGGCTTTTGCTGTTACGAGGAAGGAATTGTAAGAGGATGGTAGCTAATAATGAGGCTTTTTGAGATATGGCCTCTAAGTGTCAGGGACCCTGACCTGGGTCCTCCTGCCGTGCACGCCTCTGTGTTGAAATTCGTAGGATCACTGTCTAAAAGCGGTCCTGACGCGAGTGATCTTTTCTCTGTAGCTCTGAGGTTCAGTCTTTCCGTTTAATGCTCTCCACAATGAGGAGCTGATCAAATTGAGAGCTGAAGAGACTTCTCTTTCCCGTTTTGCTAAGACGGGAAGTAGAAGGAGCAGGACTTTGGTCATCAGAGCTTCAAACAGGGGTCAAGGCCCTCCTTGGCTGAAAAATGTGACATGTTTTCTTTTGCCTTTCTTGAAATTTTTTATTTATTTACTTATTTTTTTGGTGAGGGCTAGGGATCAAACACCACTACCCTGGTCAACTTAAAACTAAGAGGCTCAAAAGTAGTTATAGATCCGGGAAGACCCTCAGTAACGTGCTCGCTGTGTAAGCATGGGAACTTGAGTTTGAGTCCCTAGCACCATAGGAAAGCCAGCCAGGGCAGTGGATAGCTGTAAGCCAGGGCTGGGTGAGTGGGGCAGGCAGATTCTGGGATGCCGGCTAGTCTAACTGAAAGTGTGAGCTCCAGGCTCAGGCAGAAACCTTGTCTCAAAAAATAAGATGGAGGGACCCGAAAGATGACTTAGTAATAGAGCATTTGCTGGGCCATCTTGAGGACCAGAGAGAGCTCAGATCCCAGCACCCAAGTAACAAACTGAGAATATCTCTCTCTCTCTCTCTCTCTCTCTGTCTTTCACACACACACACACACACACACACACACACACACACACATACACAGAGAGAGAGAGAGAGACACAGACACACACACAGAGAGACACAGACAGAGAGAGAGAGACACACACACACAGGCAGTTCTGCAAAATACAAACAGTAGGCTTGAAGATAAGGAACAGCCAGCCATTTGATGTCGAAGACAGGGGTGATCAAAGCTAAATCCCTGCAAGCTGGTCTCAGTTCCCACTCACTTACTGGCTCCTGCCTTTTAATGTCTCTCACAACTAACCCATCCTTCCCAGCCTCGTGATGGTGCTGCAATTAAGACATCTTCAGTCTTCCACAGAATACTGCTAATTATATCATCTGGAGCCCTTGGTAGCCACATGAAAGAGAGAGGACAGGGGGTACGAGGAACAGGAAGGAAGAGGCTGGTGCTTTATCCTTGTAACTGGAAATTTGGCAGTAGAGAATTCCAGGGTGGTGAATCTGGCAGGTGATGGGCGTCAACCAGGACCCAGGTTCTTTCCTTCCCCTCTGTCTTCAGTATATGAGACTTCTGTCTTCAGGTTGGACATGGAGGCACATACCTATAATCCCAGCACTGGGGAGATGGAAGCAGGAGGGTCAGTAGTTCAAAGCTAGCCTCAACTACTAGTGAATTCAAGGCCAATCTGGGCCACATGATGGCGGTGGTGGTGGTGCTGCTGCTGGTGGAGGAGAAGGGGAGGAAGAGGAGGAGAGGAGGAGGAAGAGGAAGAGGAGGAGGGGAGGAGGGAGAGGAGGAGAAAAAGACAAGGAGGCTGCTGCAGTAGTGGGAAACAGGAGTCATACCTGGGCATGGTGGCTCATGCCTAGAAGCAGAGGCAGGAGGATTATTGAAAGTTCCAGGCCAGCTAGGGATATGTAGGCAGACCCTGTCACAAACAAAAAAGTAAAAGGAAATTTATCTCTATCTTGAATCTTTCCTCCCTTTTTCTTTTTCTTTTTTGTTTTTTGAGACAGAATTTTGAGTAGCCCAGGCTGGCCATGACCTCCTTCATGGTGAGGGATAACCTCAGCTCTCCTGCCCATATGCCTTCCTAAATGCTGAGATTACAGATGTGTGCCACCACGCTCAGTTATGTGTGGCACTGGGGATCAAAGCCTGGCAAGCTGAACGCTCTCCCCAGCCCTGCATCTCTTTTCAAAGTGATGAAGGTGGGCCTGTTCACAAGCCTATGATCCCAGTTGCTTGGGAGGCTGAGGCAAGAGATTGAAAGTTTGAGGCCTTCCTGGGCTCCAGAGTGAGTTCAAGACCAGCCTTGGCGGTTTATTGAAATGGCATCTCAGAGCTAAAGCATTAGGACTGGGAGGTGGCTCGGTGCGCGAAGGGCTTGCCGCTTGTGTGGGCCTGACTTCCAATTCCCAGCACCTGTGCAAAGGTCATGGGGGCACATCCGAAACTCCATCACTGGGGGTGGGCAGAGCAGACACAATTCTTCCTGGGCCTCGCTGGCCAGCCTGTATAGCAGAAGTGTTAAGATCCAGGTTCAGTGAGAGACCCTGTCTCAAAAAATAGAGATTCAGAAAGACAGCTGACATCAGCCTCTGACCTTCACACACATGCACACGAGTGCGTGTGCACACACACATACGCATGCTCGCACACTTGCACACTTGCTCCTGCACACACACAGGTGCTTTTTGTAAAAGGATTAAGGCTATAGTTCAGAGGTAGTATGCTTACCTAGCATGCCAGGGTCTAGGTTCAATACTAAGTACATGAATAGATAGATAGGTAGGTAGATAGATAGATAGGTAGGTAGATAGATAGACAGATAGGTAGATAGGTAGATAGATAGATGATAGATAGATAGATAGATAGATAGATAGAAACATAATGAAAAATTTTTTTCAGAAGC
Organism: Cricetomys ansorgei; assembly: GCA_026225945.1. Lineage (NCBI taxonomy): Eukaryota > Metazoa > Chordata > Mammalia > Rodentia > Nesomyidae > Cricetomys > Cricetomys ansorgei. The sequence continues at coordinate 1,530,708 of JAMJFZ010002837.1, read as the reverse complement.
CTCCCAGCCAGTTTCCTGTCTGTTCTACTTGGCAAGAATATATATATCACTGCTAAATCCTTCCGTTAGCCAAGTGCAATGCAATTCTGTGATGGTTCCTAGGAAAATGTGGTTTCACCCTGTGGCACTAGAGACTAAGGAGTCGGCCTCATCTTCAAATCTGCCTCCACACCTGGAGTACATCTAAATCTGGCCGAGTTGTCTCTGCTTGGAGCCTTCCTGTTCTTTGCTTCCTATCAGATCCTGAAAGGCATCCGAATCTTATCTGAGCCCTGGACACTGGGCCCAGGCCCTCCGCAGTCTGACTCAGTTACTTCTTCGTTGCTGTCATGGCTATTCCCTCTCTCTGTATTTTTATGTGCATGGGTGTTTGTCTACATGTCTGTCTGTGCACCACACGTTTGTTCAGTGCCTGCAGAGGCCAGAAGTGGGTGCTGGGAATCGAACCTGGATCCTCTGAAAGAGCAGCCAGTGCTCTTAACCCCTGAGCCATCTTTCCAGCCTTAACTCTCTCTTAACAGTATCAAAACTCCAAACCTTTAATAGTTCACAGCTCTGGATCCTGAACCCCCTTTCCTAATTGCAGGCACCAGCTCTTACTGGCTTCTCAGATAATAAAACCATCGGCCCTCTGAGGCTTCTGTCCAGAACCCACCGTGATTCTGTTTCCATCACGAGGCCTGAGTCCCTACAATAGCTCTTAAGCCCTGACAGGCAAAATTTTTGGAGCATTAATATTGAAACAGTATACCAAGTGACACTCCGTGGCGGACCTCCGTAATCCAGCCGTGCTGTCAATGTTTTAATTTTTGCTGATTTGGTGGATAGTAATTCATTGCTGCTTTGTTATCTAACAGAATATCACACAGCAGTTCAAGCTGGCCTCACACTCTCAGCAATCCCACCTCAGCTACTTGAGTACTGACCTCGCCTACACAGAAGATGTGAGGCCAGCCTGGACTACGTGTGCCCCTTCCTCCCCACTGCAAAAAGCAAGAAGAGATACAGAGATGAAGTGTAGCTCACTTGGTAGAGTGCTTTTCTAGTGCCCGAGAGCCGTGGGCTCAGCTCCCAGCACTGCATATGAGCAGGCACAGGAGGGTTATTAGTTCCGCGTCACCCTCAACCACATAGCAGATTCGAGGCCAGCCGAGGCTACACGAGAGCCTCCCTTTAAAATTAAAAAGATAAAAGCCAGACGGTGGTGGCACACGCCTTTAATCCCAGCACTCGAGAGGCAGAGGCAGGCAGATTTCTGTGAGTTTAAGGCCAGCCTAGTCTACAGAGTTAGTTCCAGGACAGCCAGGGCTACACAGAGAAACACTGCTCCAAAAAAACCCTAGATAGATAGATAGATAGATAGACAGGTAGGTAGATAGACAGACAGACAGATAGATAGACAGATAGGTAGATAGATAGGTAGATAGACAGACAGGTAGGTAGGTAGATAGACAGACAAGTAGGTAGATAGACAGACAGACAGACAGATGGATGGGTGGATAGATAGATAGATAAATAGATAGATAGATAGATAGATAGATAGATAGATAGATAGATAGATAGATAGATAGATAGATTGACAGACAGACAGACAGATGGGTGGGTAGATAGATAGATAGGTAGATAGGTAGATAGGTAGATAGATAGGTAGAGGGAATTGGGCTGGAGAGGAAGCTGGTGGTTAAGAGCACTGGCATACATGCAAACAAGACCCATAATAATACCCATAAAATAAATACACCTAAAAATATTTTTAATATTTTTAAATAAATAAGTAAAGGTGAGAATTGAGGCTCAGAGAGAGTAATTTGTCAAGACACAGACTATCAGAAGCAGGGCCTGGGGTCAGGCCTGAAGAGAGCTTTGCTCTGGTGCCTGAACCCCTTGTCTCCTCCCATGTGGAGCGAGTCCTCTTGGCCCTGGTACCTGTCACCAGCTGTGTCAGCCGGCGTCGTCTCTCTGTCCCATTCGGTCCTGAGGATCCTTCAGTCTTGCTGCTGAATTTTAAGTTGTCTGTGTTTCTTTCTGCTTTCTCATCACATCTCCTGTGTCCTCCTCCTCCCATGCCTCCGTGTGCCCACTGACAAGGGGGGTCTCTGTCCTTTCCCCCTTCCCTTCCATGTGGCAGCCACTAGCTTAAGCCTGGTGCGATAAACACCAGGGACAGTGGGGTGGGGGAGAGCAGGTGACAGGGTAGAAAGCGGTGAGTCCCTGCAGGACTGTTCTTAATCCCCACGCTTGGGAAGTACAGGTAGGAGAATTGTCTCAAGTTTGAGAGCATCCTGGCTACACAATGAGTTCTACACCAGCCAGGGGCTACAGAGTGAAAAAAGAGAGCAGGGAACAGGTGAAGGTGGGGCCCCACATCTGGATTCCAGAGGGTGGCAGTGGCTAGCAAGAGAGACCTCCAGGCCTCACCGAACCCAGTGTCAGAGCAGACCAAATCCACAAAGTGTGCCTGCTGTGGCCCTCCCCTGCCTCCTAGTCATAGGTCATAGCCCCTCAAAACATCCCTTCCTCTCTCAAGTCCCAGGTGTACAGTGTGACTCCATCGCTAGCAGAATGCAGCCCTGGGGGATGCTGGGAGGACGCCCGAGGATGCTGCCTTGGCTAAGGCAGGCCTGGCTCTCAGGGAGGCTGGGGAAGGGGGTCTGGATCTCTTGGCCCTCCTTGATTTCACCTCTGCCAAGACTCTGGAGCCAGGGCCCATCTCCTTCTGAAGACTGATCCTCCCTCTTACCCCTGGGCCAGCCTGTTAGAAGAGCCTGCAGGGTCCATTGTTTCCAGGAGCTGCAGGCAGGCAGCCTGACTAGAAGCAGCCTCTAGAGCGTATATTTAGTAAACCTCCCTACAGGCCCCTGAGGTCTCTCTTTGTCCTGCCCAGCTAAGCAAAGAAGGACTGGGGGCTCCTTGCCTGGATCTCCCTGTAACCCCGCAAGCCCAGCTCACACTGATACCTTCCCTTTGGTGCTGGGGACTGAGCCCAGGGCCCTGCACGTCCTGTTCAAACGCACTACCATTGTGTTACACCTGTTCACATTTTCAGGCTTTTGCGTTGAAACCCAGCCAATGAGGGTCATGCTTAAACCCAAGACCACCATAGAGTCCTGCAGCTGTGGCTTCTCCATTCCTGAAGTATTGCAGACTAAGAAGAGGGGCAGGAGCTTGGGGGGTGAGGGGTGAAGGGGTGGGGTGGGAGGGTGTTAATCTGGGCCGTAGTAAGACTATCAAGGAGGAGGCAGAGACTCCCCCGCAGCATGTCTTGACCTGGGGACCCTCAGGGATGCGGACCCCATTTCCCTGAGCTCTGGTTCACCCGGGCCCTTCCCCCACCCTTCTCTCTTTGCTCTGGCAGTGGACAGCCGGGTGAGCCGGGAGCTGCATTACACCAAAGAGAAGCTGGGGGAAGAGGCTGCCTACACCTCCCAGATGCTGATTCAGACCGCACGCCAGGAGGGGGGGAACGTCCTCACCCCAGAGGCACTTGGCCTTCACCTGCAGGCAGCCCTCAGTGCCAGCAAAGTACAAGTGTCACTCTATGGGAAGTGAGTCTGGCTGAGGCCCTGGGCAGCTGGGCATGAAGCGTGTCTCGTGTCTCGGGAGTTCTAGAACAGGGGATCCCTCTGCTGCCGGTCACCTGTGCCCCTGGCTGTTGCAGGTCCTGGGATTTGAACAAAATCTGCTACAAGTCGGGAGTTCCCCTGATTGAAAATGGAATGATCGAGAGGGTGAGTACCCTGGCCTGTTCCCAGGTGCTGGGCAGAGGCACCTGGGAGGCTCAGGCTCCACAGGAAGGGGGCGGGGGTGGGGGTGGGGGCGCGTTGCAGAGGGTACCCTAGCAGAGGACCCATGTGACCTGGGGGTGGAAGAGGGAGTTGGGAGGGTCGCAGGGGGCATCCTAGTGGCAGAGCTGATGTGACCTGGGGTGTCCTTGGCAGATGATTGAGAAGCTGTTCCCGTGTGTGATCCTCACCCCACTTGACTGCTTCTGGGAGGGAGCCAAACTCCAGGGGGGCTCTGCCTACTTGCCGTGAGTGCCGCGTTTCATCTCCCTCCAGGGACTTCCCCCACAGACAGGCGCCGTGGGGCACAGATGAAAAGGCTGATGAAAGCCTTGCCAAGTCTGATTACCTCCCAGGACAGGATCAGAGCCCAGGCTGCCCAAGGCTCTCCACCTGCCTCCCCTCACCTCGGAAGGGAAGGAGAGCCTGTCTGGTTTAGACAGAACACATAGATCCTCAGGAAAAGATCTCTAGAGAACTTCCCTGCTCGCGCTGGCTGTCAGCTGAATTGTTCCTGAGGGGAGGGCGTTGTGGAGAAAGCCTGTTAGATGCATGTGCGCGTCTGGTTGGAACCAAGGGTAAACAGCTTAGTGTAGGCTAGCGAGGCTTTCCCGGGCCTGTCCACATGACGAGCACATCTCTCCAAGTCTGTCTTAGCCCCTTTTGTGTCCAAAGCTCACCGCAGCAGCCGGGTGCGCTGGTGCAGGCTGGCAGCTGAGGCAGGCTGAGGCTCCTACACACTCCTAATGGAAGGACACACAGGAGGCGGTCAGAGTGAAGCAGGGGTCCGCAGCGGCGGTCTGGGGCAGGCAGTGGACTGTGACCTTCGCTGACCACTGGCTCTCCCCAGGGGCCGCCCTGATATCCAGTGGACCAACCTGGACCCCCAGCAGCTGCTGGAGGAGCTGGGCCCCTTCGCCTCTCTGGAGGGCTTCCGGGAGCTGCTAGACAAGGCGCAGGTGGGCCAGGCCTACGTGGGGCGACCCTGTCTGGACCCTGATGACCAGCACTGCCCACCTAGTGCCCCCAACCATCACAGCAGGCAGGTGGGTTCCTGACCAGGTCTGCCAAGGAAAGACAGTTCCGTCCTTCTCTCTCTCTTGTGTATTACTGTGTTCTGAGAGGCGCTCTGCCCACCTCCATTTTCTGGAAATCCACACACATGCACAGGTGCGCACTGCAGTTCCATTCTCATTCGCGTCTAAGGAACCCTCAAGTGGCACGAGAACCACTTTTTTTTATTATATGTAGGTGTGTGTGCTTGAATGTGGGTAGTAAGTGCAGGTGTGTGCAGGTGTTACGGACAGTTGTGAGCTCCCCAGCATGGGTGCTGGGAGCCAAACTCAGGTCCTTTGGAAGAGCAGCCAGCGCTAACCACTGAGCCATCTCCAGCCCCTCTCCCTTTCATTCTGTCTTTCAGTGTTTTGTTTTGTTCTTTGTTGTTGTGTGGTTTGTTTGTCTAGGGGAATGGGAGGTAAGACAGAGTCTCACTATACAGCCTTGGCTGGCCTCAAACTCACAGAGATCCACCTGCCTCTGCCTCCCGAGTGCTGGGTTTAAAGGTGGGCACCACCACCACCAGACTTTTGTTTTGTTTCTTAAGATTTGTGTGTGTGCGTGCGTGTGCCTGTAGAAGCCAGAAGAGGGTGTTGGATCCCCTGGAGTTGGGGTTACAGGTGGCTGTGAGCTGTTGGATGTGGGTGCTGAGAACCTAACTTTGATCCTCTTAAAAAACAAGGCGCACCCATACCCTGCCCAGCCACCTCCCCAACCCGGCTCCCAGTTTATTGAAATGGGATCTTGCCATATAGTCCTCAGTGGCCTGAAACTCGCAGTATAGATTATGTTGGCCTCAGAGCTCCAGCAGTCCTCCTGGCTCTGCCTCTCCAGGGCCAAGGGTTTAAAGCTGTACCCAGCTTGTTTAGGTTTTGAAACAGGGTTCCCTGTAGTTCCCGCTCACCTCCAACTCTGTGTAGTTTAGGGTGACTTTGAGCTCTTGATCCTCCCCCCTCCACCTTCCAAGTGCTGGGGTTACAGGTATGTGGCACCACACCTGGATTTCTTTTCTTCTTCTTCCTCCTCCTTCTCTCCCTTCTTCTCCTCTTCGTCCTCCTCTTCTTCCTCCTCCTCTTTTTCCTCTTCCTTTTGGGCATTTTTGCAGATTAAGTCTCTTTTGCAGCCCAGGCCACCTCAAACAGTAGATCTCACTCCTCTGCTTTTTAAGTGCTGGGGTTGCAACTATGGGCCACTCAATTCCAGACTTTGTCAAAACAGAGTATATGGGGCCAGGCGGGGTGACACACGCCTTTAATCCCAGCACTCCAGAGGCAGGTGGATCTCTGAGTTCAAGGCCAACCTGGTCTATCTACGTAGGTAGGCCCAAGCTAGCCAGGTCCACACAGTGAGGCCCTGTCTCAAAACTACTACTACTACTAACAACAGAAGTAGACTAGACTAGGAATCCAAGAAGAAAAGAACACAGCCAGGAATATAGCTCAGTCGGCAGAGTGCTTGGGTGGCACCCGTGAAGCCCTGGTCTCAGCCCCCAGCCCCACACGGAAATCATAGAAGTTCCTGCACCACCAGCACATGCCTGTAACCGCCAGCACTCCAGAGATGGGAGCAGAGGGACCCGAAGTTTAAGGCCATCCTGGACACATAGCGAGCTTAAGCCAACAAAAAAGCTCAAGAAGAAGCTACCAGTGACCATCGTACCTCGTTTCCCAAGTGTCTACGTATCCTCGGTGCTGTGGGGCTGCTTTCAGGGCCTCTGGTTATACCACCTCCTTCCAGTGGCCTGACTCCGGGCCTCTGGCTCCAAATCCCATGGCCTCTGTAGAGCACTAGCTGTTGGCTCACGCTGTAGGCAAGAGACACAGCAGAAAGAGTCACGGGCATGAGTTTTAGAAGCACAAGCCCAGGACTTTATCCAGTTTTAGGCTCGTGTGTGTGCACGCGCACACACACACACGCACACGCATTTCCTGAGTGCTGAGTTTACAGGTGTGTATCACCATGCTGGGCTGGATCACACTACTACCTCTCCATTTCTGTGTGTGGTGGTAATGGCGATTGAATCCAGAGCCTTGTGCATGCTAGCTAGGCGCGCACTCTACCACTGAGCATTATCCCTGGCCACCTAGAGCTCTGAATATTTCAAACCCCAGTCAGGGCTACCAAGATGGCTCAGCAGGTAAAGGCTCTTGTCACCAAGCCTGATGACCCAGGTCTGATTCCCAGGACCCACATGATGGAGAGAACCAATTCTCACAAGCTGTCCTCTGACCTCCACATACATGCATGTTCACACATGGACACACACGCACACACAAATAATGAATACAATTTTTAAAATTCTAAAAGACGTATGAATCTCTTTCCGTTCCCCTCTAGACTCCCGATGTGGCCCGGGAGCTGAGCGGAGGCTGCCACGGCTTCTCCCACAAGTTCATGCACTGGCAGGAGGAACTGCTGCTGGGAGGCACAGCCAGGGACCTCCAAGGGCAGCTGCTGAGGTCGGGCCTCCCCTGGGACTTGGTGAGGGGGGACCTAGGAGTCCACAGTGTAACGCCACACTGAGCGTCGAGGCGAGCTCTGACTCCCCTCCCCGTCCTGTACCCCGACCAGGGCAGAGGCCTTGCAGAGCACCTTCCTGCTGATGAGTCCCCGGCAGCTGTACGAGCACTTCCGGGGTGACTACCAGACTCACGACATCGGCTGGAGCGAGGAGCAGGCCGGCACCGTGCTGCAGGCCTGGCAGCGGCGCTTTGTGCAGGTCAGCGCGGGCAAGGACAGAAGGGTCCTCCGAGGCCGCTCCTTCCTCCTGTCCCTCACACTCACCCGTCCCCCCAGCTAGCCCAGGAGGCTCTGCCTGCCAACAGCTCCCAGCAGATCCACGCCTTCTCCTCCACCACCCTGGACGACATCCTGCGCGCCTTCTCCGAAGTCAGTGCCGCCCGTGTGGTGGGAGGCTACCTGCTCATGGTGGGTCGAGCGTCCGGCACCCTGGCCTCCCCTCCGAGTCTCCACCCTGGAAGTCTGTCTGAGATCGTGTCTGTATCTTCTCTCTCCACAGCTGGCCTACGCCTGCGTAACGATGCTGCGCTGGGACTGCGCCCAGTCCCAGGGTGCCGTCGGTCTTGCCGGGGTGTTGCTGGTGGCCCTGGCGGTGGCCTCAGGCCTCGGGCTTTGTTCCCTGCTTGGCATCGCTTTCAATGCTGCTACTACTCAGGTAGACCAGGACGTGGGAGACCTGTGGGTGCCACCTCCAGGCTGCACAGTCCCTCCAGATGATTGACACACACACACCCCGCCCCTCCAGGTGCTGCCCTTCTTGGCTCTGGGCATCGGCGTGGATGACGTATTCCTGCTGGCACATGCCTTCACAAAGGCCCCACCCGACACCCCTCTCCAGGTAAGGACGGGTCCTCCAGCCTGGGCCCATCTGAAGTTCATCAGAGTGGTTAAGGGCCTCTTGGTTTGATTAACCTTGTCTGATCGGCTGCCCGTGTAGAAATGGGAGTGGTAGTAACAGTACTGCAAGACTAGCCCATGCTGGTTCATGGTACCCGACAAAGGTTGACTGCTGAGGCTTCAGTGTCCGTTCCTGCCACGTTCCTGAGCCTCCCTCCCTCTGCCTTGAGGTCCCACGGCCCTCCTCTGTGACCTGAGGGCATGTCTCCGCTCTGTCCTGGCAGGAGCGCATGGGTGAGTGTTTGAGGCGCACAGGCACCAGTGTGGCGCTCACATCCATCAACAACATGGTCGCCTTCTTCATGGCTGTCCTGGTTCCCATTCCTGCGCTGCGGGCTTTCTCCCTGCAGGTGAGGCCTCGGGGATGGGCAGGTGGGCTGGCGTGGCCACGGAGCTGGAACCATGCCTCATCCAGCCTCTGTCCCCTTCTGTGTCCACAGGCCGCCATCGTGGTCGGCTGCAACTCTGCAGCGGTGATGCTCGTCTTCCCGGCCATCCTCAGCCTGGACCTTCGCCGGCGCCACGGCCAGCGCCTTGATGTTCTCTGCTGCTTCCCTAGGTGCTGCCCCTGTGCGCCCACCCTTTCCTGCCTCCACCTCCCCCGAGCCTGTCCCCTCCCCTTCGTTTCAACGTCCAACCCCTCTGCTCTGACTCTTCCAGCCCCTGCTCTGCTCAAGTCATTCAGATTCTGCCGCAGGAGCTGGGGGACGGGACAGGACCAGTGGGCATCACCCACCTGACTGCCACGGTGGGGGCTTTCACCCACTGCGAAGCCAGCAGCCAACATGTGGTCACCATTTTGCCTCCTCAAGCCCACCTGATGTCCCCACCTTCTGACCCACTGGGGTCTGAACTCTACAGCCCTGGAGGGTCCACTCGGGACCTTCTAGGCCGGGAGGAGGGGACAAGGCCAAAGGCAGCCTGCAAGCCCCTGCTCTGTGCCCATTGGAATCTGGCCCATTTTGCCCGCTATCGGTTTGCACCCGTGCTGCTCCAGACACAAGCCAAGGTTAGTCAAGGCGACGCAGGATCGAGCCTCGTTGTCTCGGCTCAGAGGAGGGCAGAGGGCAGGGCAGCCCCAGGTCTCCTGCTTAGTTCTCATTTTCCACAGGCCCTTGTGCTGGTGTTCTTTGGGGCACTTTTGGGCCTGAGTCTCTATGGAGCCACCTTGGTACAAGATGGGCTGGCCCTGACAGATGTGGTACCTCGGGGCACCAAGGAGCACGCCTTCCTGAGCGCCCAGCTCAGGTACTTCTCCCTGTACGAGGTGGCTCTGGTGACCCAGGGTGGCTTTGACTACGCCCACTCCCAACGCGCCCTCTTTGATCTGCACCAGCGCTTCAGTTCCCTCAAGGCTGTGCTGCCCCCACCTGCCACCCAGGCACCCCGCACCTGGCTGCACTACTACCGCAGCTGGCTACAAGGTAAGAGGCCAGGAGGCCAACAGGCAGGAACGCTTGCAAAGCAAAGTCTGTAGAACCGTAGGCCGATCCTGGCCCATCCCATGTCCCTCCAGGTATCCAGGCTGCATTTGACCAGGACTGGGCTTCTGGACGCATTACCCGCCACTCCTACCGAAACGGCTCTGAAGATGGCGCCCTGGCCTACAAGCTGCTTATCCAAACCGGGAACGCCCAGGAGCCTCTGGATTTCAACCAGGTAAGGAGTAGGCTAGCTGGTCAAAGAGCACTGGTGGGCTCTAGATCCCTTGGCCCGGGCCTTCAGCTCAGCCGTCTCTGCCTCAACAGCTGACCACAAGGAAACTGGTAGACAAGGAGGGACTGATCCCACCAGAACTCTTCTACGTGGGGCTGACTGTGTGGGTGAGCAGTGACCCCCTGGGCCTGGCAGCCTCTCAGGCCAACTTCTACCCCCCACCTCCCGAATGGCTGCACGACAGATACGATACCACTGGGGAGAACCTTCGCAGTGAGTCCTGGGGGAGCTCACCTAGAACAGGCCCTGACCCTCCAGCCCTCGTCACCGGTCCAGCCGCACCGTCACCCACCCCCTGCCTCTCTGCCCCTCTGCCCTCTGCAGTCCCAGCAGCCCAGCCATTGGAGTTCGCCCAGTTCCCCTTTCTGTTGCATGGACTCCAGAAGACTGCAGACTTTGTAGAAGCCATCGAAGGGGCCCGGGCAGCGTGCACAGAGGCTGGCCAGGCGGGGGTGCATGCCTACCCCAGCGGCTCCCCCTTCCTCTTCTGGGAGCAGTATCTGGGGCTGCGGCGCTGCTTCCTCTTGGCTGTCTGCATCCTGCTGGTGTGCACCTTCCTCGTCTGCGCTCTGCTGCTTCTCAACCCGTGGACGGCGGGCCTCATAGTGAGTATTTGCAAGGTAGAGTGGGAAAGACCGCAGTGGCACCCACCCAGCCCTGTCCAGACCGGCACTCTTGCCAGGAGCTCTGGGTAAGCCCTGCCCTCTGCAGGTCCTGGTCCTGGCGATGATGACTGTGGAACTCTTTGGTCTCATGGGATTCCTGGGCATCAAGCTGAGCGCCATCCCCGTGGTGATCCTTGTGGCCTCCGTAGGCATTGGTGTTGAATTCACAGTTCACGTGGCTCTGGTAAGCATAGGCCCTGGAAGGAAAGAGCAGCCAATCAGTATTTAACAAAAACGGTGAGATCACCTTCTGTGTGCCAGGAACAATTTAAACGTTTAAACTGGGCATGGTGGCACATACCTGTAATCCCAGCATTCGGGAGGACAGAGGTGAGCAGGTCTCTATGAATTGGAGGTTAGCGAGTTCTTATCTAAATAAATGAAAACCAAGGGCTGGAGAGACAACTCAGCGGCTAAGTGCTCTGGCTGCTCTTACAGAGGACCCGGGTTCCATTCCCAACACCCACAGGGTGGTTCACAAGTCTCTGTAACTCACGTTCCAGAGGATCAGAGGCCCCCTGACCTCCTCAGACACCAGGCACGCAGCCAAAACACTCATACACACAAGATATGTCCGGAAAGAGAAAGAATAAAGAGGGCTATGAAAGAGTGCGGTGGCGGAGCCCTTGCCCTCCTGTGGAATGTCCCGGACGGAAGCCCTTGCAGCTGAAGTTCTGAAACAAAAACAATGTGATAGCAGTATAGTCTCAGCCAGGCGTCGGGGCGCGCACGGAGAACTCACGTTCATGGGAAGCAGAGGCAGAGGCAGGAACTTCTCAAGTTCAAGTCATTAGGGCCGGTCAGGGGCACACAATTAGACTGTCTCAAATAAGCATGGGGTGGTGGCAATACAGTCTTTTTTTCAACAAGGTTTCATGTAGCCCAGGCTGGCCTCAAACTCTGTAGCTAAAGATGATCTTGATCTCCTGGTCCTCCTGCGCCCAATCATTACAGATGTGCGCCACCATGTGAGGCCCGGTTCTTACATCTAAGTGTTGACTACCATGCTACTTACATCTTTTTAAAATTATTTTAATTTTTATTTTTTTAACGTATGAGTGTTTTGCATATGCATACGAGTGTTTTGTATATGCACGCACCGTGTGCATGCCTGGTGCACACAGAGATCAGAGGGTAGTGCTGGGTCCCCTGGAACTGGAGTAACAGATGGATGTTAGCCATCATGCATGTGCTGGGAATTGAACCCAGGTCCTCTGCAAGAGCAACAAGTGCTCTCAATCACTGAGCCATGTCTCCAGCCTTCATAGTTTATATCTTAAGTAGCCTAGATGGTCAGTAAATAAGTAAACAGATAAGGGCCCTGTCTGTGGTGAGAGAAAGGAAGGCCTGTCTGGAATGGCTTAAAAACAGAATGGAAGGTGGGAAGACAGGAAGCACTTTCCCCTGGGGCAGTCTCATGTAATTTAGGCTGACCGCCTACTGCCTTGTAGCTGAGGATAACCTTGAACTCCTGCTCCTCCTGCCTCGGCCTCATGCTTGGGTTCACCACCACACCTGGCTTCTGTTTTTTAAGACTCTTGGATCAAACTCATACAGGCAGGCAGGTGCTCACCATCAGGCCACACCCTCATCCCTAGAAACCAGCAATTATTTTAAGTGGTTTTACTATAAAGGGGAGATTGCATGAATTTCTACTGAAGTAAGTGTGTTAGAGCCGGGGAGGGTCCAGGGCTCTCCTAGAGCTTCACATTCCCACATTCCCGATGACACACATCGACCGGCCTCCACAGACCGCATCCCTCTCCTGTCCCCACAGCCCTATAATAATAGATTATAAGGACAGTATATGAGCGAATTGTGAAGGTAGTCTGTAATCCCAAGGACTCAGGAGTCAAAGACAGGAGGATCATCACAATTTTAAGGGCAGCCTGGTCCTCATAGTGACCCACAAGACCTCAAACAAATAATAAAACAAACAAAAGCAGTATATGGATAGGGCATGCAGCATACACCTATAATCCCAGTGGCAGTGGAGGCAGGAGGATGAGGTCATCCACAGCTCTGTTACAAGTTTGAGACCATTTGAGATCAGCCTAGGCTGTGCAGCAAGTCAGAGAGCAGTCGAGGCCGCATGAGACCCTAACAGTGAGACCAGGTGAACCTCAGCGGTTGAATGCTCACATGATAGGGAAGGGCAGTAAGTAAAAAAAATATTTATGTTTATGAGCACTCTATCTGCATGTACACCTGCATGCCAGAAGAGGGCATCAGATCCCATTATAGGTTGTGAGCCACCATGTAATTGCTGGGAATTGATCTCAGTGCCCTTAACTGCTGAGCCATCTCTCCAGCCCAACAAAAGAATTTTTAAAGCTATCCTGAGGGCCAGTCATGGTGGCACATATCTATAATCCCAGCACTTGGGAGGTAAAGGCAGACAGATCTGTGTGAGTTCCAGGCCAGCATGATCTATAGAGTGAGTTCCAGAACAGCCAGGGCTACATAGTGAATCCCTGTCTCAAAAACAAACTTAAAAAGCTGCCCTGAGAAGCCACATCGCCATGTTGCCCGTCCTCCTGGACCAGGAGTTGGCGCACATTTTTTATTATTACGTATATTTAATTTTGAGAGTGGGGGCGGTGTTCAGAGGATGACTTACAGTAGCCTGTTCTCTCCCTCCACTTTGTGGATCCTGGGAATTGAACTCAGGTCATCAGGCTTGGCAGTACGCACCCTTCTCCACCGAACCATCTTGCTGGGCCCGTGCACACTTTTTTTTTTTTGTAAAAGGCCAGGTAGTGAGCTTTTCCGACTCCAAAAACAATCTTACCACCACAGCACAAAAGCTGCCATAGACAACAGTGCTTTAATGGATGAATAGTAGGACTTGCTTCAGCAAAACTACTGACCAAACACTGTTGACACCTGCCCAGGCACTGATGTGTGTGGGCAGACACGACTCCACAATGCTTCCAGAACATTCCAGCGAAGTTAGTTCACCTGGCCTTCTGCAGAGGAAGGCCCGGGTGCACCCTGGAATAGATAAACAGCCACAGCCATAGCTGGGGACACTGGATGAGCTGCCTGTGGTTGGCAGAGGAGGAACCCCAGGCCTGTCTCCCCAGGGCTTCCTGACCACCCAGGGGAGCCGGAACCTGAGGGCAGCTCGTGCTCTAGAACAGACATTTGCCCCCGTGACCGATGGGGCTGTCTCCACGTTGCTGAGTCTGCTCATGCTTGCTGGTTCCAACTTTGACTTCATCATAAGGTACAAGAGGGCTCAGGAAGAGGGGACTGACCACCCTGGCCTCAGGGCCTGGCCACCGACCCTCCCATCCTCCCAGGTACTTCTTCGTGGTGCTGACAGTGCTGACACTTTTGGGCCTACTCCACGGACTCCTGCTGCTCCCCGTGCTGCTCTCCATCCTGGGCCCCCCACCACAGGTGACCACACCCTCACTCTGTCTGCACCCTGAGGGACAGAGTGGAGCAGCAAGGGGAGGGACAATCCCGTTACCATATGCCTCCTCAGCTAACAGGGCTCAGCCCTCCAAGGCCCTCCTAAAAGGTGCTGTCAACTGAAAGTGGCAGCTTCAGATGCTAATGCCCCTGCCTCAGCCTTCCATGGGACTGGCTTCAGCCTCTTAGGACCCAGAGCAGAGGGAGAGTTTGCCAGTCTTTAAAATCCTGTTTTATGAGTTCTGACAGCAAGTCCAGCTTGTCAAGAGCAGTGGTGATCTCCACGAAGGGCTCAATGGGACTGGTGTGTCTTACAGGTGGTACAGATGTACAGGGAGAGCCCCCAGATCCTCAGCCCTGCAGCTCCACAGGGAGGTGGGCTCAGGTGGGGTGCGCCCCCCACCCTGCCCCAGAGTTTCGCCAGAGTGACTACCTCCATGACTGTGGCCCTCCACCCACCACTACCCGGAGCCTACATCCACCCAGCCCCTGAGGAGCCCACGTGGTCCCCCGCTGCCACCCCAGCTGCCAGTGGCTCTAGCAACCTTGGTGCTAGAGGGCTGGGCCTAGCCACTGAGTGAAAGGCCATCTGAACCCAGAGACCACACAGAGAGGGAAGCCGTGGTGGGTGTGAAGTGCAGGCTGGACCCCTGGAGGGCGCTGTGGTGCTCTCTCATCTCCTCCGCTGACTAGGCCCCCACAAACCTGACTGATACCCCAGAGAACAGCTACCTAGCACATAGACTCATGGGAGCTCATGCCTGTCTCCAGGTCGGGGTGAAAGGCTGCGTTCCGGCTGTAGTGCAGCCCTGTCCCTTCTGCCCGACACCGTCACCTCAGCAGACCGAGCCTGAGGGTCCTCAGCACATTTTTCCCAGTCCTGACCCTTCATTGCTTGGTGACCCCTAGGGAAGCCCTCTGTACCCCTCCCCACCTCCTACCATATAAATTATTTATATGAAGATGTTTATTTTTGTATATAAATGCTATCACTGCTGAAAATTTTATTTTTAAAGAGTGAAATATATTCTATACAAACTCTTTTTAAATGACTCCGGTAGTTTTTTTCTGGACGATTCATGAAAGTTAGCTATCAGAGGTGGCTTTCGGGGTATCAGGGCCTGAGATCCTGAGCTTGTCGAAAGACCTCAGATGCTGAAGTTTTATCAGGGTCAGCATAAATGCTGAGTATAAAAAAGGGAGCAAACATGAAGTGTCCCTGTGACATTCCAGTCCTGGCCACCTCTCCAGACTCTTCTCTCCCAGCTTCCTGCTCCTTCAGCATGTCCAGTATGTCAGGGAGGGGCAAGGCTCAGAAACAGGTGGACATGGTGAAATGAAAGATCAGGACAGCAGCTAGCTGAAGAAGAAATGGGCAAAGCAGGGCCTAGGGAGCCATTTTAGTTGGTTTGTGGAGTGAGCATAAGGAGCCTTGGCTCAGAGAGGCTGTGCACCCACATCAGTGGCCAGGAGGCAGGAAGTTGTCCTTGGCCAGCTAACCATGTGGGAGAATGTCCCTCCCCGGGATGTCAATACCCAAGCCAGTGACGGCACCCATGTAAGCTGCTGGCCGTGGAGCGACCCTGTTGCCTTGAAGAGCCCTGACATACCCTGGGCTGTAGTCAGAGCTCCCCCCTCCCCCAGTTATCCCTGATGGACAGACAACCTGGGTTCCAGCCTGTACTGACCAGGAACGGTCCCACCATGCACACTGCCTTCTCACACCTCACCCATACAAAGGGCAGAAAATCATGGTCCAAATAAAATCGCACTTTATTTGGTGTGTGGGTAGGTGCTTGGGTGTGCATGTGCTATTTCAGTGTGAAAGTCGAGAGTCAGCTCTCCAACCACATGGGGCCAGCAGACTGAACTCAGGTTATCAGGCTTGGTGATAGACACCTTCATCCACCGAGCCATCTCACCCGCACAAATACTATTTTTAACAAAAAATTCAGGCTGTCAAGATGGTTCAACAGATAACAGTGCTTGCTACCCAGTGATGCAAACCTTGCAAGCTGGGTTCAGTCCCCAGAACCCACATCAAGGTGGAGAGAACCAGAGTAGCCTCTGATCTCCACACAGGTACCCACATACAGGTTAAACTACAGCAGTTTGGTTTACTGAAGTTTCTATACTAACAGAACAAAGTCCTAAATCAAGGCACTTTAAAATACATTAGGGCTTGGGGAACTGGAGAGATGGCTCAGCAGTTAAGAGCACTTGCTGTTTTTCCAAAGTACCTGTGTTTGATTCCCAGCACCCATGTCAGGTAGCTCACAACTGTCCATAACTCCAGTTCCTGGAGATGAGACACCTCTGGTCTCTACAGGCCCCTGAACTCCTGTGCACAGACACACATACTTAAAAATTAAATTAAAAATAATTTAATTAAAATTTTAAATCTTTTTGATACATTGGTGGAAACATTAGGTAGGCAGGTTGTCACAAAGCCAGGGAAAACTGCTACAGGTCTTAAGATGCTGGTGGTGTTCTTAGCCCTTTCTTTGGTTGGAAACTAGGAATTTTGTACATTTCAAAAGATTCTACCTAATGGCCACAGAGATGTGATGTCATGTACAGAGGACAATAGATGGTTATTGTAGGGGCCAAAGATGTCCCAAGATAATTTGACTCTGGACTTACAGCATTCCAACCTCACCACATCACTGCAGTTCTGAGCCCTTAATCAGCCTTGCAGAAGGTGCGGCTCCTTTTAGGGACATTGTTCACAGCTGTGTTGAAAGTTTTTACCGATTGCATGACCAGTGCAGTCCCGGAGAACGAGGGTGTCATTTGATGTCACTGAACGGATCCAGTCAGAGTTGAACTACCCCCAGGCACAGTCAGTCTAGGCCACTGACCTCATTCTGTCTGAGGTGAGAAGTCCCTCAGCTCACCCTGTATAGCACCTAGCCCTACTCCATCCTCTGGCTTAGCACCTTTCCATGGCTCTTCATCCCTTAGATCAAGCCTAATCCCTTTCCAGGCTCCACGAAGGCTAGTCTCCACTGCCAGACACTGCCTCTTGAAAACACTGTACTTTCTGGACAAGAATAAATCACTATTTGCGTCACCAATAACTCTGAACTTGCCATTCCCTCTGCTTAGATTCTTCACCTTTTTTTGTCCTCGCCTCAAATCAACCTTCAAGACAAACTGGATGCTACTGAGTGTGGTATCTCACACTGGTAAGCTCAGCCCTTGGGAGGCTGAGGCTGGAGGATCATTGTGAGTTTGAGACCAGCCTAAGCTACAGAGTGAGACACTGTTCTAAAACTAAACTAAACTAAAAATAACCTGGAGCCAGGCATGGTAGCACACATCTTTGATCCCAGATCTCAGGAGGCAAAGACAGATGAATCTTTGTGAGTTTGAGGCCAGCCTGGTCTAAGTAGTAAGTTCTAGGACAGTCAGAGCTCTGTGGAAAGACCCTGTCTCAAAAACCAAAAAAATAAAAAAAAAGATAACCTGGATGACACCAGCCAGCGGGGTTGTATGTCTCCAGTGTGGGCCTGCTACTGAGTGCTGTGCTGGTCAGTCTAAGACTGGGGGCGCTCTGGTGCTCTGCCAGTCTGGAACAATGAATCAGTATTTACCAACCTCAGACCCCACGAGGGAAAGACGGGGTAAGGTCCTAGGCAACTGGCAGAGAAGCAAGGGGAGCAGATGCCTGGCATCCACAGCTTCCTCTTGGTCGGTTCTGCCTACCCGCATTCCCACAGCTGGTTTACCAAACCAGAGGCCTTTTAATTTGCCTACCCGTGGTACATCAAGAGAAGAGTTTCACCTTGTTTGAGTTCCAGCTTTTCCATGATTGGAGGATGCAACATGTATATAAAGTGCAGCCATCTAAACTACAGCGTGAAGCTGAGCATTGAATCTCTGGGAGTCTGGAAACAGGACACATCCATCTTCCGCCTTTCATGCAAACATTTCCATGAAAAGAAACAGTTTCCAGCCAAGCCAATGCTTTTTCAGATTTATCTTATTTTTAATTACGTGTATGTATGCGGGTGGGTGGGTGGGATTAAAGATGTACACCTTGCCAGTGCTGGGATTAAAAGTGTGTACCACCACGGCCCAGCTGCAGAAATCTCTACAGCATCACCTGTCAGGTCCGGCCTGACGAGTCGGAAAGTACCTGAAGCGGGGGTGGAACTGAGGGGCCTTATGAGGAGAGGAGAAAAAGGACGAGAAGGGAAGGGAATAAACCAGGCACACACACAATCACTGAGCTCAGATGGACCGGAGCTGAAATTTTATTTTCCTCTCCAATTTTATACCCCTTTCATCAGGGGGCTGCGCAGCTACAGGGTTATGAATAAGGTGTTAATTACAGGGTACATAGGTGAAAACATCCTGAAGCCAAGATAAGTAACAGAACAAAGCATCTTCCCTGCTGGGGCAGGATGTTTACCCAGGGGAGATAACCTCTCTCCGAGGAGTTAGATATTTGCCCAGGGAAATAGCTTTCTGGGCGAAGTTAGAGGCTTGCCTAGGACAATAGCTTCTCCGGATGAAGTTAAATGTTTAGCCAGAGAAGGAACATTCCTTCAGAGGACTTTGGCTTCCCTGAAACAAGCCGTTCTCGGACGGACAATTATTAATTTTTCATGACTCAGTTATGCTCAGAAGATCTCCCAATAAAGGAACTAGGCAATATTAGCCAGAGGCTCACAGCGAGTCTGGGCCCAGAGTCTGAAGGGCTCTCCACAATCACCATCCTCTTTGTTTTTGGAAAAGTCTCACTCTGGATTCCAGGTGTCTGGAATACAGGCAAAGCTGTCCATGAACCCAGAGTTTATTTGCTCCCCAGTGCTAGGATTATAGACAAGGAACCACCACACCCAGCTCACAGTCTGGTTTTGGAAGCCTTGTTTTCTGTCAGCCTCTTTCACAGAAGATTGAACAGTGGAATACGGGACAGTGTTCAACACCTGTAATTATAACTCTATCACTTGGGAAGCTGGGGCAGGGGGGTCATCATGAGCTTCATTGTTTTTGTTTTTTGAGACTAGATCTTGCTGTATAGCCCAAGAAGGCTAGCCTCTAACCCCTGGCAAGCCTCTGCTTCAGTCTCCTTAGTGCTTAGATCACAGACCACCAGAACTAGCTTGGTTTTTATTATTTGTAGACAGGGTCTCACTATGTAGCTCTGAGGGGCCTGGACCACTCAGACCAGGCTGGCCTCGAACTCACAGAGATTTGCCTGCCTCTGCATTCTTGGGTGCTGGGATTAAAGGTCTGCAACATCGTGCCCAGTTTGGTTTGGTTTGTTTTTGAAACAGGTCTCACCATGTAACTAACCTAGGCTGGCCTCAACTGCTGATCCTCCTATATCAACCTCCTGAGCCCTTACCCTTACAGCCTATGCCACCACGCTATGCTCGCTTCATGGAACACATGTTCAGTGTTAGCCTGCCTGAGAGGCGGAGTTTCCTGTCAAGTGGAGAATTGGTGATTTCAAACAATGTGAACAATCTCCAAGTTCCTGAAAACAATTTAGACAGCCATTATCACCACAATGATTTAGCAAAGCTAATGGAAGCATAGGCTTAGTACGTGACCTCTAAAATTGGTGTAAAATAAAGTAACTAAATGCAAGTGTATTACAGGCATGCAAGCAGCAAATCGCTTTCAGTGTTCACTATCCAAACAAGGGTGCCATGAGTGGGTCCATAATCCCGGGGCAGTGGCCACTTTCTCAGTTTTGACAGAGAATACGAATAACCACCCGTAAGCAATATATTTTCATATAAAGTCAGAATTACAATTTTATTTCCTTTTAAATTGTCCAGTGCCCTTCACTTTAGATTTCACTTTACAGCCCCTTTTAAATTATTTGCTGGGTGTGGTGGCAAAAGCCTATACAATAGTTCCAGCTACCGAAGGTGAGGCTGCTGATACAGGACTGTTAAGACTCCCGTCTCTCTAAGAGTCGTTTTGTTTTAATTTATCTGGGAGTGATAGTACATGCCTTTAATCTCTGCACAAGGGAGGCAGAGGAAGTCAGAGCTCTGTGAGTTCAAGGTTAGCCTGGCCTACATACTGTGTTCCAGGTCAGCTGTGGTTACACCCTGGGATGGCCCTCCAGCCCCAAAAAGCAATTTTGGAATTCCCAAACTCAGAGTTGAGTGATGATTGCTAAATATCTAGGAACCTTAATAGCCTGTTGGAAAACAGTTAAGGACGTTGAAGAACTCATGGAGGAAAGCGCGACAAGCACAGCACTGGGACATCACAGGGATGCACTGTGCTCTGAGGGAAAAAGGAATGAGCGGACACAGGCTGGGGTAATGGCAAAAAAGACCAAAAACCTGACAGAAGGCAGGCTGCAGACTAAACCAACTCTAAAGTATACTATCAGAAGGGAGAACGGGCATGAGGTAGGCAAGAATGAGGTCCTGGTTCCTGACCCGCACAAATGAGAAAAAATATTTCCGGAGCTGGGAGTGAGGGAGGGAAGAGGAGAAGCTCGCGTCTGCACTGAGCCTGGAGTCAGGAAGCAGGTCTGTTGTTCAAGAAGATGAGCTAAATAGATAGCAGCGCCGCCCTACAAAGGGGCGCAGGACCCACGGCAGGATGCGGTGTGAGCTCATGGAACAAAGGCCACCCTCGCTTCCGGTCTCTGGGCGTCACCGGGGCCCGCGGTCCACCCTCCGCCCCTATTTCTCGGCCGAGGCTTTAAGCGTCGCTCCATATGGAGAACGGTCCTTCCCGCATCCGGCTCGCTGGGCATGCTGGGAGCGGAAGCCGGCCTCAAGCGCAGAGAACTTCGGGAGCTGTAGTTTGGGGTGTGCTCAAAACTGTCTCAAGTTCCGGAAGCGAAGTTCATTTGAAGCGAAGGTTCAGGAAGCGGTGGTGATCCCTGGGCAGGGTGCCCCTCCGCCGGCGGCACGGCGCACTGCGGGCCGTCTCTCCTCTCCGTAGGGCGTGGCACTTCCACGCCTCCACAATCTGCTCCACCTGTAGGGGAAAGCGGGTCACCACGCAGTCCCGAGGTCCCTGCCCCCCAACCCCGTCTTGTCCCCACGTGGCGGAGTGGAGGCTCTGAGTCTGGTTACTCGCGTCCGCACCGGGATGAGCGGCTCCCGTCGGTTCTGCTCTTCCAGGGCGCTCAGCTCTGCCGGGGCCAGCAACGCCAGTCTCAGCTCTCGAACCACTGGAGCCGCCACCTCGGCCACCGGTCGCTCCAGCACCGCCTGCGGAAGCCAGCCGTGAGCCCCGGCGGAGCGGCGGCCTGTGCCCTCCGCAACCCTCCCCCAGGCCCCACTTACCGCGCCCACGCGCGCCCAGTTTCGGGCTGCCTGGACCAGCTCAGCCTCGTCCACGCAGAGCTTGTCACTGCGTAGCACGGGCAGCAGCGCAGCGGCCGACAGCTCCAGGAAGCCACGGGTGCGGAGCGCCTCCTGTGGGCCGGTGGATTGGTCAGGGCAGAGAAGAATGGCGTGGGGGAGGCTTGCTTACAAGTATAAGGATGGGGAGCTGTACCTGGCTGTGTGCCTCTATGAAGGCTATGCACCGCTCCTGCAGTGGCCCCAGGCCAAAGGTTACAGCCACCTGAGAGCAAAGTGAAGGGGATCAGGCTAGAGACTGGAGAGGCGGAGTAAGCCAGCTTTGCACAAAGGTAGTTGGAGAGGCTGACAACATCTGGAATGTCTAATGAAATTAGACCTGGGGAAAGCGCAGTAGCCAGTGAACACACAGGCACACACACAGTTAAAGGAGATCATATTCAGGTCCTTCAGACTCCATCTTGGAACCCAATCTTGGCCTCTGAATTCCACATCCCATCTTTCCCTATTGCTTACAACCATTCCCTGCTCTTAATAGAAGACCACTGTGTAACCCCGGCTGAGTTGGCTGCCTCTGCCTCATGAGTATTGGGTTTGAAGGTGTGTGTCACCATGCCTGCCTTTCCCAGCCCTTTGAGTCTTCCTCCTATGTCTGACCTTACTGATACACTCGACACCCCACAGATCTAGGCACAGAGTTCATTCTCTAAGCATCCTTGGAGCACAGGTGCCCACATACTGTTCTACAGCAGATGTTGCCAGCCAATGATCCTGAACATGGAGTCCAGGACCACATTCTAAAAATCAAGATTCCTCTCCAGGATTGCTCAGCAATACCCACCTGCAGGGCCTCACAAACCAATTCCACATCCAGGACCTTCACCACAAACTCCAGACACAGCTGGGGACAGAATGAAAGTGAACTGTGTGACAGTGGCACTCCTTCAAGATCCCAAGCCCTACTGCACTCTAGAGCAGGCTTGGAGCAGTGAGTCATCCAGATCCCAGCAGCCCCAGAGCCAGCCACCTTGACCTCCCAGACTTGGGGAACAGAATTGTTCAGACCTGCAACTTGGCAAGCCTGGAGGCTGGCAAAGCCAAGCCCAGCAAAGCACCTTCTAGTGCACTTGTCTCTGATAAGAACCATTCAAAAGTTCAAGTCTCTTCTTCCCTCACGGTCTTCTTCTACTTGCTCCGTTCCTTGACTCAATGACACTTCTAATTTTAACAGAAACTTAAATTTCATGCTTGACATCTCCCTCTCATCCAGAAGAGCACTGGGTGGTGCCAGCTGTCTCCTCTCAGAGCCACCACCTCTTGGTAGTTTTAGACTGCCATTTCGGTCTTGGCCGCACCCTCTTGACTTCTGCACTGATCTGACTGGACTGACAGGCCTTTCCCTTTCCTTTTCTTTCAGTCCCTTTCCCCCTTAGCTCCCTTACCCAAAACTTTTCAGTGAATCTCCACTACTCTTGCATTAAAAGAAGTCCAGGGGAGGGAAAGTGAAACAGGGTCTTGCTGTGTAGCCTTGGCTGGTCTAGAACTTACTCTGTAGACCAGGTTGGCCTTGAGCTTGGAATTGCCCTCTTCTCTACTCTGCCTATTGAGTGCTGAAAATACAGGTATATATCACCACACCTGGCTAGTGCTGGGAATGAACCCAGAGCCTATAGCATGCTAGGCAAGTGCTCTACTACTGAACTACACTCCCAACCTAAAGCCCACATTATTGCATGAACCAGCCTCCTGATATTCTGTCCAGTCCACCCCATACCCGTGTTCCTGGTCCAAACACACCACCTACCTAGTCAGCTCCTTGAGTGCCCTGTGACTATAATGCCATCTTCCCACGCTCCTGAACAAAACTCCATTTGTTCTTTCAGCTCTAACACAAAAGTTTCCTTCTCCAGGAATCCACACATCGGCAGTTTGCTGATCACACTTAGACCCCTACTTTTAAGTTCAGCTTTTTGAGACTAAGACTCACTCTGTAGCCCAAGCTAGCCTGGAACTCCCTAGGTAGTTCAGGCCAATCTTAAACTTGCCACCCTCTCCAGTCTTCAGAGTGCTGGGAATACTAGCCTGAAGCACCATGCCCCATATATGTTAAGTGTATTCACGTGTCTCTCCATTCAATCATGGGCCAAAGCCAATTTACCCTTGTACTGCAGAACCAGCCTTAAATACCTCTGAGGCTTACTCAGCACACACTGAGCATGTGCAAAACCTGTGTACACAGAGAGATGTCCATACTTCTCTCTGTGAGATCAGATTGTGTGACGAAGGCCATGAACCGAAAGGCCAGAAGACAAGATGGCCTGCCTGTGACACCCACCTCTCGCAGTTCCTCCAGCCCATATTCCACAGCTGCTGTCAGCACCTCCAGCACCTGCATAGGGGGTGAAAGTCGAGGGGGTGGAAGGGAGTTTCCCCTGCCCCTCAACCCACAGCATAATGGGCAGACTCCTGCCTCTTGTATCTCCAGCCTCTCTCCCACCCAGACCCCTGCTTGGTGAGCTCACAGAGCAGCGGTGCAGCTTGACACTGTTGGTATACAGGAACTCCAGCACCGCTAAGAAGGCCTCAGCTGGCACAGTGCTTAGCACCACGGGACTAAGTACCCCAGGGCCCGGCTCTGTGCCCAAAAGTCTCTGGAAGAAGCTGCATCTACAGGCCAACAAGCACCGGTGGGCAAACACTTCCTGCCGTTCTTGACCAACCACAAAGCAGACATCGCTGTGGAAGAGAGAGCCAGAGAGAGGAATCGCAAACCTAGACTACACTTTTGGCTTTGCTTCTGCCACGCTGGGCCTTAGCTTCTTTTTATGTAAGGTCTGGGAGACACAGGCCTAAATTCTAGTCTCAGTTCCACCCTGTGACTTTCTATCTTTGGCTCTCAGACATCTCAGCCGTGACCACAGGTCTCAGAGGAGTTGACTATGCTTGGTCAAAGAGAGGATATCAGGGTTCATGCAAGCAAGATGGATCTCTCCCCAGTCTGAGTCTTAGGGGAAAGGAAACTCCTCTTTGTACTCCTTCCACAAGATGCTAGCTCAGCACTTTCACCCTTCCTCCTGTAGGAGGAGGGTGTGAGGATGTGGGGTACAGAGAACACAGATTGCAAACAGACATGGCAGTGAGGCACCATCATGAGGTGAGACCACATTTTCCATCTTCTGATCGCTTCCGGCCCCAGTCTCTGGGCCTCTGAGCCTCTGCATGAGGTAGAAGCCGGTAGGAGACAGCAGAGAAAGCTTTCAGCTCCCAAAGCCTCCTGCTCCCAGGCTCAAAGCCTGAGGCTTACTCTTCAGGCCAGACTGTGACATCCTGCCCTCAAAAGAAGAAAGACACTAAGCCTGGAGGAGCAGTGCAGCCTCTGAGATGGGGGAGGGGGGGTGGGGGGACACTCTGTCTCTCATGACCAGCCCCGCCCCCCGCTCCCAGTAAACTCTATTCCAGGTTTCAGAAGCTCTGGGGTCTTGGGCAAGCAGAGAGCAGTCAGCAACCTTGAACTACTTCCTGTCTGGGTCTCTGGCTCAATCCTTTGTGCTTCGTTCCTCTTATGAATCCCTAGAGTCATCTGCTCTGCTGTCTCTTCAAGGACAGAAGCCCCAACACTTAGTTGAATGCCCAGTGGGGCTAGGTCAGGTTATATCCCACCTTTCAGGACCGAGGGGTTGAGAAGTCCTTCCTCAGTCCAGAGAAGGAAGGGCTTTGCCTGAGTTCTCACAGCTGCCCTCCGGTCTATCCACCATCGCTGTGGCTCTGGCTCTGGGATATCATGGACACAGGCCAGTAGAGGTCAAGTGCTCTTTCCCAGCCTCTTCACCCAGAGCCGACTAGGGAAACCCACCCAGGGGGCCCACTGCCTCACCTGTACCAAGGGTTGTTGACAAGGCTTCGGAGTGCTGTGGAAAAGGGTGCAGCCTGCCCACGTACAACCAGTCCTGGGTTCTCCATATGTGGGCTGAGCAGCGGGACAAAGGGTGGAATGGCCTAGAAGGCCCAGCCAGGCAAGAGTCGTGAGGCCAGAGAGGCCTGTGAGAGAGGGCAGGAGCTGTGGAGGCCTGTTTGCTGAGGAGCTAAAGTTTAAGAAGAAAAGAGGCCCAGGTCCCTGAAGGAGGCCGGAGGTTTGGGAAAGGGATGCAGATATACAGAAGGGGTCCAGAGAAGCTGAGGCTGGAAAGGCTTACGATCCTGGGAGAAGCTGGTGGTGGATGAGGCCCAGGTTGGGAGCCTGCCCAGACAGCGGCTGGGTGGGAAGCCTTTGGGTTTCCATAGAAACTGGAGCTGAGCCTGAAGAGGCCCCGCCCATCTCCCCATTGGTTCTGGAAAAAAAATTCAGTGACGGGCCCTAAGAAGAGTCTGAGGGTCCTAGTTCTGGCTTCTGCCTACACTGGGTTCAGAATTCAAGGCTTCTGCATCCTAATCCCTTCCCAAAGGGTTCAGTTTCGAATCGGGATAGCCAGGCAGGAGACATCAGCTCACGGGGGAAAATTTTCACCCCTAAGTGTGGTTTTCAAAGCTCAGAAGAGAAAACCCAGACTTTGTCTGGGAGGGAGCAGCCCCATGCCATCCAGGGTAGGAGAGGGAGGCTTCAGTTCTAATGGAAGCAGCACAGCCTCTGCTCCCTGAGAAGCGATCATCCCTAAGGAGAGAGGTACTAAGTACTAGGTACTGGGGCATGAAGGAAGTATGGCCAGCTGGGGACAAGTCCCAGGACACTTGAGTGGGTCAGCAAAGGTCAAGAGACTGGGCTTAGATTAACCCCTGAGTCATGGCTATGCCAGGCCTGGGTCTTTCCCGCTGAGCCAATAGTCTCCCCCCTCAGCACACAGCTCTGAAGTAAGGAAGTCATCCAAGCCCCACCCCAGCTCTGCCTTGAAGCGGAAATGTTTGTCCTTGTTGAGGCTGATGGTGAGAACATAGAACCATGACGTACTCTTTCCTGTGAGCCCAGATACTGGATTCCTAAGAAGCTGCCTCCATAGTCTCAAGGTTCTAGCAGGTCTCAGACCCCTGTGACGTGTTCATGAATGGGCAGGCCAGATGACTGGCCACTTCATAAGAAACAGTGGCTCAAAAGCAAGCCCCTTTTGGGCCAGCAAACCTCTCTACACCTGCCCTCTTATCTGTGACGTTCTAGAGCCCCAAGCCCCTGTGGACCCTCTCTCCCCCCGTAACTCAGGGCACCCTCCCTCAGCAGGTGCTCAGAGCAGTAACACTTAGGTTATCCCAGGGTTTGGCTGGAGGGAGGAGTTCTGAGAGGGAGAGGCATCTTGCAACAGCAGCCCCATGGTTACTGCACAACACAACCCTTCCCCGCCTACAGGCCTGCCTGGCCAGCTCAGTGAAGACTGAGGCCAGGAGAGCTGGGAGGCCAGAGGCTACAGGTGAGTCAGGTGCCTGAGGGAGTTTCAGGAGAAGAGGGCATCCATCCCACAGATAATTCCGATGGCATTAGAGACCTAAGGAAGAGAGGCTCGAGGTTGCTTCACACATCGCCTGCCTCCGAATGCAGTCACCCAGCGCAGAGATAAGTCACACCCTACCTAGAGCAGGGAAGACTAGTTAAGTTCTATACTTCTAAGGCTAAAGAGATCTGTGGGAGTGACCGAGCTGGGACTGCCCCATCTGGCATGGATTGAAGAAACCCAGAAACCAGCTTCATGTCCTCATCCTGCTGGCGAAGTCAAGTGGGAGGGGAAAAAGGAAGTAGATTTCAGTCTCAAGCAATTAGCACCCTTTTTCCCTTGGTCATGGTGGATGCTAATTGCTTGAGCATGAAATCTACATGACCAAGGGAAAAACACTCTGGGCAGGGGTTTCACAATCATACAGGCTAAGCAACAGCCCTACCCTTGCTGTATCTCTAATAGCTCTTAGCCTTCACTAAGCACCTAGTGGCCCAAGCAGCCCCAATTTGATCTCCTTGTTCCAAAGATACAGGTTAAGATATGGAGTAAGCTGGACATAGCGATATATGCCTACCAGGGAGGCACTGAGTGTGGTGGTTCCACAGGCCTGTAATCTCATCGCTCAGGAGTTGGAGGGAGAGGAATGCCCCATTCAAGGCTGGCTTCAGCTACATAGGAGAGTCAGAGGCCATGTGAGATATTGTCTCAAACATATACAAGAGGGGGGGGTGGATCTCAACTTCACTGATCTGAGGCTGGGTGGGTGTAGGGAGCTCTCAGCCAGTGAAGGCCACTCAAGTGTGGATCTTCCAGCAGGCAGGTCCATGGCTGGCAGAACTCTGCCTTCCGGAAGCCAGGAAGAGGAGGCTATCAAAGACCCTGCTCTGAAATTATCACCAGGGAAGCCTGGAGGTCACCTGCCCAGCATTGATGAGACCCGATCTATAGGCCCAGCCTCCCGTCGTGGCTCCGTGATGGCTCTACCCCCATCCTTCTCACGCCGCAACTCACTGGCAGGACCCCTAGTAGGTCCTGGAGGTCGACGACCATCCCTGGGCCCAATGCCCCCTCTAGGCTCACGAATTAGCTTTTCTGGGTTGCCCCTGGTGCCTGCCCGTCAGATGGCACCCTCGTACCGCACAGAACCAGCACCGGGAGAGCGCTGGGAAGCTACGAGTGCCCAGCGCATCCTGGAGGCAGCCCTAGACGCAGGACTGAGCAATGTGTGCTACTCGGGTACTGAGGCGGGGAAGCTGGCGCAGGTGCTGTGTGAACAGATACGTGTACGTGTGCGAGAGCTCAGCCTACCCCGCTACAAACTGGTGTGCAGCGTGGTGCTGGGGCCACGCGAGGGGCAAGGCGTGCACGTGGTCAGCCGCGCACTCTGGGATGCGGTGCACGATGGATTGGCCTCTGCCACCTTCACCAATACTTCACTGTTCGCTGTGGCTACTGTCCACGCTGCCTACTGGGAATGAGAAGGCCTTCAAGTTCTGAAAAACGGTTTATTATCCCAGGAGGAGGCCCCCCTGGGGCTCACATCCCAATAAATAAATGTCTGTTAATAAATAAAAGTGGTCCATAAATAATGCCCCCTAGCTGGGAGCTAAGGCTCAGGCTTATGTCAGGGAGAAGGGTAAGAGACAGGGAGGGCAGGCCGTCCCCAACTGTAGTAAAGCTGCTCCCTGATTCCCTGGGGGATTCAGCCCAGAGCCCCCAGTGAGGCACCAAAGGGACAGGAAGCGCCACAAAGGCAAGGGCCAGAGCCTTTCAGGCACAGGTCTGGGGTCTGGATCACAGCCTGCTCTGCAGGTTGGAACCTAAGCGGGACTTCGGTCCCTGAGCAGGCGCAGAGCATAGCGCAGTCGCTGCCGCAGGTCTGGGGAGCAGCCCAGCTGCCGGAGGTGGGAAGCGAGGTAAGTACAAGCACTGCGATTTCGAGCCACAAAAGTCACAAGGAGAGGCTCCCAGCCACTGAGGATCAGCTTTGTGTGGTCCCCATAGAAGTTCACCTGGACACAGAAAATAACGCTGATTAAGGCTTGGTCACCAGAACCACATTCCTTCCCGGAACCCTGGACCTACAGACCTTCCCTCCTTTTCCAGGATGGGCTCTTACCTGGACAGTGCCGTCGCTAAACAGCATGAGTAGGGCCTGATCAGTCTTGACCCACTGCAGCAACAAGGGCGGGCCAGGCACCTCGACCTCTTCCACACTGGGCAGATCTCCGCCCTGGGAGAACAGGCAGGTCAGGTCACTGGCCTGGCACGAGCTGGGTCTCTCCCTATGGACGTCTCCTTCCCTTACAGGTTCAGCCCCTAGCTTTGAGCCACCCGTCCTCCGATACCAACGATAGAGAATCAGAAGAGATCAAGATGCATTAGTCTCTAAAGCGGCCCCACTGCAGCCCACACACCTTCATGAGGT
This sequence comes from Cricetomys ansorgei, assembly GCA_026225945.1. Lineage (NCBI taxonomy): Eukaryota > Metazoa > Chordata > Mammalia > Rodentia > Nesomyidae > Cricetomys > Cricetomys ansorgei. Next base: position 1,501,512 of record JAMJFZ010002837.1, on the reverse strand, counting down.
GCTGCTCCATGTAGGAGGCGAAATACCGCAGGATGCCCAGCTGAGGCTGCAGAGCACGGGGTACAGAACCCACAGAGAAGGAGAAGTGCTTCGTGCTGGTGGGGTTGTAGTGCACAATCCTGAAAGTGGGGACACAGAGAGGAGGAGCCTAGCACCGCCAATCCTCCCCATTGGGTTTGAGACCCCAGGCTCCTGAGCACTGAAACGGACGCCAAGGTGCAGCCCCACTAGGTCCAATTACCTAAATGCAAAGCACCCCGAAATAGCTCTTACTTTCTATTGGCTGACAGGGCCATGTGTGTGCCATCGTTGAAGAGCACGGCTACACGGCGGCTGGACAGCTGATATCCAAAGCCAAACTTGTTGGAGTAGTCAACCCACTTGCTGACCCACACCAGAGGCTCGGGCTGTGCCAGCGGGGCTGGGTTCTGTTCCGCTGTTACAGGAGAGGAGGGAGTGAAGACTTTCCCCTGGCCTCTAGGTCAAAAAGAACTCGCTAAACCATTCACATGTACCAGAGCCCAGCCTTACCTGGGGGCATGAAGGCCACACAGTTCCTCAGGGCACAGAGGGCAGACTCCACCACTGTGGCCACAGTCAAACCTTCTTCAAACCCTGAGGGAACAGGACACTAACATTTAGGCAATAGCCTCCCAGGGCCCAGGCCATGTCCCTCAGCCAAACTGCTTCCTCTGGCCCCTAGTCTCCACCCCAGCAACCTCTAGCACCTCTCATCTTCTGGCTCCTCACCATCTCCACTGCTTGCCAGTGTCCCACGGGGTGAGCTGTCCTCAGCAGCTGTCTCTACCAAGCTGACAGGGGCCACACCCGAAGCTGCTGGAGCCTGAACATTTGGGTAGAGAGGGAGTCAGATAGGCCCCAGAATCCTAATCCTTGGAAGTCCAGTGGCCAGCCCATCCCTGAGGGCTCTTGGGGCACCCCAGGTCAGCCTCAGCTGGCTAATGAGACACAGCCAATTAGGCCACCACGAGGTCAGATGCTTCGTCAGCCTTTTATGCCGGGCTTCCCTCAGCTGCTAGGGTCGGGGTGAGTCAGGGGAATAACGCTCACGTGAGTGCCTCACCTCGGGCTTGACATCCGGATGACCGGGATGACCGATGGATGTGCGCATGAGGCCGCTCACCAAGCAGGAGACATTATCTCCTTCTTCAGAATGGTTCTTATCTGGGGGTGAGGGAGAATACAGCCCTCAGTGTCTTGGTTGGCCATGTTTCCCCAAAGGTTCACAGACAGGCAGGTCTTCCCAAGTGTCTAGACAATACACAGTTTTCCCAGGAGTCTGCAGGCACTCACACCCTCAAACCACCCCCTACTCAAACGAATGTAACAAGTCAGTAAGCCACTCTTCTGCTCCCCCAACCCATGGACATCCCACTCACTCTTGTTCTTCTTCCTGCCAAACAGGCTCTTGGTAACTTTGGCAAACAGACTCCTCGCAGGGTTGGGGGGTGTCAGATCTGGAACCGTCACACAGCTGCTGACAGGGAGCCTATCAGGGGTGTAGCCCTGGCGGAAGAGAGCCCCGCAAGCAGAGAAGTGAGACCCCAAGGTTCCTGATCCCATGTATCCTTTAGGAACATGCAGACTGAACTCAGGTGTCTGGAGAACCACAGACCTTCGTAAAGAAGTCATGGCGCAGGATCTGTTCAATAGAGGGGCGGTCTCGGGGTGAAGCCCGAAGGATGGCAGCCAGGAGCTGACGGGCGGGTAAGGAGAGGCTGGCAGGCAGCGTGTAATGAACCTGCTTGATGCAGCGGTAAGTTTCCTTCAGGTCAGCTGTCTCAAATGGGGGGCTCCCACAGAGGAGCGTGTACCTGTGCCCAGAGTCGGGAAGTCAGGAGTAAAGTGGCCCGGGGCACCCCCATCCATGCACCTCCCACCTGTCTGCCAATGACCTCCCACTCACATGACACAACCAAGTGACCACACATCTGCCTCCGGGCCATGACCCTGTCTCAGCAACACCTCCGGAGCCACGTAGTTGGGAGTACCACAGATGGTCCTGAGGAGGGAAGGGTGGAGAGGGGAAGGCTCAGACCCAGCCCAGCACCCACCCCCACCCCCATTCCTGCCCCTGCTGTGAGTTCAGACAAAGCAGCTGCCTGTCACCAAAGGCCAGAGAGCTCCAGCTTGTCTTGGGACAATGGATGCTGAGTATGGCAGCTGAGTCCTCACCCGCCCGGCCCGCCTAGCCCAGCTGCTCAGCTGCTCCGCAGGACAGGAGGAGGCCCTGACCCCCATCACAACCCCCTCTCCCAAGGTCAATACGGAGGGTCTGTGACTGAGCCCATCCCCCCACTCCCGTCTGTCTGTCAAACACTCATTAGGCTGTCACCTCCCACGGTCTGTGCTCCACACAACCAACACCAGCTGTCGCCCCTCCATAAACACTCACCTGCCGCATGCATGTGCTGTTACACACACTGTCACAGTGACCACAGCAGGGTCCTCTTAGACACACAGGGTGTCACGTCTTGTCATTCCCACACTCAGTCCGTCTCACATGCACATGCTCACTGCCTGACCTATGTTTTCCCCAACACAGGATCAGTCATACATTTCCAAAAATCTTTAGACCCCATCTGTCTCAGGGACTCAGGACACCCACCCATCTGTGCCACACACTCATAATGCTGTCCTATTCACCAAACCCAGCAACCTCGGTCAGCCGGTCACCCTTTCCCTGTTTATCCCAACAGCACATCAAGTCACCTTGCTTCCCATACACCCACTGTCTGTCACGTTGCACACCATCTGTGTCACATACAGACTGGCAACCATCCCCTCACTCACTTTTTCCTCTGCTCCGGGGGCTCTAACCGAGCTGCCAGCCCAAAATCCCCCACCTTCAGTTCCATGTTATCAGTGATGAAAAAATTTCCTAGACAGTGTCAGAGAGACGCGTCAGATTCTTCACTCCCTCTCTTCCCTCCCGGATCTTCTCCACCCGGCTGACCAGACTCAGGAATCTCACCCAGCTTGAGATCTCTGTGTAAGATGCCCCTCTGGTGCAAGTACTTGAGGCCAGAAAGGATCTGGCGCAGGTAGTAGCGAACCTCTGGCTCCAATAGGGTGTGCCGGGCCTTCCAGATGTGGGCCAGGGACTGCAGAAAGCCGTGGTTTCAGTCCCCGCTTGCCTTCCCAGACCCACCCTCCATCTGTGTTTGTTGAGGATGACAGGGACTCAGTTTTGGATTTTAAAAATCTCCTCCCTTGCCCACCCCTGTTCCCGCTGTATTCCCCCCGATTCTGGACCTTTCGGCTACAGAGCTCCAGGAAAATGTATATGTTCTCGGCATCCTCGAAATGGTGCGAAAAGCGAACGATATGGCGGTGCTGTAGGTCTCGGTGCAACTCGATTTCGTTTAGGATCTGCGACGAGGGCGCGAGATCATCATCTTTCCAGGGTTCCCACGCCACCATCCCCTCCCCACCCCTTGGTCCTCAGGGCCTGGACCCACCTTCTCACGCTGATGCGGCTTGGCGACGCGGCTCTGCGGGATGACTTTGACCGCGTAGGCTACCCCAGTCTCAGTGTCGGTGGCTTCATAGCAGCGGGCGAAGCCCCCCTAGGAGGAAAAGGAGGCGTCGGTCTGGGCGCTCCCGAGATGCCGGGTCAGGCAGGCCCGCAGGGCTCCCCTCGTCCTCCGTCAGCGGTACCCCAGAGCCCCCGACCCACCTTGCCCAACAAGCGGCCCTTGATGTAGGTACGTCCGCTGCGTGGGTCAGTGATGAGGCGACCCGGGTCCGGCGCCGGTGGCCCGGCCAGCACCTCAGGCTCCGACCGCGGCGAGGCACTGGCAGGCGGCCCCGGGCCCGCGGGGGGCGCGGGAGGGGCGGCCGCGCGCGGGAAGGGGCGCGGGGACAGGAAGCCGGCAGCGGGCTCCATGCGGGCGGCGCGGTGCAGCGCCTGCCGGGCTGGTTCTCGGTTCCGCCCGGCCCCAGCCGCGCGTGGCGCTGCCTGGTTTCTCTACGCTGCAATCGCGCCCGAGGGAGCCCGGCGTTTTTATCAATGAACGCCTGCCCCCTCCCCGGTGTCTCGTCATCGCGAGCTCCGCCCCTTTCCTGGCAGCCAGGCTAAGAGAAGCCACGCCCTCCGTTCGGCCTCTAGTCATCTGAAAGTTCCTCCCCTTGCCCGTCGTACTTTAAGGCCACGCCTCCTGCCTGGCCTTAAAGGCGCCGCGTTAGTGCTAATCAACCAGCCTGTGAAATGCAGCTGCTTTTTTTTTTTTCTCTCTGCTACCCTCTCCACGTGGTGACTACGTGTCGGGCCAGTGGTAGCGCCATTCTTTCTTCGGGGTATGTGCTGAAATCGGAGTGGAGGCCAGGTATCCGGAGGCCTCTTCTGAGCTACAACAGGGATCAGCGTTCCAGCTGGGAGAGGAAAGGCAGGGGTGGCGCAAACTTCCGTCGTTGCACGTCACCAACACGGGCGGTCTCTTGTTAGCGTCGTTTGCTCTGGGACAGGGCCCACAGACCTAGCCTAGTGCTGCCCTCTTTGGGGACTACGGAATAGCACGCTTCGGAGCCTGATTTACCTGGTCTGAGACTGTGCAATGGATTTGTGGAACAGAGCTTAGTATTCAAGGCTTTTACCGTGCCACATCTTCCGCTACCCACCTCCGCTACCCACCTCCACATTCTTCTTCTTCTTTTGAGGGGAAGAGGAGTTGAGGCAAAGTAGCTGCCATGTGACCCAGGCTGGCTTCGAACTTCGAGATCCCTCCACCTTCACTTCTGACGTGGTGGGATTACAGGTTTGCATGCACCTCCCGCTCCGGATTACTTGAGGGGAGGACACTAGGGTACTGAGGAGCTCCCTATGACAGTCCCAAAATACCCATTGCCCCAGGCAGCAACCAAGAGGCCAGAAAGTGAAAAATGAGAACTCGATACTCTCAGGTGTAGAGACTGGCGATTGGGCAGTTAATATTGAAACCATTTGGAGCCCTATGCATGCTCAGTGTGGAATCTTAATCTCTCTGACATTGTCCAAGGATCACAGATCCTTGTGGGCTTTGTGGGCTTTTCCACTCTGAGCTATCCATTCAGATCAGAGTTTACTGAACATCTGCTGAGCGGCAGGCACCGCAGCCAGTAAGAATGATCAAGGCTGCAGCCAGCCCTCCTTTAATTTACATGATTCTACTTTGTGGAAACAGATATAAACAAAGTAATTACAGGCTATGAAAAGAGCAAAGAAGGAAGTAAACAAAAGAGCACCCAAGAGCCTGCTTTACAAAGAGTAGTCTGAAAAGCCAACACATATATACACCTAATTCTGCCACCTAGCTGAGTTTTATCTTCCAAATATCTCTTTGTTACCCATTCAGCTCCATCTGGTCTGGGTCATCATCTCTCTTGTTGAAATCCCAGTCTCCATCTCATCCTGCTTGGATATGGTGTCAGACAGCTCACCCAATCTTCATCAGACTCGCAAGGACCTAATTCAAGTTTGCCCTTCATGGCCACAAAAAAAAAAAAAAAAAAAAAAAAAAAAAGAGGTCCCAGACAGCCTAAGATCAAGAGAAATATTAGTAGTTGAAATGAGAGGGTGGGGGATGGGGTGGGCAGGAAGGTCTTAGGTGTCACGCTCAGCAATTTTCCTGGAGAAGAAGGTGGTGGGGCCAGAAAAGACAAGACTTCAGGTCAAATGGACCCGAAGCATTGGTGGAGCTTCAAAAGACATTCAAAGGCTGGGCTGGAGATTGAGACAAGAAGATCAAGGGTTCAAGGCTGCCCTAGTTAGAGTCAATTGTCATCCTGACACAGCCCAGTCATCTGAGGCAATCTCACTGGGGAATCGCACAGGTCAGACTAACCTTTGGCTGTGCAATTGAGGAGCTGTCTTGATTGTTGATTGGCATGGGAGGGCTCAGCCCACTGTGGGTGGCTCCGCCCCTGGGCAGGTTGCCCTGGGCTGTATCAGATATAAGGAAGTTAGAAGAGAGGCCTGGAGAAATGATTCAGTGGTTAGGAGCATGTAGTACTCTTTCAGGGGTCCTGTGCATCTGTGCACGTGTAATGACAACAAACATTTAAAGAAAGAATGAAAGCTACCAGAGAGCAATGAGGGAACAAGCCAATAAGCAGCATTCCTCCATGGTTTCTCTTCAGTTCCTGCTTCTGCTTCTGCTCTGGCTTCCCTCCATGATTGACTGTAACCTATAAAGTGAGATTAACCCTTTCCTCCCCAATGTCACGATGTCTGTCACAGCAACAGAAAACTAAGTAGAACAAAGTTCATCGTTGGCTGTACACATACTGAATTTGAGATTAACCTGGAATAAATGAAATCCAAGACATTCAATATTGCTTATTTTATTTTACAGTGTTGGGGATTGAATCTGGACCTTGTTCGTGTGATGCAAGTTTTATTACTAAGCTGTGTCCTCAGCTCAACCTTACAGCTTTATAGTCGGAAAATGAATTAAGATGTCTGTGTATTACTTTGCTAGAGATGCCACAACCTTAAATTGAATAGCTTACAAGACAAAAGACTATTTCCTCAGTTTGAAAGATTGGAGATTCAGGATCAAGGTATAAGCAGGACCAATTTATTTTGTTTTTTAACATTTTTTAAAGGCTTTTTAAAAAAAAAAAAAAATTATTTTTAGATCTGCATGTACACCTGCGTGCCAGAAGAGGGCATCTGATCCCATGATAGGTGGTTTTGAGTTACCATGTGGTTGCTGGGAATTGACTCAGGACTTCTGGAAGAGCAGTCAGTGCTCTTAATCACTCACTGAGCCATCTCTCCAGCCCCTAACATTTTTTTAAAATTATTTTTATTTGTATTAGCCAAGCAGTGGTGGCACAAGCCTTTAATCCCAGCAGAGGCAGGTGGATCTCTGAGTTCCAGTCCAGAGTGAGTTCCAGGACAGCCAGGGCTACACAGAAAGACCCTGTCTCAAAAACAGCATGGACCTCCACCACCTGGCTCCAGGTGAGATTTCTAAACTGAGCTCCGAGAGAGAACAATGTGCTCCTAGAGACCTGAAGCGGGAGAGCTCACTAGTCCACAAGGAACTGAAAGTTCAGGAGCTGGGGATGTAGCTCAGTTGGTAGACTACACGTTTAACAGGCATCAGGTTTGATCCTTGAATAAAAATGAGGACAAGGCCACTCCTAGGCATGGTTGAAAAGAAGGTATTGTAAATATGAAGGAGAGTACAGCCAGAGGCATCTGGGAAAGTCCAGAACAGGGAGAGAAAGAAGTACACTAAACATGACCAGCAGACTGAACCTGGCCAAGGGGGTTTGAGGGTGAGAAAGGAAGAGAAGAGAGGAAGACCAAGAAGGCAAAGAGAACCAAGAGCACCAAGAGAAGGCATGGTGGAAATGGCAGGTTTAAATAGGAAACAGTGTGTGTGTGTGTGTGTGTGTGTGTGTGTGTGTGTGTGTGCGCGCGCACGCGCGCGCGCGCACCACAGGTGCTAAATGAGCCTATAGAAACTAAGCTGACACTTGTATATGCTAATAGGCACCACAGTTAGCCATTTGTCCTGACAATCCCTAGTACCAAACCTGGTTTGATCCCTAGCACTGCATAAACCAGGTATAGTGTGTGATCACACACCTGTAATCACAGCCTTTGACTGGTGGAGACAGAAGCATCAGGAGTTCAAGGCCAGTCTCAGCTATATAGTTATTTCCAGGTAAACTTGAACTATATAAGACCCTGTCTCAAAATGCATCTGGAAATTTAGCTCAGTTGGCCCCTAAGGCCCTGGGTTTGATCCCCAGCACTTCGTAAAACAGTTATGGCATAAGCCAAGTGTGGTGTCACGTTCCTGTAATTCTATCATCCAAGAGGTAGAGGTAGGAGTTCAAGGACATTTGTAAGAGCAAAAGATATGTTTAAAATTTTAGCTACTGTGCCTAAAATATCTTTAAAAGAAAAACAGATAACCTCCTGGAATGCTAGGTTGGGCTGTTCAATTGAGATAGTCTTTAATCTCCCTTGCCCAAGGACATAACCTCATACCTAATAATCACTAGGTGGGAGTGGCTAGATCTCAAGTTGACCCTATTGCAACAGATGTGCTCCAAATGCATCTGATGTGCTTGGTCATTTGTGGGCGGGAGATAACTCAGACAGGAAGTACATCAGGATAGATGCTTGCCACTGATTGGACCTGGTGGAAAGTACATATCCTTACAGGTTCTGCCTTTTTAAGCACCTGTGCCCCCTGATTCAGGGCCTTTCTGTGGGAGCTCAGGAGGTGGCAGGTTCACTCCATGGGTACCTCAGAATGATCTTGGTCAGAGTCCATCTTCTTGGCCAGTATTTAGTTAATTTAATTAAAGTTTACTTGCTTCAAATTTGGCTTGATTGTGGTGGTCTTATTCTCAAACAGATTTAGGATTTACATATTCTCAGCCACATAGCAAGTTCCAAGCCAGCCTGGACTACACTAGGCCATCTCCAAACAAAAGAGATACCAAAAAAAAAACCCCAAAATCAAACCAAAACCCCTAACAAAATCAGAGTAGTTGGAACATTTCAAAAGCTCTTTAAAGTAAGGTATATGGGTGAGTTAAAGGTCTTCTTGTCCCTCCTCACTTTGCAGAGTCTTCAAGTAGCCTACCTGCCATGCCTTGGCTATCTAAAGGAAACAGATTTGAATTTGGTGAAACGGTTATTTGGAGTCTGGCAATATAGCCAGGGTCAGGAAATGTGTTTCAAGAAATGAAAAGAGCAGAATAGGTTTAATGGGTTTCTGAGGAGAGGAAGCTGGTGTTGTGGCCCACACCTGGTTCTCTGGGCCTCCTTTCCAATACTGAGATGCTCCTGACAAACAAGTCTTCTCTTTCTAGGCCTGGGACTGAAGGTTGAGCTCAGGCTGTCTGACCTATCTCTGCCACAGAAGACAAGGGCCCTCAACTGAAATCCCTCCAGGGATGTGCGGTCCTCTTTCTATGCGGTCCTCCCCTGGCTCGCTTCCCTCAGACCCAAGGTAGGGCTTCGAGCCTCCTGCACACTATTTTTTCTCATTCTCTCTCCAGTGCTAGGGATTGAGCTCAAGAATTCAGAACTGTTAAGAAAGCGTTCTACCACAGAGCTACACCTCCCCCCGCCAGACGACCATCCAACTGTCCAGCTTGGAAAGTTAACAAGGCGTTTGAACCCTCCTCTGGATACCAGGATACCAGGAGGTCTTTCTGGATGTCATCGCCCTCAGTCCTGGTATCAAACCGAGGGCTCTGTGCTTATAGGAAAATACTCTACCACTGAGCTCTGTCCAGATTGTTGTCATTTAAGGGCTTGCCTGTGCCTCCTCTCCCTTGTAACCTGTGGACCTCCCATGTCTCAGGCACTGGCCTAGGCAATTAGTGTATTGATTGCTCCCATGATATGGAAGTAATTATAATCCTGACAAGGAAATGAAAGCTTATAGGGTGGAAGCAATTCCCCCAAGGTCAACTCAGGTCCCCAGGACCAGAACCAAGATCTAAACACAAGTTGGACTGACTCTGTTAGTTATACTTGCTCGGCCTGTGCGCCTGCGCCTGTGTACACCTGTTCTTTACTTGTTCCCATTCCTAGCTCTCTCTCTTCAGAGCGTGAAGCTGGGCTGAACCTGAGATTTTTCTGAGCTGTCTGTGTGTCCATCCCTGAAAGTTGCTGTCAGATGACCTGCTCTGTTGAGCATATGTTCTAGACTCCCGGTCCCCTTGGCAACTCGGAGTCGGAGTCAGTGTCTTTCGGTCAGAAGCTAAGAGAGGAGCGGGAGTCAAGAATAAGAAGTGCCACAAAGGTTAGGGTCAGGCTCAGGAAGAAACAGGGTTATCAGTAAGGAGACCGGGGTCCTTGGTGGTGCTACAGCCACCTCATGGGTTCAAGGCCAGCATGGAATACATGGTGAGATTTCCACAGGAATAAAAAAATGGAGGAGGTGGTGCGATAGCTCAGTGGGTGAAGATCCTGTAAGAGCAAAATTTATGCTTTCAATTTTAATTACTCTGCCTAAGAGATCTATGGAACAAGGCCATAATGTGGTGCCCTTGTGGAAATGGTCACACGGAAGCTGTGGTCAATGACAACCTTTGCTACCTAGCTCATCCAAGGCTGTTGGAAGTTTGGCCCCTCCCCTCTGCACTGACAGACCACAAGCCACAGCAAACACTGCCTGCTTTCAAAGGAGGGCTGCAATTGGCAGAATTGCTTACATAAGTCCCTGTTTGCCGGAATACACTTATCCCAGCATCCCTGTCTTAACCAATGTCCTTTACCCCTGAGTACCAAAAGATCCTCCCCTGCCTGAACCCCATAAAATCTCATGACCCTTTCATTAAACTCAAGAGGTGTTCCACTGACAATGCTCTTTCAAAATTCTTTGTGTTCCATCAACTCTTATTCCGCTGATCTGGGACCTGCCTGCATTGACCCACGTTCTGTGCTTTCCCTCTCAGGGGCTAGGCTAAGTGGTCATATAGGAAGGGATGCAGGACCCTGAGGGAACAGGAGAGAAACAACCCACACCATAACTTCATGGAGTGCTAGGTGGGGCTGTTCAGGTGAAATAGTCCTGAATCCCCCCTGCCCAAGGACATAACCTCTTGGATTGTTGGATAGGGAGTATCCAGATCCCATTTAGTTGACCCTACTGCACCAGATGTGCTCCAAATGCACCAGATGTGCTTGGTAGCTTGTAGGCAGGAGATAACCTAGACAGGAAGTACAGCAGGATATATGCTTGCCACTGATTGGACCTGGTGGGAAGTGCGTAGTTTTCCGGGTTCTGCCTTTTTAAGCACCTGTGCCACATAATTTGGGCCTTTCTGTGAGAGCTCTGGAGGTGACAGGTTCGCTCCATGGTTAACTCAGAATGGACCTGGTTGGAGTCCATCTTCCTGGCCAGTATTTAGTTAATTTAGTTAATACTTGCTTGCTTCAAATCTAGCTCAATTGTGATGGTCTTATTCTCGACTGAATTTGGGATTTACAATGCTTGCCATGTAAGACTGGCGACTTGTGTTCCACCCTCAGAACGCACATAGACGGGGAAGGAAATTCCACAAAATCAGTTCCACAAAACAATCCTCTGACCTGCACATGCACATCACACACACATACAAAACTATAATAATATTAATAATAATAATAATAATAATAAGCAAATACATAATTTTAATTTTAAAAAGTATAAAAGATGTCAGTGAGGTGACTCCATTGGCGAAAAGCACTTCCACCAGGCCTAACAACCAAACTCAGTCCTCGGGACTCAGTGGAAGGAGAGAACTGATTCACCTACACACAGAATAGATAAATAAGTAAATATAATTTAGAAGTTTAAAGCAAACCAGGCTTAGCGGCTCATGCTTTTAATCCCAGCCCTCAGAAGGCAGAGGCAGGTGGATCTCTGTGAGTTCAAGGCCAGCCTGGTCTACATATTGAGAGTTCCAGGACATTCAGGGCTACAGAGAGAACCTTTCTTAAAATATAAATGAATAAATATTAAAATTAAAATTTTGAGCAAGGGAATGGGAAACAGCTCAGTCAGTAAAGTAGTTGCCAGTGCAAACCCAAGGGACTGATTTTGATCCCTGGAATCTATGTTAAAAGCCAGGCATGGTGGCACACCCTTATGAGGTAGAGACAGGTAAATCCCTGGAGCTAACTAGTCAGCATGGCTTAATCCACAAGCCCCAGGTCCTAGTAAGAGGGAGGTCCTGTCAAACAAAGTAAACAGCTTCTGAGGAATGACATCCAGGGTTGACCACTGGCCTCCACCTGCACAGACATGAACAGGAACAGCCAGCCAGCCAGCCAGGCAGCCAGCCAGTCAGCCAGCCACACACACACACACACACACACACACACACACACACACACACACACAGACTACATACACACACACAGAGAAACACTACATAGACACACACAGACTACATACACATACACACAGGCTGAGAATTCACCTCAGTGCTTGCCTAGTCTGCAGGAGGCCCTGGTTCAATTCCCAATACAGCATAAAACAGTGTGGATATACACACCTATAATCCCAGTACTTGGGAATTAGAAGCAAGAGGATCATAAATTCAAGATCATCCTCAGCTACGTGGGAGCTGGAGATCATGAGACTCTTAGGCACCACCCCCAACAATTACTAATAGAGTATGCTTCATGCTTCCCTCCTGATGGCTCGAATACTTTATATATTAACTAATATTTCCAGCGAATCACTGAAATTGATATTGTCATCTTTAGTTCTTGGTGAAACTCATTGATTAAGCATAAAGAAGTTAGGCTTCTATGGTGACATATGTCTATGGTCCTAGCACTTGGAATGTGGAGGCAGGAGAATCAGGAATTCAAGATCATGCTTAACTACACTCAGAGTTTGAGGCTAGCCTGAGCTGAATGAAACTCTGTCAAAATACATACATACATACATACATATATATATAGCTTGTCTGAAGTCATGAGGCTTGGAGAGCTTGGGAATGTGGGCAGTCTGGAAGTACATGCTGTTAAGTACTAAGCTGTGTGGCTTAGTTGATTTTTTGTTATGTATAAAATAATTGTTTAGTGCACTGTTGGGTGAGAGGCTGCCTAGGTCTTGGTGTTTTGTATTGTCTGCAGGTGTTGGATTTATGGGGGGGATGTTTGATTGCTTATGATCCGCACCTGCCATCAATAGACTACCTGAGGAGTTCTAATCAATAAAAACACCTGAGCTCAGACGTTCTCTGCTTGAGGTTCCACTGTCCGATGTGGCGCTGGCCAGGATAGTGGTTCCCTGTGCTCAGGTCTGGCAGAGTTTGAATATTGCCTCTGTCTCTTGCACACAGTGGCTAACCACAACACCGAACTTCCCTGTGAAGAGAGGAGGGCACGGTAGGCAGGACCAGTAAGAAAGGAATGGAGAAGCAGGCAGGGCAAGTGATTTATGGACGGAATGGTTCCCTTTCGAGGATCATAAAGCTGGGAGAAAGGGTCTATCCTCAGTGGGAAGGGAGATAAGGTAACTTAGGAGGGCAGGGAAATGTGTGTTCCTTCTCCTTCCAGGGGGAGGGCTTCAGGTCATGAACCTTTTACCCTAACTCAGTGGGAAGTTCACAGACCAGAGAGCTGATAGTGGCCATGAAGGCGTGGGGCGCAGGGTCTCAGGAAGCAATGGAGAAAGAAAGGAAGGAAGAAGGGGAAAATTCAAGATCAGGGTAAGGATAGGATCCCTCCAGCTGGGATGCGGTGGCCTTTAATCCCAGCACTTGGGAGGCAGAGGCAGGGGGATCTCTGAGTTCCAGGCCAGCCTGGTCTACAAAGTGAGTTCCAAGACAATCAGGGCTACAACCAAGAGAAAAAGAAAAAGAGAATCTCTCCTCCTCAGCAAAGGCTGACCTTTGCTGGCAAGCCACTGCAAGATGAAAATCTACTTTGACCACATTCAAAAGGAGTCTTTTTACCTTGATTTGTGTATGTGTGTGTGGGGGGTTGGTTGGAAACAGGGTCTCATGTACCCCACATACTTGCACCCACTGCAGGTGAGAACCAGCTCACAGCATGGGTGGGAGACAGCCCATCTCTTCTAGGATTAAGGGGATAGCCTCAACACTACAAGGGTCAAGATCCAGCTAGCCCTCTCCCCACTCTGAGGTTCTAGTTCTAATTTGATCACTGTCTTGGCTTTTATTTCTTCTGTTTCATGAAGAGATGAAGCCCTAGTGGCAAGTGTTTGTAATCCCAACAACTGGAAAGCTGAGGCAGGGGGATTAAGTTCTAGGTCTGCCTGGGCTACATGCTGACATCCTGTCTCAAAAAAGGAAAAAAAAAAGCTGGGCATAGTGGTGCAGGCCATTAATCCCAGCACTCGGGAGGCAGAGGCAGGCGGATCTCTGTGAGTTCGAGGCCAGCCTGGTCTACAGAGTGAGTTCCAGGACAGCCAGGGCTGTGTAGAGAGACCCTGTCTCAAAACAAATAAACAAATAAGAATTTACAAAATAATCATTAATTAAAAAAAAAAAGCAATCAAATGAACAAAAGGGGGCTGGAAAAGGCTGGTCACGTGGCTCAGCTGGTAAAGATACCTACTTCCACGCTGATAACATGAGTTCAATTCCCATGACCCATACCATAGGCGAGAACTGATCCCACACTCAGATCATGGCAAGCAGGTTTGTAACACACACACACACACACACACACACACACACGGACACACACACGGACACACAGGCACACACAGGCACACACACACAAAACTATAATAATAGCCCCACAAAGCTCAGGGACCATCGCGGAGGAGAAAGTGTCTCCGGAAATGACTGGACCAATACGCTCACAAGCCCACAGCACCTGTAGTTGCCTCAACAAGACCCGCACGTGACCAAGCCAGGCAACATTCTAGCAATGGAAGAGGAAGGATTTACAAACCCTGGCTGTGGCTTCCAGGGGAGAAACTCAGATTTGTTAAGGGTGTGGCCTCTGGCAGGTTGACCACACTTCAGCGGTTGGCCCCACACTCGGGAGTATGTGGGCAGCACAAATTGGACTCGGGGGTTATGAGAGAGAGAGGGGGGGGGAGAATGAATTGGGTGGTAGGGAGGTGGTAGTGGATTTAGGGAAGGGTGAATATGATCAAATACATTGTATGAAATTCTCAAAGAACTACTCTACCCCTCAGAGGACCTGGGTTCAGTTCTCAGCACCCACATCGGGCAGCTAACAACAGCCAGTAACTCCAGCTCCAGGAGATCCAACAGCCTCTTCTGACCTCTGTGAGCCCATGCGCGCACATGGTGCACATGCATGCATTCACCTACACACAAACACATACAATAAAAAAACACTTAAGAGAGAACAAGTTGTGTCGGGCGGTGGTGGCGCACACCTTTAATCCCAGCGCTCAGGAGGCAGAGGCAGGTGGATCTCTGTGAGTTGGGGGCCAGCCTGGTCTACAGAGTGAGTTCCAGGACAGCCAGAGCTACAACAGAGAAAATGTTGTCCCTCCAAAAAAAAAAAGCAAACAAATAAAGAAAAAAGAAAGAAAGAGCAAGTTCTTGAGAGCACCTGGGAGTCACGATGTCAGACACAGGACTTAAAGGGATGTGTGGTGGTCTGAGTTCCTAGATTCATGGAAATGGGAAGGTGACCTGAACCCCCAGAGCCTGGGACAGCAGCCTGGCACTGTGTTGTGGCCACTAGTGTCAAGGAACCTGATCTCAGTGCTCAAGCCCTGCTCTCAGCCCAGCCAGGCAACTTCTAGCCTTCAAGCCTAGAAGCTGTGGCATGACCTAGCTATGTGACCTTGGGCAAGTCATTTGCCTCTTGGGACCTAATCTGTGAAACAGGGATGGTTCCTACCTGGTGGGGATGTTATGAGGAGTCCATGAGAAGAAGATAAATGGTGTCCTTGGCACAGGGTCTGTCTGTCTCTTAGTCAGTAGTCTCTGATCAGCAGCTGTATTATGACAACAATTTACCCTGAACTGCCATCTCACCTGGAGTGCAGGATAGTGTCTAGTCCCTAGACCAGCCCAGCCCACAGGGTTGGCGTCACACACCCAATTCCCAAGAGCAGCTGGATGACAACCTCAATCCATCAATGATAGCCCCAGTCCAACCTAACTTTATGGACCCAGCAGCTACTTAAGACCATGAGGAGTGAAGTCTGGTCTGGTTATCCCAGGCTGCTACTCAGAGCAGGTAGGCTGGTGTGGGTGGCGGCTAGAGGGCCCTGGAGCTTGGGAGAGCAGACAATCAGGTTCCAAGGAGAAGTGGTGGCTCTCGTTGGAGTTGAGTCTGTTTTGAGACAAGGTCTTCCTATATAGCACAGGCTGACCTTGAACTCGTGCTCTCCTGCCTTGACTTTCTCCTGTGCTGGGGTTGTAGACATGTACTATCCTACCTAGAAAGTTGGGGCCCTTGTCCTCAACACTTCAGGATCTAGTTATCCCAGCTCCAAAGGTAGAAGAAGAGTCGTGGAAAACCTCTGCGTGAGGGCCACAGAGCTCAGCCCCACTTTCACCAACTCCATCCTGGCTTCACCCACCTCCTGCTGAGAGTGTTTGTACTCTGTCTGCCCTGCAGCTTCTTAGCCCCTTGTTTCAGACACAGGGTGAAGACGAATGACCAGAGGCGGAGGGACTTTGCTTGGGGTACTAAGCTCAGTGATGAGAAGAGAAGCAGAGGAGAGGACAGTTCTGTGACCTTCCGCACCATGACGGTGTCCTACACTCTCAAAGTGGCAGAGGCGCGCTTCGGAGCTTTCTCTGGCCTGCTCCTCCGCTGGAGGGGCAGCATCTACAAGCTCCTGTACAAGGAGTTCCTGCTCTTCGTCGTCTTGTATGCTGTGCTCAGCATCACCTACAGGTGAGGGCGGCTCTGAGCCCCGGCCTCTGAGGACCGGTGCTGCCAGCCTCCCTCCAACCCACGTCTCTGCCTGACGTCATTCCCTAGGCTGCTGTTGACCCAGGAGCAGAAGCGTATTTATGCCCAGGTGGCTCGATACTGCAACCGCTCGGCAGACCTCATCCCCCTGTCCTTTGTGCTGGGTGAGGCCCCCTTCTAGTTTTCCCTGGTATACTGACCATGTCCTCTGATCTTTGGGTCGAAGTGACAGCTCTGGGCAGCACGGCCTGGAGTCGGGGTCCACAGAATAATCTTCCTGCTTATTCCTTATCATTTGCTGGACCCTCAATCTTCACTGGAACAAAGGACACCACTGGCCTTATGACCCCACTCTGGGTATTAAAGGGAAGCTAGAGAGAAGGGGAGCCACTCTCTCCCCTCGTGGAAAACTGGTCTGAGAGTCAACAATTACCTGACCTTGGACTTCCACTTCCCTCTTCTCTGGAAGTTTGCATTCTCTGCTTTCTCCCGGCTGGGCTTTCCCAGTAAGGCAGTGGGAACAGAAGGTCACTAGAGTTCCATGATGTCAAGTCTTGCAGGCCCTAGCCCCTCCACCCTTCCTTCTGTCCCTGTTACCCATGGTGGCTCACTAGGTTTCTACGTGACATTGGTGGTGAACCGCTGGTGGTCTCAGTACAAAAGCATCCCATTGCCGGACCAGTTAATGTGCATCATCTCGGCCAGCGTGCACGGTGTGGACCAGAGTGGCCGCTTGCTACGCCGTACTCTCATTCGCTATGCCAACCTGGCATCGGTTCTGGTGCTGCGATCTGTGAGCACCCGTGTGCTCAAGCGCTTCCCCACCGTGGAGCACGTGGTGGACGCAGGTGCTGGAAGGTCGCAGTCCCTGGGTGGGTCTTGGCTTCCTCGGGTGATGGGAAGATCTGACCCTTAGTGGGCGCTCCAGGATTCCAGAGAGACCAGTGGGTTTAAGGGAGAACCGCCATATGTTGGATCACTAGTGCCCCCTGGCGGCAGAGGTTGTCTGCACCTTACCTTCTTCACCCTGGCAGGTTTCATGTCTCAGGAAGAGAGGATAAAGTTTGAGAGTTTAACATCTGACTTTAACAAGTACTGGGTCCCTTGCGTTTGGTTCACTAACCTAGCCGCCCAGGCCCGCAGGGACGGACGAATCCGTGATGATATCACTCTCTGTCTCTTACTGGAAGTAAGTCAGTTTAGGGTTTGGATTCTTGGCCGTCCTTTCTCCAGCTTCAGAATAATAATTTTGGTTCTTAATACTTAAAAGGCACCAACTATATACCACACACTTTTGGGGAGGGGGATTAAAAGATTACTCTTCATAGCTCAAGCTTGCCTGGAACTCACTATTTAGCCCAGGCTGTCCCCAAATCCTTGGAATTACCTAATTACTGGCATGAACCATTAGGTGTAGCTACTATGCACTTTGGAAGTATGTGCTTATGTTGAGTCTTTTAGTCCTCAAAACAACTATTACCATCCCCTTTTCACAGATAAGGAAACAGCAGAGTTGAAAGCCTCTCACAGGGCTTGTTGGTGAAGCTGGGAGTCATTCTGGCTCCAGGTCCTGGATGTGTTTTTAGCTTCTTTCCTATTCTCTGTGCCCCAGCCTGATACACCTGAGGGGGCCTCAGGCCTGGCAGGTCTGCTTTAGTAGAGTCCCATTTTTTCCCTCATCTTCCTTCCTGGTCCCCTCTGACCTTCCCCTCATCCTCTCCCGCTAGGAGCTGAACAAGTACCGGGCCAAGTGCAGCATGCTCTTCCACTACGACTGGGTCAGCATCCCGCTGGTCTACACCCAGGTAACTGCTTCTTGCCTGCCTGGCTCGGGTGCCTATTGGATGTCCTATGGCATGTGAGATACCAAGGCATAGACATGGTTCTTCACTTGGGCCAAGTCAACCTCAGGAGGCCCTGAACTGCTGACTGTCATCCTAAAAAATCTTTCTCCATACCCCTCAAGATGACCCCATTATGCCAGGCACGGTGGCACACACCTTTAATTCCAACACTCGGGAGACAGAGGCAAAGGATCTCTGAGTTCAAGGCTAGCCTGGTCTACGTATCTACATAGCAAGCTCCAGGACAAGCAGGACTACATAGAGTCTCAAAAAACAAACAAACAAACAAACAAACAAACAAACACACTCTCCACTGCTGCAGTCACCCAGGCCATCCAAGCCCTCAGAGACAGGGATGGAATTCTTGCTGTCCCAGTGTACTCTGGCCCTGGCTTTCCCCTCTTCAGGTGGTGACTATAGCGGTATACTCCTTCTCCGCTCTTTCTCTGGTTGGTCGCCAGTTTGTGGAGCCAGAAACAGGAGCTGCCAAACTTCAGGAGCCTCTGGAGGCCTCCCCAGCCCCTGAGGACCTGGACATGTTCTTCCCTCTTACCGCATTATTGCAGTTTTTCTTTTATGCTGGTTGGCTCAAGGTGGGTATGGCGTACTTCTCCGTAGATGTGTTCATGGGTAATCAGTATCATACTGCAATGTTGGGGCCAGTGGCAGAGGGCGGGCACAGGGTTCTGAGCCTAGAAGACACTGTTTCTCCAATTCACAGGTGGCTGAACAGCTCATTAACCCCTTTGGTGAGGATGATGACGACTTTGAGACAAATCAGCTCATAGACAGAAACTTGCAGGTGAGGAGTCGGAGCAGAGGCAGTCGGGCGTGTAGAGGACAGTGTCTGTGGTCTACTGCCTGCCCTTCTGCTGCCCCAGGTGTCGCTGCTCTCTGTGGATGATATGTACCAGAACCTGCCTCCGGCAGAGAAGGATCAGTACTGGGATGAGGCCCAACCTCAGCCACCCTATACGGTGGCCACAGCCGCTGAGTCGCTGCGTCCTTCTTTCCTGGGTTCCACCTTCAACCTGCGGTGAGTCAGGATTTGACATGGAAACCATGCCTTAGTCCCTGGCGATACTCTGGGGACACAAACAAGTCCTTGAGAGTCAATCCTTGTCTCTGTTCACCGTGGCAGCATAAGCGACGACCCTGAACAGAGCCTGCAGGTGGAGGCGTCCCCGAGGTCGGACCAGCGGGCGCCCGCGGCACAGACACCGCTCCTGGGCCGCTTCCTGGGCGCAGGAGCGCCCTCGCCCGCAGTAAGCCTGCGCAACTTCCGCGCTCGCGGGGTCACCAGGACCCCGCACCTGCTGCGCTTCCAGACCGAGTCGGGCGGGGAGGATACTGCGAGCCGCATCCATGAGGCTGCGGAATCTGGGAATGAAGCCCTGGAGCCCTGAGAATCCCTCTTCTGGCGGCCGCCACCTGACCTTCTTCGCCAGCTGCCACTGGTCCTATCAGCCACCGCTTAGAGCAGCTTTTCTAGACAGCGGGTTGCCCATTGGAGGAAAAAAATCTGGGGACAGCCCTTGAAAGCAAAGATGGCAAGAAAGACCTGAATTAGAGCTGGGGATAGATTACTTGTGGGAGGTGAAGCTAGAATATGTAGGGCTAGAACACAGATGCAAAGTCAGCTTCGCTGTTGCCAGATGTTTGACAGCTGCAACATCCCTGAAATCTTGCCTGGTGCACAGACCCAGTCTCAGCCTCTATGTGCTGCATTTGCTTTAGCACTGAGTCCACAAAGCGGCATTTCCAGTTCTGTGACAATGTTCCAGGATGAAGCCCGGAAAACATTGAGATGCATGTCTCACCCTAGTAATCTCACTCTGAAAGCAGCTGTGTGCTGAGCGACCTTTATCTGTAATGCTCGATTTTTGTCTACAATGAGAAGATAATTCATTTGTCTTTTGTGAGTTACGATTCTGTTTAACTTGGCGTTTATTTAGGATGTGTAGGTGGAATAAGGTTTGGGAATTTGCCCAGCTCTGAGAGTACTTAGCTCATGGAGACTGGGGCTGTAAAGCAAGCTCTTCAGATTTTTGCTTTTACGAAAGGATAGCTGGTGCCAGAACAAAGGAAGAAAATATTGGCGTGTAGACAGGAACTCACCGTTGCCTGAACTGGCCTTTTAGTATTGATTCTCCTGCCTCAGCCTTCCAACTAGGTAGGATTATAGGTTTATGCCACTGGGACCCTGTCTTACCTGTCCCAATCTTTTTGCTTGTTTTTTGAGACAGGGTTTCTCCGTATAGGTTTGGGAGGGTCCTGGAACTTGCTCTGTAGACCAGGCTAGCCTCTGTCTCTGGAATGCTGGGATTAAAGGACAGTATCACCACCTCCTGGTTTATGTTCCATTAAAAAATGCATGTATGTAAGTGTAGCATGTAGTGCCTGGAGGCCGTTAAATCCCCTGGATTCCAGGGTCCCAAGACATTGTCTTAATCCTGGAATCTCAAAGGTGATTTTTGTGAGCTGCCGTGTGGCACTCGGAACTGAACCTGAGTCCTTTCAGGAAGAATAGCCAGCGTTTAGGCATGTCATCACCCCTCATCCACATTGTTTTGTTTTTTGAGACAGGGTTTCTCTGTATAGTCCATTGTCCGGAAACTCACTCTGTAGACCAGGCTGGCCTTGAACTCAGCCTGCTTCCTAAGTGCTGGGACTAAAGTGTGTGCCCCACCGCCACCCAGCCATGAGAATGTGGGTAGTCTTACCTTCACTGGTGAGGAATGAACCTAGGCTAGGACCTTGTAAAGGCTACACAAGCTCTCTACCACTTAGCCACACCCCTGCCCCACAATTCTCTAAAATGAAAATAGTATTACATTATCAAAGGGTACACACATGGTCAGAGGTCCATCTTTGGAAGCAGTTCTGTCCTTCTACCCTGTGGGCTCCAGGGAATAACTGGTCATCAGGCTTGGCAACAAGTCTCTAAGTTCTGAGTCACCCCAATGGCAATTAAAGGAGAGGTGGCTCAGTGGTTAATACTGACTGCTCTTCCAGAGGACCAGGGTTCAAATCCCAGCACCCACACAGCAGTTCACAATTCCAGTTCCAGGTGATCCTGACACTAACAGGGAAACCACCAGTGCATATTAAAAGACAAGCTGTAGTTTTCTCTTTAAAAAAAAAAAAAAGGCAGTGGTGGCACAGACAGGCAGATCTGAGTTTGAGGCCAGCTTAACCTACAGTTCCAGGACAGCCAAAGCTAGAGAAACCTCATCTGGAAAAAAACAGAGTCTTGAGCAAGGCACTCATGCCCTGACCTTCTGTTAAAACTTATTAAATCAAAGTTTGCTTTAAAGTTGGGAGAGGGCAGGCTTAATGGCACCTACCTGCAATCTCAGCATTCAGGAGTTAAGTTTCAGCCACTGCTAGAAAGTAAGTCCAAGGCCAGTCTGGGCCATATGAGAACTTATCTCAGTACAACAAAACCATTAGACAAAATATCCTATGAATAACTTGTAGGCGGCTCATAACCACCTGCACTTCAGCTCCTCAGGATCCAATATCCTGTGGGTATCCTAAGGGTCCTAAGGACACATTCATACACAAAATAAAAATCAAGGGGCGGGGAAGAAAGTAGTGGCTTAGAAGGTAAATGTGCTTGCTGCCAAGCCTGACCATCTACATTTGATCACCAGGACTCACCTGACTGAAGAGAACCAAGGCCATCCTCACCCCCACACACAAAAAACCCTCTAGGGACTGGAGCGAGGGCTCACAATTGAGAGCATGTTGTTCTTGCTGAGGCCCTTGGCACCCGCATGGCAGCTCACAACTGTTAACTTCAGTTCCAGGGGATCCAATGCTACCTTACTTCTGAGGGTACACCCAGCAAATCCATATACATAAAATCTTTGAAAAATGACAAAAACCCTGTGCTAATACTTAAGAGGCTAAGGCAGGAAGCTCAGTTGGTGATGAGCTGAAGTCCACCACACATGCCTACAAGATGGAGCTCGTAAGAACTCACTAGAGGGGGTTGCAGAGATGGCTCAGTAGTTAATAGCATGGGTTGTTTTTCCAGAACTCTAGCACCCACATGGTGACTCGTTAACAAGTTGTAACTCCTGTCCCAAGGGGAGTCAATGCCCTCTTCTGGCCTACAGAGGCACTGCCTAGGCATGGTACACAGCCACATGCAAGTAATAACCCCCCCACACAGAAATAAAATTTATGCTGGTTGGTATTTAGCCTGGCCTATGTAGGGAGTTCCTTATCAGCCAGGAACAGAGTTGATACCTTGTGCCAAAAACAAAGCTTGAGGTTTTAAAAGCCTCTACCATTCCCAGTTAGCTCTCTTCCTCCTGTACTCAGCTACTGTTCCACATTGAACCCCTCCTGCCCAAATTCCCAAGATGGTCATAGACTAGCCCTCTGGAACTGCAAGGCCCCAGTAAATCCTCTTAACAAAAATCTGCTGTGGATGATGGCACACACCTTTAATCTGAGCACTCCAGAGTGCTGGTGGATTTTCCAGTTCTAGGACTACCTTCCCACTCAAAACCCTTTCTCAAGGTGGGGGAGGGGGAGGAGACACCAAACTCTAACCCACACACTCACACCCTCCCCAACAAACTGACTTTGGAGGCAGAATGACTTACACTGCAAGAAAAACACCAGGAGCAGGGAGCTTATTTACCAGTGAGAAAGAATGTAGCACTAATGAACATTTGTTCCTTAGGCTGTCAACAAAATACTCCTCTCGTATATAGGTATCTTAACATCACCATCCAAGGCTCTTAAGGCACATCTTTATAACTTTGGGTGGGCCTCACTTTTTCCAGAAATCTCTGGGAAACCTTAGTCAGGTGCAGTGGTGCACACCTTTAATCTCAGCACTCAAGAAGCAGGATCTGAGACTTCCCCATGAACTACCTTACCAGGCCGAAGGTGCAGCCAGTGGTGAAGTCCTGTGCTCAAGATGCATAAAGTTAAACACCCAGGACACAAATTTAACAGAACCCTTAAGACCACAAGTCTTCAAGGGCATGGCCTCTTACAGCATAGTCAAATGGACTAAGACAATAAAGACTGAGTCTTCAGTTTTGCTCAGGGAGCAGGAAGAGAAATATCTAGCCAAATATTCAGACAATATAAACACAGAACAATAAACACCTTTATTACATGAGTTATGAATGATGGCTTATTTGCCTTTCCGGGCTTTGATTTTCCTCAGATAGAACTCCAGCTCCTTGCCTTCTAGCACGTAGCCATCTGCTCTGCCACACTGGCCTGGTCTTGAGGCAATGCAAGCTGTAAGAGAACAGACGGTCCTTAGTAAAAGGATAAGAGGCCCACTCAACCTACCTGTCCCTTTAGAACAGTGTCCCTCAGCCCTAATACAGCTGTGGCGGCCCTCACCCATATATGATACACAGGTGGTCTTGGGCTACCTTGGAAGTCCACACTGGTCTGATACCCTGGAGGGCAAGTGTGAAGTCAACTGTCTCTTCAGACGCACTTCATCCTCACTTAAGAGTCAGCAGCAGAACTGGACAAAGTTCTCATCACCGAGACAGCACCTACCAGCCAGGGCATCGTCTCCCCCAAATACAAGGCAGTATGTTCTATCCATGGCTTCCTTCTTTACTGTCACAGCAATAAAGCAAACAAGTGTCCCCACTCCATTACTCAAATCTGCAGCCAAATGAACCAGGTATCACACCACCAACTCCCGCTTCCCTGACAGAACAGACATCTCACCCAGAAGCTTGCCCTGCTGGAACTGCTCCTCCAGAAGACTGCTGATTTTGGCATTCTTTTTCCTTTCATCGTATTTCTTTTGGATTTTCTTGGATCGTTTTTTGTTTAAAATTTCTTCCTCCTCAGGAGTCTGAATAAAGAATAAAAATGGACCTGTCACAAGGAAGACGGCTGAGCTTCTTGACCCACAACCATCCTGATGCTTGCCTTCTTCAGCACTAAATTGTTCATCTCTTTCCTTCAGTAGCAGAACTGGACAGTATTTTCATCACAAGAAGGCTGAAGATCTCCTGCCCTTATGGTCCCCCCCCCCCCCGCAAAACAATGCTCACCAGCTTGGCCCCCTTCTTTCGGCCCAGGGGCAGTGCATAGTGGGACTCGAACCACTGTCGGTACGGTGTGCTGTCGATAAGCACAATGCAGTTCTTCACCAAGGTTTTGGTGCGGACCAGCTCATTATTGGATGCATTGTAGACAACGTCAATGATCCTTGTTTTGCGAGTACAACCTGCACATAAGAGAAATTCACAACCAAGGGGCCGAGGAGGTAGCTCAGCAGTAGCGAGCGCACCTGCTAATGTGCACCTGGCCCAAGTTTGATATAGCACACATACTTCTCATGCAAATAGCCCCTACCTAGCTTTACCTCCTTTCCCCTGTAACAGGGCCCCAGACCTTAGTAGGCCCTGAGACCATGGCATAAGGGACTCCATGATAGAAGTGCAATTCAGGCTCAGCAGGTATACACACCACCCACCAAAGTCCATAGTTCTGGGAAAGCACCGACTTTGCTTTTTTGCTTTTGCAGTTCCACTTCTGGCTAACACTTTTTTTTGTGCTTCAAAGCCATCCTGAGAAAGCCTGGGGATTACACTGGGGTTCCAAATACCCAGTGTAGTCACACCTGGCTAATTAAGACTTTCTATTAGCTTAAACCCATGTCTGAGCAGTCTTCTCTGGTGAATACCCCACCACCACAAGCTCCTTAATCTCAGCAATGGCAGAAGGGAATACCTGGCTCCCAATTGCTTCCCTCACACCCATTTCTTTATTCCAGAGATATTTTATAAACACTCTCTAGAAACCACTTCAAACTGCAATCAAGCATTTAAGGGATCAGAGGGCAAAGACTTCTCCAGCTACCTCAAAAGTTTTTCAGCAAGGGACAAATTCAAATACTGATACCTCCCCAAAGGCCTACTCACACTCAGAGCCCCAGGAAAAGTTCCCCACATCCAATCTCAGGGCGCGGTACTTCTTATTGCCTCCTCGAACCCGGACTGTGTGTATACGCCGAGGGCCAATCTAGAAAACACAACAGCAGACCATGGTCATCAAGAAAAGAGGAGACGTGGGGAGGAACCTGGACTGGATGGAGGTGACAAGTCAGTGTAACTATGACAAGTCCTTGCATTGGCAGGTGGCATACAGGTGACCAAGACGGCCACAACCACGCCTAAGGATACTTTCTCATCACTCTCGTCACCTCCAAAAAGAAAAACCAGACCTCTCAAACACAGGAAGAACTCCAGTAAAAACACCCCCATGCCTGCAGTATCAATGCGAACGGGGCCCATTCCTAGGTGCCCTTCCAGTCCCGGTATCCAGGTGTCCAACACCCTAGGCTCGGTGGTCCTGGCGCAGACCCTGCTCTTTGGGTCTTGTCTTAGCACGTGGACACGGGTAAAACGCCCAGTCCCCAAGACAGAGAAACCGGAGCCCAGGAAAGAGGTGACCACAGCCACCCGTGTCCGCCGAAACCACGGTCTAAAGCCCGGAAGGCGGCCTCCCCCGACCCCGGCACCCACCTTAGTGTTGGCAGCAGGCCGTCCGAGCTCATACTTCCGCTTCTTGTGGTAGGGCTTTCTCTTGCCCCCGGTCTTGCGGCGCTTGTGCCAGTTGTCCCGAGAGATGCCTGTGTGTGGGAGCGGGGACGCACGCCTGAGCCGCAGGACCTCGGTGCCGGCGACCAGCCGGCTCCCGGGACCCGCGCCGCGCGGGCCGCACGCTCAGCTCTCCAAGGTTGGCCTCCCCACGGCGCGGTCGGGAGTGTGCAGCATACCTAGGTGTCATCATCCGCGTGCGGCCCGCGGCAGCCATGTTGGACCGCTCGCAGCCCGGAGCCCGGCGCCCGGGAAGCGGGTGCAGCGCTCTCGGCGGCCCAAGCCCACAGGCGGCCCTCCCCACGGGTGCTCGCACCCCAGGGTCGGGCCGAACAAGCTCCTGACCGGGCTGCGGGGCAGGATGGAGACGGATGGCGCTCGCTCCCCGCGTCCCGGCCCGGCCCACAGCAACACTCACCCATCGCTCGGCGCTGGCTGGAAAGAGGAAGTGCAAAGCCTCACGGTCCGGTTTCTAAAATGTAGCCCCGCCTTCTTTACGCTTACTTCCGGTTGCAGAGAGGAACCCGGGCCTCGGCGGATCCTGGGATGCAGACCTTGGGAGGGGTTCTGCGGCGTCCCGACCCTCCGCAGACCTTTCAAGTCCCTTGACCCGAGTGGCCTGGGGCCAGCCCGCCGCGCTTTACGCTCCGTGATAGCGCATCTGACAGCTGTTGCACTTACATTTTATCCTTTAAAAAATGTTTTTGGAGGCAGGGTCTTGACGTGTAGACTGCCCCCCCACCCCGTAACCTCGAATTTAGAGCCTTCAATTTCTGAGTGTATTGCAGGAATTAAAGGCGTGCCGCCTCTGTGTGTGTGTGTGTGTGTGTGTGTGTGTGTGTGTGACACAAATTCCCAAATTCTGGGATAAAAGGTATGAGTCACCATGAATCACCTGAATCGTTTGTTTGCTTTTCTAAATTTTTTATTTATTATTTTATTTTATGCGTGTGGGCATTTTGCCTGCATGTATGACTGGAGCATATGCATGCAGCGTCTGCAGAATCCAAAACAAGGCATCAGATCCCCTGGAACTGGAGGTTGGAGAAGTTGTGAGCTGCCATGTGGAATCAAACCAGGGTCCAGGGTCCTCTGGAAGAGCAACCAGTACTCTTAACCACTGAGCTCTCTCTCCAGCTCCCATTTGTTTGCTTTTTAAATAGTACCTCATTCTTTAGCCCAGACTGGCCCTCAACTGGTGATAATTCTCTACATCAATGCTGGGATTTATCGGCTTGAGCCATCATGCCAGACCTGGCTGTCAGATCCTCTGGCGTTGGAGTCACCTAACAGTGTGGTGCTAGAACGAAAAGCAGGTCACCTTCAAGAGCAGCCAAATGCTTTTCACCCCTGGATCATCTACCCGGCACTCGAACTATCTTTTGTTTTGTTTTTTATTTTCTTTCGAAATGCTAATTGCTGACATACACATACACATGAATTTTATGTGATTATATACAGGATCAAATCTGCCTGTGAGCAGAGAACCAAAACTTTTACTTTTCAAATTAGGACCCTTTACTCCATTTTCTTCCCCAACATCCCTGGGCAGAAGAATGCAATTGTGAATAGAAATAGTAAGAAAAAGTAAGTATCCTTGAGCCAGGCTTGGAGCCACAGGCCGATCATCTTAGCCACTAAGGAGTCTAAGGCTGAAAGATTTGGAGTTCAAGGCTAGTTGGGTACCTAGTGAGATCCTACTCATAAATAAATAAATAATAGAGGTTAGTGAGATGGCTCAGTGGGTAAAGGTGCTTGCTTACAAGCCTGGTGATTTGAGTTTAACCCCCAGAACCCAGGGAAAGGAGAAAGGAAAGGACCAACTCCACAGAATTGTCCTCTAACCTCCTTGCACATGCATGGTACTCGTGGTGGCACACACAAACAGATACACAGATATACACACAGAGACAAACAGACAGACACACACCACACACACACACACACACACACACACACAGTCTTTTTGATGAACCTTTTGCTAGGCTGGCTAGCCCCAAGTCCCAGCGCTTTCTCTCTGCCCCCAGCACCGTGGTTACAGACACTCTTTACCACACTTGGCTTTTTTCCCCTAAAGGTTTACTTTATGTGTGTTTTACCTGCATGTATATATGTACACCATGTGTGTGCCTGATGCACAAGCTCAGAAAATGGCATCAGAATCCCTGCAGCTGGATTTACAGATAGCTGTGAACCACCATGTGGGTGCTGGGAATTGAACCCAGGTTCTCTGAAAAAGGGGCAAGTGCTTTTTTAACTGCTGAGTTCTCCAGCCCCACACCTGAAAACAGGATGCAATCTCAGATCTTCATGCTTGCACAGTAAGCTCTTACCCACTGAACCACCTCTCTAGCCCCTTCTTTTTTTAAAAAAAATAATAAATTTCAATATAAGTATTATCCCCACAAGTAGCAGAGAGATTTGACAACCCGCTAGGATTCTGCAATTATATAGCCAGATAACACCCAAGAGTGGCTTCAAAGACTGAGCTGTTACCCTCCAAACTGCTCTTGTGGTCCAACTAGAGCAGCAGAGGAACTGACCAGACAACCCTTAAGTGTTCCAGTAGGGCATTCAGGATTTATCCTTTGTACCAGGGAAGTTACTGAAGAATTCCAACTAGAGGACTAATTTACCAATTCTCTGACTAGTTGACAACTGGTCACTGAGAGCCTGGAGCTGTTACATTAAAAGTTCGGACGCTTAATGAGAGTCCAGAGTTGAATTTTCCAATGCTCTTTATTAATCACAAATC
The DNA here is from genome assembly GCA_026225945.1 of Cricetomys ansorgei. Classification (NCBI taxonomy): domain Eukaryota; kingdom Metazoa; phylum Chordata; class Mammalia; order Rodentia; family Nesomyidae; genus Cricetomys; species Cricetomys ansorgei. The sequence continues at coordinate 1,472,952 of JAMJFZ010002837.1, read as the reverse complement.
ATGTCAAATCTCAGGGAACTCTATACCCGGGCAGCTAGGCAGAGCACTCACTCCATGGCTTCCTCACCCCATGCTCTCCTCTTGGTTCTCCTCCCGTTCTCTAGCTCCTTCTTCCTTGTTCTCTGTTGTCTGTTTCTCCTCTGTCTATCTCCTAGTTCTTTTTTATTCCAAATCCTCTCTGTCTCCACCCAGCCCTCCAATATACAAATGGAGCCTAACCTTCATCTGCCTTAAGGCTGAGGACTGTCCCATTCTTGTGGAGAGCTGGATAGCCACTCCTTTGTTTACTGATAGGAAGTGAATCCTTTACTTGCTTCAAGGACAGCTTACTGGAACATTATCCATAACTAAAATCTCCCACAACATGGAGCTCAGGCAGGGAGACTGGGTAGGGGCTCCTGTAGTTCTCCAGATGAGAAAGTCTTGGTTAAGTCTCTGTGATTCTAAAAGGTGGGTTTTTGTAGTCTCCTAAAGATGGGGCTGAGGGAGTTAAGTTCCCTTGAAGTTGTTTCTTCCTTTTTCACTCAGCATCTCCTCTTGCTGATGCCAGCAAGTGTTCTACCACCGAATCCAGCTATAAGCTGCTGTCAAGACCGCAGAGCCACTGCTACTTCTGTCAGATGTGGGGTCGGACAAAATTCTGAATGCAGAGATTCAGATTTTAAAGGCTCCTTAATGGCATCTGAGACTAATTTTGCTACAGGGTAGAAATTCCCTCTATTTCATAAACTGAGGGATTGGGAGTTTAACTCAATGACTGAGCACTTAGTGTGGGCTGAATCCCCAGCCCTGCAAACAAACACACGAAAACAGTTTGGGCGTGGTGCCACATGCCTTTAATCCCAGCACTCTGGAAGCAGAGTGAATAAGAGTTTGAGCATAGTTTGTATGGTCTATATCAGTTGCAGACCAGTCAGACCTTGTCTCAAGAAACAAAACAGGTTGAGGGTCAGAAGTTGTTTTCACTCAATCCCACCAGTTTGCTTTCTGAAAGGGCCTATGTTCCATGCTACCTACTCATTGCTCACCACCACCTTAAATGCACATCTAGGTGACCTCTAGCATTACCCCCCCCCCACGCCTTCCCGAGTCACATCATTGCTTCATTGCTTGCTTTCCCTTGTAGTCACGGTCCCAGTCTCTGACATCACTCTTGCCCTTTCCCAGCCCAGTGAAGTAAAGTATCCAGGGTAAGGTGTTCATCTAGCTCCTAGAAACCTCACTGGTACTTTTGGGAATAGCTTCCCAATGCCTCCTCACACAGGGCAGGACTCCTAGTAGACTATCCTGCCCGTGGGTCACAGGAATGGGGGAGAGTAATTCCACAGGTACTGAGATGACAGAAGGCTGGTAGTCCTCAAGCAAGGGCTTTGAGTTTAGAGAAGAGGAACTGGGCACAGTGGCACTTGCTTTTAATCCCAGTACTCAGGAGGCAGAAGCTGGCAGATCTCTGAGTTCAAGCCTAGCTGGGTTTACATAGTGAATTCTAGGACAGCCAGGGCTACAGAGTGAGACCCTGTCTCAGAAGAAAAAGAGGGAGGGAGGGAAAGGAGAGGGGAGGGGAGGAGGCCCAGCAGCCACTGTCCAGGGCAAGCTCCTTAATGATCTGGAATTTTTTTTTTTTTAAGGGGTGTTAAGACAGGACCTTACAGGCTGGCCTAGAACTCACAGGCAGCCAAGACTAGCCTCAAGGCTCCTGGGAATCCTCCTGCTTCAGCCTTTCTGACTTTTGGGATTATAGGTGAGCCACCACATCCAGCTTTTCTGATCACTTTGAACTGGGGTTTCCCTCACAGCAGCAGCCAGAGCACTTTACTCGGTGAAGAGAAAAGCACAAGTCAGAGGCACCAGTCAGCCCGCTTGACTGAGATGAGCACTATGTCCACAGGCGTTGGAATTGTAAGCTTTTAGTTCAGGAGATCCAAGGTCATGTAAAAGACATAGAACATCATGGACTACAACTACAGTCAGCTGTCCAGCAAAGTCTGCAGAAGAGGGTCTTGCCCGATGGCCAGTCTTCTCACTTCCCAGCTCTGAAATTGTAAGGCCCAGACCTTACAGGTACTACTTCATCAGCACAGCTGAGATCCAGTATCCATGGATACGGGCAGTGTCAAGAACTTCTGCTTATCACACAGAACAAGGTGATTTTAACGTCAGCCCCTCCACGGGAGTGGCAGAGCCAAGGACGCTGACCACTTGGCCTCTCACTGGGTTGAGGACTAAGTCACCATTTTACCCAATCTGAACACATGGCCCGTTCAAATCCTTTAGAAACACCTTGGTGTCACTCACTGAACTATGACATCTGACCCCTGAGTGCCCAAACACTCGTGCCTTGTGCCTTGAGCTTGGTTCCTCAGCCCATCTGGCAAACTTCTCATTTGCAGCTCATACTAGTGCTTTCTTGTGTGGCCAGTTTCTCAAGTCCTGAGCAGACTAAGCCAGGCCTGGTGCCACAGGATATATTCCAATAATGCAGAGGCAGGAGAATTCCAAGTTCAAAGGCAGAGACTTAGTGGAAGTGTCTGGAATGCAGTGTGTCAGAGTGCTTGCCTAGCATGTTCAGTCCCTGCGCTTTGCAGCTAGGGCCACAGAGTCACGGCAGTGCAGCTCCAGGCCATTCACTTAGGGGTTCCTGGGACCAGGAGCATGTGACAAACTGCACACGAACCGAAGGTTGAAACCTTAGTCTATTCTGGAAACTACAGGTGTGGACTTGGTTTCCTAGAGAGAAAACAATCAAAGCCCAGAGTGGTGGCCTGTCCTCAGTCTCACTGTAGTCTCTTCTGACAACCCACACAGTCTGATTTTTTTCATTCTTTATTGCTAGGAAAACATATAAATACATACAACAGAAAACAGAGATTTTCTTGGTCTTTAAAGACTTTTTTCTGAAAGTACAAAACACGACAATTCTCAGACCAAGTGATACTGAAGGCCAGAGGAGCTGAACAAGGACTGCTGCTCTCCCCAAGCTTGGACCATGCAGGTCCTCTACCAGCAGCTGTTCCAAAGAGGCAGGATGCTGCATCAGAAAACCACCCAAACTGCACTCCCCTCCAACAGGGAGGGAAGGGAGGAAGCACACAGTCACTAAAAGCCCCTTCCTCCTGCCCTGCTCCAAACTGAGGAAGAGAACAGCTTCCCTTCCCTAGCTTTTCCTGGGCCTGATGCCCCTTACTTGGCATTTACCAAAACCCATCCAACTCAGCCCCTAACCAAAGCCAAAAGGTGCCCAAAGTTTGCTGGGGAGGGGAAGAGGCTGGTGTGATAATGAACAGATCTTTATTTGTAGTCATCATTTGTGCCGTTTCTTGCTGTTTATTTGTTTGCTAGCTTGTTCTTCCAGCTGCATGGCCAGGCGCAGGGCCTTGATGACTTCTGTAAGGAAGGGGAGGTGTACACAAAGGGTTACTGGGCGTCTTGGAACCTCCCCTCCCCACTTAAGTCAAAGCTGCCCTTGCTGCAAGCATGGACCAGCAGGCGTCACAACACGCACCTCGCAGGGTTGAGAAGTGCTTAGACTGCTGCGCCAGGGCAGATTCTGCTTTGTTCACAAAGGTTTCCAAGTCGTAGTCGGGCTGATCGGTCATCTCCGAGAGCTCCAGCCAGTCTGGTCCTTGCTGTGGCAACAAGGAGAATCCAGTCACCAAACCACCATAGCAGATCATCCACAGGGTTCAACTGCTCCTGATGGAGGCAAAGCCCTATCCACACCTGCACTCTACCTCCTGAAACCCTTTCCCCCAGGAAGTCCTCAGCCTGGGCCCAGTGTGGTGGTGCATGCCTATAATCTCAGCACTTAGAAGGATCAGGAAGAGTTCAGGAGGTAGGCCTGGAGAGAACCTGAGTTCAAATCCCAGGACTCACATAGGAGAGAACTGACTCCTATACGCTGTTCTTTGACCTTCACACTTGTACTCACACCCACCCACCCAACAATAAAAAAAGACAAAGATTTCAACAGCTCAAGGACAGCCTGGGCTTCAAGAGACCCTGGTTTAAGACAAATAGCAAAAACAGAGGGAAATCCTTAGCTTGAACTTAGAAATCTGTCCCTCTGCCCTACGCTAAGTGAATGACATCATTGATCCTGTTCTTAGAGTCAGAAAGTGGAATGACAACTTTCTTCCTCCCTCCCTTTGTGGGGAGGGTTTCATGTAGCCCAGGCTGTCCTGAAACTCTATCTAAGAGTGGCCTTGAAGCCTGAGCACTAGCATCAGGTATGTGCCACCCACACCAGCTGACGAGCTTCATATGTACGCTAGGCAAACAAGTTTGAGATAGGATCTTACTTTGTAACCCAGCCTAGCCCCCAACTCTTCAAGATTCTCCCGCCTCAGGCTCTCAAATGCTGCGATTATATGTGAGCCACCACACATGGCCATGGATCCCTCCTTTCCTGACATGAGCTGGGCATGGTGGCACACACCTGTGTGTGTATGTGTGTGTCACTGAAGAAAGAGGACTGAGATTTCAAGGTTATATATAGAGTGAGGCTCTGTCTCAAAAACAAACTTGGGGCTGGAAAGATGGTTCAGCAGTTAAGAGCCCTGGCTGCAGCCTGGCAGTTGTAGTGGTGGTGGCGGTGCATGCCTTTAAACCCAGCACTGGGAGCAGAGGCAGGTGGGTCTCTGAGTTTGAGGCCAGTCTGGTCTTCAGAATGAGTTCCAGGACAGCCAGACTTACAACAGAGAACCCCCATCTCAAAACTCACCCCAAAACAAAACAAAAAGAACATTGGCTGCTCTTCCAGAGGACCAGGGTTTAATTCCCAGAACCCACATGGCAGCTTATAACTGTCTATAACTCCAGTTCCAGGGGATTGACATCCTCACACAGACATGCATGGATGTAAAACACCAATGTATATAAAATAAAAATAAAATATTTAAAAACAAAACCAAACAACTAGAGAGTGCTCAATGGTTAAGAACACTTGTTCTCGTAGAGGACGCTTTCCAGCACACGCGCGCGGCGCCTCATAACCAGTCCTAGAGGGCCCAACACCTTCTGGCCTCCTTGGGGATTAGGCATACAAAAGGTACATATATTTATATGCAGGCAAAAGCATTCAAACACATTAAAACCAACACCACACCAAACCTCGGATTTGACCACATTGTCTCACGGCCTTCGTAATAAAATCCAAGCCTTTGGTGTGAGGCAAATGTAAGGCCCCCTGGCATCAGGGCCTTGTTGACTGAGCCTTTATCTCCCTCTGCTATCTGCTCACAGTGTTGGCTTTGACTACACTCAACTCTCCTGGTCCTGAAAGGGCCATGCCTTTCACCACAGTACCCCTGGACAGCACAGGGAGAGAGGACATGTCTGCACAGCAGTCTCATTAGTGCTACAAGTTCTCCCTTCCTGCATCACAATCTGCGATGGTCAGGAGATGCTCCCTGCCTTCTCCCACAGTGGACACACAGCAGTAGCATCTCCCCACACTCAGTTCTGATGCTAGTGCCAAGCTGCAGCTATAGAAGCCGATCATCTAATCCTTAAAGACAACACTCTGTTTTGCCCAGTTTAGAGTCAAGGAAACTGAGGCTCAGTAAGACTAAAATGCCTTTCAGCAGGGAAGGAGCTCACACCTAAGAAGTGAGGTGTAGGTCCATGTGCCACCATAGAGCTAGAACATTCACTGGATAAATATGACAAGTCCCTGTGTCTGAAGTACCCTTTGTACCCCTAGTCAGCAGCACTAAGTCACAGGAGAGCCAGTGTGTCCCATGCAATGAGGTCATTAACTATCCTAGGGGAGCGACTACTTGAGCAGGTGGAGATGGAGGAGAGCTAGGAGTAGAGGGCTGCCTCTTCCCAGGCCCAGAGACCCGCAGGAGCTGAGGTTATGTTCCAGGGAATAGAGCTCAGTTCTGTGGGCTGTGCTAGAGTGGCCTGCCAGGTCCTCCTGTGCTGGGGCCAGTTTGCACCTGTATGATCTCCCTGAGTTCCTCCATGGCCCTCTCTTCCAGATCCCTGATCTGAGTCATGGCTTCATTGAAGCTGGACATCTGGGAAGACAGCTCCTCTTCATCCTTGGAGAATTGAAGGCCAAAAGAAGAGAGAACAGTGTAAAGCCTGTGGCCCAGGGCTCACTTCAAAAGGCCACACTCCATCTTGCCCTCCCACTTACATTGACTGCCAGTAAGCTTCTATTAGGGCTGGCTTTCATCTCTTCTATTTCCATTTGAATTGGCTGCTCTCCGCTGGGCCCACTGTGGGGGCTCAGCTCCTTGACTCTGAGGAAATAAGAAGGTCTTGAGTGTCCCAGCAGCCCCCTGGGCACTCACTAGAGAAGTGCACCACCACTCAGACAACAAGGCTTTGAATCCAGGATGAGGAGCAGCTAGTCCTCAGCCAAGGAGAGGTGCCATAATCCTAGGCCACTGATGGAAGGGGACTAGCACAGACCTAGCATGTGGCTGAACTCCACACATTAGATTTACTGTTTATGGAGGAGACTCAGTGGTCATGGGGCCTCCAGCCGCTTCCGGTCTCATCTGCCACCCCCTTGTCCACCCCACCTGTAGGCCCTCATACCTGTCTGCATATCGCAGCGTGTTTAAAGTATATTCACAGGAGCTTATGCCTGGTGAGATCATGGCAATCTGAGAAAGGGGGAACCAGTGGTTAGAGGCCGAGAATCGCAAAGTGAGGGCTCTAGAAAATGCTCCTGGAGTAGCCACCAGGAGGAGTGCCTTCAGAAGGAATGATTGACGAGGTAAAGCAGGGACTCCATAAAGCACATGTGCTCTGCTGGGCAGCTTGTTTGGGGGCAGGTAAACCAGGCACTTTAAAGTTGGCTGGTGAGATAGCTTACCAAGTAAAAGGTGTCTATTGCTAAAACTGACAAGCTAATTGGCTCCTAGAACCCACACAGTGGAAGGAGAGTAGACTCCTGCAAACTGTCCTTTGACCTCCACACAAGTACCATGGCATATGTCCGCCTCACACACACACAACAAACAAATTTTAAAAAATGAAAAAAGCTGGGTGTAGGGGCACATGCCTTTAATCCCATCACCGGGGAGGCACAGTCAGGAGATCTCAGAGTTTGAGGCTAGCCTAATCTATGTAGTTAGGTTTAAGGCTAGTCAGAGCTGCACAGTGAGGAGAAGAAAAGAAGCGGAGATGGTTCTGCGGATTAAAACGCCTGCTGTTCTTGCGGAGAGCCTGGGTTCAACTTCCACACCGCAGGAACCAGTGCCCTCTCCTAGACTGAGGCCACCAGGCACATCCTGGCGCACAAACATATATGCAAACAAAATATTCATACACATAAATGTAAAGATCTTAAAAAGAAAAAAAGCTTTCCAGGCATGTTGGTTGGTGGTATGCCTTTAATCCCAGCACTTGGGAGACAGTGTCAGGCTGATTTCTGCTCAGTTTCAGGCCAGCCTGATCTACATATTAAGTTCTAGGATAGCCAAGACTATATAGAGGGACCCTATATCTTAAAAAAAAAAAAAAAAAAAAAAAAAAAGGGGATCCCCAAACTGGGCGTGGCACAGGATACCTATATACTTACTTATAATCCCTGTACGCAGAACTATTGTGAAATTGAGACTTTACCTTGCAAAACCATGTTGTGTCTCAAAAACAAACAAAGTTACAGGTTCCCTGCCTGGGTGTTTGTGTTGCTCAGGCTCATTCTGAATGAGCCTCCAGCTTCAGCCTGCCTGGTGACTATGACTGCAGGTGGGCCACTGAGCCTCAAACCAAGAGCTACACAGAAAGTGGATGCTTTCCTCCTGCCTATAGGGGTGTGGAGGCTGCAGGATGGAAGCCCAGACAGGAGCCTGAGAACCCAGGAAGCAAGAGGTGATGAGCTCCCTGCCCAGAGGCATGTCAGCATCTCCCCAGAAAGCAGCTCTGAGTCTTCTGCAACTCACCATGCAAGTCCTCGAGTTCTCCCCAATGAAAGAGTCCCTCAACACCTGAGTGAGCTTGCTCTCACGGAACGGGGTGTGAGCCTTGTTCTGTCCCAGCGCCCTGATGCACTCCTGTGGGGCAGCACAAACAAGTGGAAGCCTCTTTTCACTTCGCAGGCAGCCTACACTCTCCCTTCCCAGCTGCCTTCCAGGCCACCGCTAGCTTGGGCCTGCTACCTTTAGAGCCAGGAGCGACTTGTTAATTTCTGCACCCTCCATGCGAGTCTGCCGGTCAGCACTAGAAGTGTCGGCCCCTCGTTCATTCCCTGCTAGATCCACTAAAGAGAATTTGCCATGTAATCTCCCTTTGGTTCGAAGAAGAATCTGGAAGCAGGCATGGGAGCGGGAGGAATTGGAGTTGGCAAATGTTTGTCCAGAAGTCCTATTGAAAGGAGGGGAAAGGCAAGGGAAGGTTATATAGTCTGGGACCACCATCCCCAAGGGAACCCCAGTGTTTACGCAGTCCCAGTGCACTGCAGTAAAATCTCTAAGGGAGAGCACGATCAGGAGCCTAAGAGTCCTGTGGTCTTCCCATCTCTAACCTCTGTAGACAGCGGCTCTTGGCCTAATATTATTAGTACTACATTCTGTGCTCAGGCCTTAGCCAGACCTGGGGGCTCATGAAGATGAGGAGGAGCCGATTCTGCTGCAAGGAAAGGAGTCTAGTCATACGCCACTCGCCTAAATTGAGGGGTCTTGCTGTGAACGGAGCTAAGCGGTTAGAATATTTGTCTAGCACATGAAGTAAGGTTCTCAGTTGAATCCCAGGGATTGGGAGAAAAAAAAAAAAAACCTGAGCCCTACAACTACCCAGCAACCCCACTGCCCCATGTCAGCACTTCCCTACGTTTACACCGCAGAGCCACGATTTCATTACTCAGGGCTCCTGACTTCTTCCACAAGGGAAAAAAGGAGACTCTCACAGACGCCAGGCAGGAGTGCCCATGAATAAAGTCTGCCTTTGTTAGATGTAAGATTCTCTGACTTTGTTCTTGAGACCCTCTGGGGTTATCTGCCCCACTGAGGTCCCTTAAGGCAGAGACCCTCGTAGCTCTTACCCTGCTGGGGTGCGTACAACTACTTGGAAACAGAAATGGCTTCCTCCGAGTCTCGTGCCTGTTTCTGAACAGAGGCCTCCTTACCTGAACTAGGTATTACAAGTGGTTTTCTTCCCTCACCAGAACTGACCTGCAGGCGCTGCCCATGTTGATCATCTTGATGACATCATCAGCAGAGTTAACCAGGTACTCCTGCAGTCCCACAACCTGTACCTGTTGCTTGCTGTCTTCTAGTACACGTAATTTGGCCTTCTTGTTGAGCAGATCAAACACCTGCACCAGGCAGGGAGCGTAAGTCTCGGGTCACAGGTACTGGGTACCCTGCCTGACTCCTTCCTACAGAGCCTGCCCCAGACTGGACAGGGGCCAGGAGCAGGAAAGGCAGAGCATGTGCTGACAGTAGCAGACCAGATCTGAGCCTCTCCTGGTTCACGGCAGTCACTATTCTACCGGTGCAGAAGCCTGAGCAAGTTACTAACACTCTAGTCTGTTCCCAGTCTGTAAAGTCAGATGAAAGACTAGAATAGCGAGTGCTTAGCACATAGTGTCCTATTAATGATATTAACTATTACTATTATTGCTATTGAGGTCTTGCTCTGCAAAAGGCAATTCTAAAAAATGCTGAGAACAGAGGGGAGATGAAGAGAGAGAGGCACGGAGGGCATGCACATGAGAACACACAGGATGGGGAAGGAGGACATGAAGGAGGGCTGTCAAGGGAGGACCGCTCACGCACAAGGCAGACCTTCCAGCTCAGAGGGAGCACTGAAGAGGATTTCTGCAGTTACTGAGCTTAGCTGCCGCCTCACCTTCAGAGGAAACGTCCACACACCAGGCAGAGTACCCCAGGGGCCAGCGGCTAACAGGATGTATGGCAACTCCTACCATCTTTAAGGTTTTAGTCAGTTTACCTTCCCATTGTAGATCTCGAAGAATGTCACATAAACTTCCAGGTCTAGTTTCCGGTAGCGAGACTGATTCTTCAGAAGGAAGACGTCCCGGGCTGGGAGGAGAGCGTGCGTAAGCGAGCAGCCGGCTTCCGGCGCCCCGTCCCCAGCAGCAAAATTGTCTACTCACAAGCCATTGCGTAGATCCCTTTAGCTGCGTTCTGCGTTTTCCCAGACATGTCTCCTCCCATTGTCTGCAAAAGGAAGCCGCAGACGACACAGCTGAGTCTCTCAACCTGCACCACAGCACAGTCGGCTCCATGCTAAACCTGCTAAAGCTGCCCTGCACCTGGCGTGGCAAGAGTCTAGCGATGGGCACCTGCACCGCATGGACTGTCTTCCTTCTCAGGACCTTGCTGCCTCACTGCAGGAACACTCACTGCCAGCCTGAAATACTCACGTGTGTCTTCCCACTGCCCGTCTGTCCATAGGCAAAGCACGTTGCTTTTCCCCCTTCAAAAATTGTCTGTACCAGTGGCCTTGCTGTGAACCTAGAGGAAGAGTGAGTGGAAGGAAGTGCATTTGTGTAGCTGTCCCTCGGCCCAGTGGTTCTCAACCTTCCTAACGCTGCGACCCTTTAACATAGTTCCTCATGTAGCAGTGATCCCCCATACAGCTATTTCCATCGCTACTTCATAACTGTAATTTTGCTCCTGCTATGATCAGTAATATAAACATCTGATAAGCAGATGGTCTTGGGCGAACTCTGTGAAAGGGTCGTTTGACCCCCAAGGTTGAGAACCACTACCTTAGTATCCAAGGATTGGTTATAGGAACCCCCGCTGATACTCAGCGCAAAGGTCATGTTCAAACCGCTTACTCTTTGTTTGTGCCGGAGTGGAACCCATGGCCAGGCAAGCACTTTACCACCAACTTGACCTCAGTCAAGCCCTTTATATAAAATGGCCTAATATACCAGGTGTGGTGGCACACGCCTTGAATCCCAGCACTCGGGAGGCAGAGGCAGGCAGATCTCTGAGTTCCAGGCCAGCCTGGTCTACAGAGTGAGTTCCAGGACAGCCAGAATTACGACAGAGAAATACTGTCTCCAAACACCAGAAAAAATAATAGGCATATTATGTGCATAGCTTACACATACTGTCACATATTTGCATCCTAGTAAAATGTAAAGGTAAATGCAATACAGTTCTTATACTATTCGGGAAGAAGTGAAAGGAACAAAGTCTGAATATGTTCAGTATAGACAAAATAGTGCTTTCAGTATCTTATTATTATTATTATCTATTCTTATTTTGTTTTTGAGACAGGGTTTCTCTGGTTGTCCTCAAACTCAGAGATCCGGCTGCCTCCACCTCCCAAGTGCTGGGATTAAAGCAGTGCGCAGCCACCAGCCGGCTCCTGTATTTATTTGTGTGCCTGCTGGGTAGTGGTATAGTACAGCACTTAATGTGCAAGTCAGAGACAACATTCAGGAACTCGTTTTCTCCTTCCACCATACCCAACTCAGGCTATCAGGCTTGGGAGCCACCTCAATGGCCCCTTTTAGGGAAATATTTTGGCAGTAGCTGAATCCAAAGCAGCTCAAGAATATGGAGGAGAAACTGTATCTGCTCCCAAAACGCACTCCCAGATCCCATTGGAGCTCTGCGTCCTTAATTCCTTAAGTACAGCACTCCTCTCGAGCCTCAGTGGTCTGCCCTGGTCCACCCCACTAACCAATCTGAACTACCAGCTAAATGGAAGGGGATAGGCAGTGTTCAACTGACCTGCCAGAAGTAAGCCGGTGACCCAAACTTTAAGCCAAACCGCCTCTCCTCTGACCCACTAGATAGAACCATAAAATGTATTACAGATGGCAGCGGAAAACCAGATCTAAAATATTTTGTTTGTGAACTACATAAGGTCCTTGTCATAGCTAGGGTCTCACACTGTACCCTAGGACAATAGCCTTAAATTCAGAAACCTTTCTGTCTCAGCTTTTCAAGCACTGGGATTGTAGGCATAAGTCACCAGGCTGAGATTCTGTGAAACAGTGGCTGGTCTTAAATTCAAGACCCTTCTGCCTCAGCTCCCCCAGTGCCAGAAGTATAGAGAAATGCACCACCAAATCTCCTTAAAAGAGAATGTATGGCAAACCCAATCCTTTAAGGATGGGGAATGACTTAGCTGATAAAAGTGCTTTCTGCACAAGCCTGAACCTCTGCCTGTGAGAACTGACTTCTGAAAGTTGTCCTCTAACACACACAAACACACTCACGAAATAAAAGTTAAAAAAGAAATCTCTTTAGGCCTGCTGACTTGACTTGGATCCACGTAAAGAGCCTGGGGCATGGGTCTGGAGATACGGCTCAGCAGTTAAGAGGACTGGCTACTCTTTCAGAAGTTTTGAGTTCAATTCCCAGCAACCACGTAGTGGCTCACAACCTCTCTAATGGGATCCGATGCCCTCTTCTGGCATGCAGGTGTACATGCAGACAGAGCACTCAAATAAATAAATCTTAATAAATAAATAAAAGGATCCATAGCTAGCCGGGCATGGTGGCCGGCCTATAATCAGCATAAGACCACAGCCAAGCCTAGCACTATAATCTAGCCTATAATCTAGCACTGTAGGGATGGAGATCCCAGGGACTCACTAGCCAGCCAGCCGAGCTGAAATCTCACAGAGCCAGGTTCAGTGCTTATAGGGTAGGAGGTTAGAAAATGGCCCAGCTAGTACAGGTGAGCTGCCAAGCCTGGCAACCCACATGGTCAGGGAGAAAACTGACTCCTGTAGGGTTTCCTCTGGGCGATCCCACACACATAAATACATATACATAACACACACACATATTTAGATAAATAGACTGCATTTAAAAACATTTAAAACTGCTGGGCAGTGGTGGCACAAGCCTTTAATCCCAACACTTGGGAGGAAGTCTCTGTGAGTTTAAGGCCAGCCAGGTCCACAGAGTGAGTTTCAGGACAGCCTGAAAATCCTGTCTCAAAAAACAAAAGCAAAACAAACAAACAAAAAACAACTCCTTTTAAAACAAGGCAGGGTGTGGTGGGGCATGCCTTTAATCTCAACACTTGGGAGGCAGAGGCAGGTAAATCTGTGAGTTTGAGAACAGTGTAGTTGATATACCAGTTCCAGGTTGAGATCCTGTCTCAAAACAAAACAACAACAACAACAACTAAACAAAACAAAACAAAGACACCAAACCCCAGGGAAATTAACAATAACAACAAGGAGGGCCAATGGGTAAAGGCACTCCACCCCAAGTCTGACAACCCAAGTTTCAGACACAGCAGGAGGAAGGAGAAAACCAGCCTCCGAGAGCTATCCTCAGACCTCCACATGCCGCAGCACACGTGCGGGGGCACGCACACACAGAGAATGAAATAAAAAATGTAAAACAAGGTGAAGAGCAATAGAGGAAGACACCTGCTCTTGACCTCTGGCTTCCACACACATTCACAGACACGGACCCACACGAAGAAAGACCGAGTTCAAGATCAAAACCTGAGTTCCACACAGGACTCTATCTAGGGGTGAGGGGAGGGGAAGCCACCAAAGAAACTAAAACTAAAAATATAACCAAAACCAGTGGTTGCATACATAGCTCAGTGGCAGAGCGGTTGCCCAGCGTCCGTAAGGCTCTGATTCTCAACACTGAACCGCTTACACACACACACTGTCTAGAATCCATGCTGAGTGGCATGCGGCAGACCGGACAGAGTACTGAGGTACTCTGAGCTACCCGAGTCTGCCGAGCTCATTTGGGTAATGAAGTGGCTGCACCAGGCACTGGAAGGTAGCTCTTGGGAGGCTGAGGAAGGAGGACTGTCATATGGTTTAAGACCATCTGAGACACAGTGAGTTCTAGGCTAGCCTGGGCTACAGAATGAGACCTTGTCTCAATGAAAATGACACTGGGAGTAAATGACACTTGCTACCTTGCCCACCTTCACCCATGGGCAATACTTCACCCGTGGGTCACCCAAGGCTGTGCTGCTCTGGCTTAAAAGGTGACATGGCAGGGGCCAAGGTGGGAGGAGCTCAATGCCTGATGTTGGGGAAGAAAATGGATATGAGGAAGAAAAAGAAATATTAAAGGGACTAACCTGTAGACAACTTCATTCGAAGCTGTTTCATCAAAGGCAAAGTCAAAGCAGAATGCTTGGTTCTCCAGGTACTTTGTTAAGTCTACTTTTAACTTGGGTTCATGCACCAATAGGAGACACTTGCTGGGAACAGAAATCACATCGATTTCTTTCTTGGCTAGCTCTGCAGAAGGAGAATATTTTAGGGGATGCTCCCTGGACATGGAAGCTACTTCTCAGTCAGTCTGACACTTCCGACTGAGCAGCTCACCTTGCTTATTCAGTGGGCGCTTCCTAACACAGACACAGATCCTGTGTTCTTCAATCTGCAAGAGAGTGGGGCAGCCAAAGGGAGGTCAGAACGGTAGCAAATAAAACAAAGTGTTCCCATAACCCTCTTGGCTCTAGCAAGGGACAAAGATCTGATACTAGGACCCCAGCACCCCCCGTTAACCACTCTAGGGTACAAGAAAGCTGTTCTGAACCTTCTTGGCTCTCTGACTCCGCTACCTTCAAGGTTTCAGCACACTCTTCTAGCCCTTAGCAAACAGTCTGCTAGCCTAGAGCACGAAGTCTCATCTGAGCCTTACCTAATGCTAGCTGTAGCCCACTCAAGGTTTACAAACAGAAAACCTGCTGACGAGATGACTCGCTGGGTAAAAGCACTTCTGTCAAGCCTAATGATCTGAGTTTCATCCCTGGGACCTACATAATAGGAGAGATCCAACTCCACTAGTTGTCCTTTGACCTGTTCATGCCTGACATGGTGCTGCCTGTGCGAATGCTCACACACTCACACACACACACACACATAAAATGTTAAAAAAAAAAAAAAAGGCCTTTAATCCCAGCACTCAGGAGGCAGAGGCAGGCAGATCTGTGTGACTCCAAGGCCAGCCTGGTTTACACAGCAAGTTTCAGGCCAGGCAGGTCTGCATAGTGAGACCCTTTCTGTTTTAATGTGGGCAGGTATTTTGCCTGCATGTATGTGCATCACATGGGAGCAGTGACCATGGAGGCCAAAGAGGGCATTGGACCTCCTGGAAAAGGAGTTACAGCTGTTTATGAGACACCGTGGGGTGCTGGGAACCAAATCCAGGTCCTTCGGAAGAACGAGTACTCTTAACTGCTGAGCCAACCCTCCAGACCTGAGACCCTGCCCTAAAAAAAAAGTGTTGGAAGGCCCCGAAAGGGATATGGCTCAATGGGAGACTTGTGCTCAGATATATGGAGTCCTGGGTTCGATCCCCAGAAAGACAGACACAGCATGCACACCAAGAAGGGAGGGGAGGAAGAAAAATGGGGACATAAAATCCTCCAGCTGTCACTCAAGAAAGAATGAAGAGGCCTGCACACTGTCCCATGTCCTTCAGTGCTTCACCAGCTCAGGAGGAGAGGGAGAAGACTTTCTGGCGTACTCACAGGATCAGTCATGGTAAGTGGGTGACATTCCATAGTATTCCGAAATTCTTTAATCATCCGGGCAAATTCCCAGTTGGGAAGGCTGCTGTCATATTCCTGTTTGAGGCAAGAGGAACAGAGGGCAGGCTGCTAAGGCGTGATTGCTCTTAGACCCAGGGCTACCAGGCAGCGGCAGCTGTGTAGTTGCTGCGTGCCCTGCCCTGGCACAAAATCCTGGGGAGCAGAGCGTCAGGGGAGCCTAGGCTTGCACCAGGGACAAGAGCCGAAGAAATGGATTTCCTCAGAGCAGCTACCCAACTGAGGAGACGCCATTGCATCGCTTCCACTGTGATGCAGCTTTCGGGGGATGGAGGGGAAAGCGCGCAGGTGAGCCCAGCAACAGCACGGACTGCGAGCACATGATGGCCTTCCCCACCGCACAATCGGCATCAGGTATGGCTCATGTGAACATCTTCAGACAACCTCTGAATGATGCATTTATTTTCTGAATTCTGTTAAGAAGCAATTGAATTTCCTAGATATCAGACCTGGAGCCCTAGAAATGCTAGGGCCAGATATGTGTCGGCTGCTTTTCTGCTGGGGGTGCCTGTCCTGAGACTCGCCCGCCTCTCCCGACGGTCCTCACCTGAGCTCTCTTTGTCCTTATTTCTGAGTTCTGTGCCCTCTTCTCTTCCCGCTTGTTTTTCATTTTTTCCATTTCTTTCACAATACATGATTTTCTCCGAACTAAAGGGGAAAAAAGGCAATCACTCACCTGGTTTGTTCAGTTTGTTACCCTCTGGCTGTTTATCAAGAGCACTGAGCAGTTCATAGGAACAGGTCTTTCTTCTCTAGACCCTGTTTGTTTTTATTTATTTTTTACAAGAGAAGTTTTTCTGTGTAGCCCTGGCCACCCTAGAACTCACTCTGTAGAACAGGCTGGCCTTCAGTTCAGAGATCCTTCTGTCTCTGCCTCTTGAGTACTGGGATTAAAGTCCTACACCAGCATGCCAGGCCTATTTGTTTAGAGAGAGTGTGTGTGTGCGCACCCACCTGTTCATGTGGAAGTCAGAGAACAATTTTTGGAAGTCAGTTCTCTTCCACCACATGCACCCCAGGAATAAAACTCAGGTCATCAGGATTGGTGGCAAGTGCCTTCTGCCTGCTGAGCTACCTCACCAACCCCCTTTTCTAGATTTTGTTTGTAAACCAATACATCCAAGAGCAACAGATATGAGTTCTGGATGGACAAGTCCATGAAGTATCAGCTGTGCAAATGTGAGCACACTACACTACTCAGGCTTTGATCTAAGCTCTCTCTATGCTTCTGCAGCTGCTACTCTGCAGAATTGAGATGAGGCGGGACTGGAGAGATGGCTCGGGTGTTAAGAGCACTTATTGCTCTTGCAGAAGACTCAGGTTCAATTCCCAGATCCCACACGGTAGCTCACCACCGTCTCTAACACCAATTCCAGGGGATCCAATGTCCTCTTCTGAGCTCCACAGTGAGCTCCACAGTGCAAATAGTGCACAGACACACATTCAGGCAAAACACTTATACGTATAAAAATCAATAAATCTAAAAAATAAAGATATCCCACGTCATTGTTTCGTGCCAGACTCAGAAGGTAACTATAGGATAACCTACCTTCATGGTAACAAAAGGGTTTGAACTCAGGTGCCTGGGCAGGCCCAGTGTTAACTAGCTGTCCTGTGCTAGGAGCAGAAGAGCACACAGCTGGGCGTGTCTACCTGAATTCCCAGGGTTGACAGCAGAGGTGCTTCGGGTGGGGTGGACTTGCTCTTCTGCCTCCTCGCTGATCACTGACAACGGTAATTCTGTCCCTGCAGGGCAGGAGGGCCTGGGGGGTGCAGCTGCGGGAGAACAAGAGTCACTGAGAAGCAGGCAGGCACAGAGCAACTGTCCTTGAGTCTATAGCAGAGCATGGGCCAAACTTGGGCTTTACTCTTGCCCTCATCCCAATTTCAACCACCCTTCAAGCCAGGGAATGTGCCTAGGGTCAAAATAAACTTAAACTAGGGGGCTGGAGTTAGCTCAGTAGTTAAAATACCCACCCACCGCTGCTCTTCCAGAGGATCTAGGTTCAATTCCCAGCACCCATATGGCAGCTAACAACTGTAACTTCAGTTCCAAGGGATTGAATCCCTTCTTCTGACTGCCTTAGACACCAGGAAAGCACATGGTACACATGAATACGTGCAGCAAAACAATCATATGTGTAAGATAAAACCCTAAATATGAAAGTAGAATTTTAAAGATCATTTTAAGCTGAGTATGGTAGCTCCCATCTAACGCAAGAACAATGTTTTGAGACAGGGTAGCACCCAGCCTAGGTTGGCCTCAAACTCACCACAGCTGAACTGAGGTTGACATCTTAACTCCTGGCTGTGAGTGCTAAGGTTGCAAGCAGGTTCCCCTATGTCGTTTTATGTGGTGCTGGGGACAGAACTCAGGGCTTTGTGCACGCTGGGCAAGCTTTCTACCAACTGAGCAGCCCAACCCAGTAATAAAGGGTTTTTTTCAACTAGATGTATAAAGTAGAAGGAGATTTTGTGAGACAGCAAATCGTTACACTCTGTGTGTCAAAGTATCTAACTGAAGGTGAAGGGAAAGGTTAGCCACGTCGGAGTACCCTAAGGCGTGATGGACTGTGCCTTTCTGTGGTGGTTGGTTTTTGGCATTTTAGTTTTGGGTGTTTGTTGTTGTTCTCAGTGTGAACATGTGTGTGTTTGGATTTCAGGTTTGCTGTAGGCCCTTCTATTCACTTCTTTGTTACTATTATTTATTCATGCCGCCCGTATCCCCCATGCTGGGTGTTGAACTCAGAGCCACATACATTCTAGATTACCACTCAACCACTGAGTTATGTGGCCAGCCCATATAGACTTCCACTCTATAGCCCAGGCGGACCTCAAACTCACGGCAACCTTGCAAGTTCTGGTGCTTTAGTTGTGAGAACCATAGTCACCTGGTCCACTGAGTCAATATAGCTAATTCGCTGCCCAAGTAGCCAGTCATCCATGTTCCTTTCTCTCCCCAGTCCTTGCTTCTGTTAACCACCTGGCTTCTGGGGCTTTGGAGAAATGAGAAAGGGCTGGTCTGGACTGAAGCCGTGCTTGGGTCACTCCTCTGAAGGCCTTTCTGTTTGTAACCATCCATCCTGAACTACTTATGCAGGAACCCTCGGAAGTTCAGCACTGCACCCCACGGCATACATGAGGCTTCAGTAGCTGCTCAGGCCTCATTCACGGAACACACCGATTACTCACTGGGAACTGAAAACTGCTTGCGAGCGATTGTAGAATCAGGTAGCTCCACCTCCATTTCATTCTCCCGAGTGGCAATTCGAACCTCTGAGACAGTGGACATCCGAATGGAGCGGCTCCGATGACCTAAGACCAACAAGACCAATCAGCATTGCACGATAGGATGAACTAAAGCAGCAGGAGCTTCTGCACAAGGTGGGCTAGATCCTAGCCGCCTGGAAATGAGTCCGGGAAAGGAAAGATTAGGAAGATCAATGACCACTATCCCCAAACTTATTTGTGTGGTCTGTAAATCTAGCTGCTCCCGAGGGCAAAGCTATCTCCCAGAAGAGCATTTGTCTTGGGCTGGCCATATAGCTCACTGCTTGAGTGGTAATCTAGAATTTATGTAGCTCTAAGTTCCAGTATGGGGGATATAAGGGGAGGCATGAATAAATAATAACAAATAAGTAAATAGAAGGACCTACAGCAAATCTGAAATCATTTCTGACACCTGCACCCCAAGACCGCGTTTCTCTGCTGTAACTCTGGCTGTCCTGGAACTAGCTCTATAGACCAGACTGGCCTAGAACCCAGAGATCTGCCTGCCTCTGCCTCCTAAGTGCTGGGATTAAAAGTGTGTACCACCACTACCTAGGAAAGATTCACTTTTTTATGGGTGGAGAGATGACTCAGAGCTCAGGAGCTATGAGCATTGGCTGCTTCCAGAGGACCCTGGTTCAATTCCCAGCACCCATATAGTAGCTAGTATCCTTCTGTGACTCTAGTTCCAGGGAAACTGATGCCCTCTTCAGGCACTACATGATGTACTGCACAAACATACATGTACGCAAAATACCCCCCACACACATAAAATCTCATAAGAATTTCACTTTTACACGCCGGGTGGTACTGGCACATGCCGTTAATCCCAGCACTCAAAGCAGAGGCAAGTGGATCTCTGAGTTTGAGACCAGACTGGTCTAGAGTGAGTTCCAGGACAGCTAGGATAATACAGAGAAACGCTGACTCTAAAGGAAAAAAAATTCTCTTTTACTTTTTATTTATATATGTATGTATACATGCATGCATGTGTATATATGTCTGCGTAACCACAAGTTGTGTGCAGGTGCCCAAGGAGGCCAGAAGGGGACATCAGATCCCTTAGAGCTACAGTTATAGGTAGTTGTGAACTGCCAGACGGGCGCTAGGGACCAAACTCTGGTCTTCTGGAAGAAGAGGAAGCACTCTTAACAACTGAACCATCTCTCCAGCCCCCAAATTTCAACTTAACAGCAGTAGTACCTACTAGTCTACAGTCTTCCTATACCTTCACACATCAAGTAGTGCCTAGGGGGTGTAACTAGGTGGTAAAGTATCTGCTTAGCATGTACAAGGTTGTGGGTTCATTCTTCAGTACCACCACAACATCAAAAATAGGGACTGAGCATGGTAACGCATGTCTATAATAGCAGATTAAAAACGAAGGAAAAATCACTATACAGCAAATAATATGCCCTTCTCATGGAACAAAGAATTAAGCCCTGGTGATGTCAGGTAACTTGCCCAATGCACCCAACTAATACGTGCTAAAGCTAGGACGTAATGGACTGTCACAGTAAAGGCTGGGCTTTTCTTACTGCTCTGGGGTACATACAGAGCTGGGACTAACCACATCATCAAAAGCCCACAGGACCAGCTACTCTGGCTCTCAGGAGTCTTAAGGATAGGTTAGTTGAGACACAGTAGCTCTAGTTTTCTCCATAAGACAGAGAAACAACCAGTCATCTATAAAACACTTCCAGTTAGTGGCACATGCCTTTAATCCCAGCACTAGGGAGGCAGAGGCAGACAGACCTCTCTGAGCTCCAGGTCAGCCTGGTCTACAGAGTGAAATTCTGTCTCAATCCCCACAATTTTGGGGTGTCTGCATCCCACAATATTTGCGTTCCACAAATGTTTGGTATTCTGTCATCATTTGCCTTCATCCCTACTTGTGTGTGTATGTGGTACACAAACGTGTGTACGTGAGTATGAACAGGGGCACACACCTATGCTATGACTGTAGAGACCAGATGTTAACACTGAAATCTTCCTCTCTGGACCTGGAGCTTATTGTTTTGGCTGCACTGGCTGGCAAGCTAGCCCTGGACTCCTCTTGCCTCTGCCTTGCCAGTACTAGGGTATTACAGACATGTTATCACATAGGGAATCTGAAATAAAATCTCCATGCTTGCATGGCAAGCAATTTATCCCTAGAGCCATCTCTCCAAGCTTCATTCCTACTTTTGACTAAAATACATACTTTAGGAGCATCAAAGTTGGGAATGTAGCTCAGCGAGAGCATATAGAGGTGTTGGGGGTCAATCCCCAGCAAAGCAAAACCAAGGAGCCAGGATCAGTAGCTCAATCTATAATCCCAGCACTTGGAAAACTAAGGCAAAAAGATTGCCATGGGTTTGAGGCCAGCTTGGGCTACACAGTGAATTTCAGGACAGGCTGAACTAGAGACTCTTTCTCAAAACACCAAAATCACAGCTGAAAATGGCTCAGAGTCCAAAGGACTGGAGTTATTTTCTCAGTACCCATATCCGGTGGCTAACAATGGCTTCTAACTCCGGTCTAGAAGGATGCAATGCTTCTAGCCTCCTTGGAGACCTGCACTCATGTGTACCACATACTCACAAACAGAATTAAAAACAGTAATAAAAAACATGAATCTACAACAACAGAAACAAAACAGAGCACAATAGCTTATCAGGTAAAAGCTCTTGCTGCACAAATCTGATGCCTTGACTTTGATCCCCAAAACCCAAGGTGGAAGGAAAACTGACTCCCAAAAGTACTGTGGCATGTGTGTGATCATGCATGCCAGAAAAAACACAACCAACCAGGAGTGTGCCCATAACCCTTGAGGACAAGCACTGGAATGGAATCAGTGCCTTTCTTGCAGGCTCTGTGCCCAAAGCATGTCTCTGGGACCTGCATACAATAGGGTACATCATGATGATGTCTTTTTGAGACAGGGTTTCTCTGTTGTAACTCTGGCTGGCCTTGAACTCACATTGATCTGCTTGCCTCTGCCTCCCAAGTGCTGGGATTAAAGGCATGTGCCACCACTGCTCGGTTTCCAGACTGGTCTTAAATTCACAGAGACTATGTATCTCTGCCTGAAGCGCTGGGATTAAAGGTGCCTACCACTACACTTGACTTTATTTGGGGAGATGGTTTCTTTCCATAGCCCAAGGCGGCTAGAATTTTCAATCCTCCTGCTTCAGCCTCCTGTGAGGACCGCAGCCACACATGACCATACTCAGCTCCACTGCTCTCCATGCCTACACCTGTAGTTCTCCCTGCCTCACTACAAGGCATGATGTTCAGAGGGAGGGAAATGAGCCTGACTCCCAAGCTGACTCCCACCCTCCTGAGTGCCAGACTCCATGGGCTATAGGATGTGTGTCTAGGCCAGAAAACAAATGTCTGATGACGTACAACTCCTTCAGTGGTTGGGTGTAGGTTGAGACTCTTCCTCACTGAGAAAGATGACTCGAAGGACAGAACTCAGCCTGCACAGGAGTTACATGCTCACCTAGGGAAGGAGTCTACTTCTACTTCCACTCTGACCTGGGAACCTCACCCGCAGCGGAGGCATCATGACAACGTCCAGTCGCTTACCTTCTTTGGGAGCTGGAATTTTAGAGGTTACTGATCTGCGCTTTTGCTTCTGAAAGACAGAACAAATCGCCACAACGTATGGCTTTTATCAGCCCTCATTACCCTATCACGAGCCTACAACCTGTGATAAGGCCCGCCCCCACGCAGTCCCAGACAAACATTAGCGGAGAGGAAACAAGTCCGGGACAGAGCTGTAGTCGGGGCACAGGCACCCACCGGGACCGTTACGTTTTCCTGTAGTGGCAGACTGTCCTTCGGATGTAAGGGAAGAAGCTGTAGGAGCTCTGGGTTTATTGCAGCCACATCATCAATGTCAATCTGCAAGAACAAGCGAGTCTCCGTGAAGCGACACTGCCTGATCTAAACGAACTGCTGTGGCCAAGGCCACCCACGATTCAGGCATTACATTACCAACCTTAAGTTCCATTAAGCACTGACCACTACAAAATACAGCTACTCCTTAGGATGGTTTACCATCTAGATGGAATGGGTTTCCAGTTCCCAAGCCAGCAGGAGACTGTGAGGGATGCGAGTAAGGTAGAGAGGAAAGCACAGACAGCCACAGGAGTCCACAGCAGACCTACGTCATTTGGCTCTCCTACTCATCTGCTGGGCAGTGGTGTCCTGCTGGACACAGTCCCCTGAGCACTTCTTGCTGGCTGACACGAAGGAGGGAACAAGTTCTGTCTGGTGGTAGTCAAAACGGAGGGCCCCTCAGGATCTTATAAGCAGGAGTAAGTTCCCGAAAGCTGCTACCTAACCCTAAGTCTACCTACATTTTCTACTGGGCCCAGAAACTTCTTCCTAGTCCCACCTTCCTTGCTGATGCCTTTCCTAGTTCCTGTTCACACCCACAATGAGGTCACAATTCTGGGTTTACATCACTAGAGTCCTGTAACTCTTTAAGAATAACTCAAACTTCACTACTAACTTGGGCTGAGAGCTGTCGGTCAGCAGAAATGCTTTCTGGCTTTCTTGGCCCTGCATTCACTCTTCAGCCTCATGCATGCACAAGACACCGAATGGATCCATCCCACTTTGTCTAGCTCTTAAAATCAACGAAGCTGAATAGGACCTAGGGTGAAAGCGTTACTATCTAAATCCACAACCTGCAACCATTTGTCTACTTTCTACAGTGCTGGGGCTGGCACCCAGGGCCTGGAACAGAGCAAGCTCTCTGTCATTTAGCTACACCCCCAGCCCAAACTGTGTTTATTAGTAGTTGACTTATTCAGATGTCTGAGTTACTGGTTTTGAAAGGTTTAAGGTAAAAGCAAGGTTTTAGGTATAAGCAAGCCAGCAGCATGCAAGAGAGGATAATCAAAGATAAACTCAGATATAGCACCTTTCTGTGAATTCAAATTCTTTTTTTTTTTCCTCCTTAGTTTTTTTCAAGACAAGGTTTCTCTGAGTAGCCCTGGCTGTCCTGGAACTCTGTAGGCCGGGCTGGCCTTGAAACCAAGAGATCTGTCTGCCTCTGCCTCCCAAGTCCTGAGATTAAAGGGGTGCACCATCACACCTGGCACAAGTTTTTTTGTTTTTTTTTTCCCTTTTGGCTGGCCTGGAACTCACTCCGTAGACCAGGCTGGCCTTGAACTCACATCCATCTGCCTGCCTCTGCCTCCTAAGTCCTGGGATTAAAGGCACTCACCACCACCACTACCCAGCTCAGCACCAATATTTTTAAAGACGGTGCTATCTTTTTCTGAGACAGGCTCTCACTATGTATCCCTGGCTGGCCTTCAACTATGTGGACCATGCTAATCTCAAGCCCATAAAAACATGCCTGCCTCTGCCTCCTGAGCCCTGGGACTAAAGGTACACACCACACCAGGCCTGCCTGTCGTCATCCTGTGAAACTCCATGAGAAGGTGTGTCTTGTTCATCTACATTCCCAGGCCTCAATACATGGCCTATCATTTTGGAATCAGTACAGAAGGACTTCATAGTTAAATCCTTAAAACATTCTGAGGCAGACTTTGTCATCTTGAGGAAACAGAATTTCTGAGAGCGTAAAACATGACTGAGAACACATTAAGCAGAGGCAAAGACAGAGTAGAAGTCCAGTTTTGTTTTGTTTGTTTTTTTGAGATAGGGTTTCTCTGTTGTAACTCTGGCTGTCCTGGAACTCACTCTGTAGACCAGGCTGGCCTCGAACTCACAGAGAACTGCCTGCCTTTGCTTCCTGGGTGCTGGGATTAAAGGTGTGCACCACTATATCAGGGCAAAATACAGTTTTTATATTCATAGACCAGTGACCTTTTCACGACACCACAAGGCTTCTAGAACTTAACTCCCATCTCCACTTTTCTCAATTCTACAAGGCTCCCCACTAAATCTAAACATCGAAGACGCCAGAGATGAAGACTCTCCCGTCTCTCTTCAGTCTTTTTGCTGCTGCCAATGTACCCTGAGTCTGCTCTGCCCGTGGCCAGCTTTGTCACTCAGACCTCAGGACTCAAGCATGTCAATGCAATGGAACACTATTCCAGGCAAGTCCCGCCCTGGAGTGGGTTTTACACTGCTCATCTGTGCCACTCATCACACCTGTTTTATGTTATGGCATTTCAAAAACACGTCATCGCTTCCTTTCTGGGTTACTGATTTTGTTAACCAAACTGACGAAGGTGGTATGCACTTAGAACCAAGCACAGGTGAGTGAGCAAAGGCTTAGAATCTCTTCAATTTGCATCCCACAGACATACCAGAGGCTGATAATTGCTTCCATTTAGAACACACCTGACTTAAATGAGGTCCCAATGTATCCAAAGAAGACCATTTTTTAAGGTGGGAGAGGACTGCATGACATCAGAAACTGGGCTCTCATTGGACCATGTGAAATGTTGTACAAGTATTTTCATAGAACCTACCTCTTTGCCCTTTGTGATACCTCCTTCTGTCCATTCCACCGAAACACAGGATTTTTCCAAGTTCACTGTGGTTACATTGGCACTGTGAATTATGCCTATGCATGAAAAGATCAAAGGTTATCCATCTTTTAGGATCCTACAGACTTCCAGAGAGAAGGGAAAACTGATTTTCCCCTGTTTTAAAAGTCAACACAAACACTAATAATCCTAGTGGGAATTCACCCTTAGACCACCCCACAGCGAGGTGGGTAGGGAACAGGACTTAGAACTACATAGAACAGGGATTCATAATAAGAGTCTGCAATAGAATGAAGGTTCATTTGACCAAGGAAGTCACTCCAGTCCTTAGAGGAACCGTTCCTCAACACATCGCTGAAGAGCTGGGGCTCTCAGGTTTCCCTAACTCATTTTTGGCAAGCCATTGTCTAGCTAGTCCACAAATGACACATTATTATACCTCCAGAAATCGCTTAGTAAAAAACAGAAGGATCTCGCCTCATTGACTTTGCAACGGCACCGTATTCAGCAGTCTGGGGGCCAAGAACCGAGGGTCCCACAGGGACGCGCAGTTTCAGAGGAAGATTCCCGCAGGAAGTGCATCCTCCCGCCCCGACCTAGCCTAGGAGCACCAATGACCACCACCAATGCTCCGCCCACACCCACAAAGGGCAGGGATCCACCAGGACAGCGTTTTCCTCAGGGTAGGTGGCGTCGGGCCAGGGCAGGGACACGCACCCCCTCAATGTGGGAACTGGGAAAGAGCGTCCCAAAGCTTGCCGTTTGGGGGCCGGGTGAAGACAACCATCTTGGCAGGCTTGCGTCCCCTTAGCCTCAGGACCTTGCCCTCACCGTTACTGCGCTGAATATTGATGGAGAGACCAGGGAGCAATCGGGCGTGAAGCGACTCCATGAGAAGAGCAGCAGGAACAGCAGCGGGTGAGACAAATGCAGGAGCTTGAGAAGCAGCAGGACTCTGCTAAAACCGCAATATTAACGCCGCCTAAACCGCTGCAGTTTAAATCCCGCGCGCCAGCGTCCTCACGACGTCACCACCTGCGAAGCAGCGCAGAGCATTGTGGGATACGTAGTCTCACTCATGACTTCCGGAAAGTAGTGGGCGGGTTCCAAGGCGCTGCGGTTCTGCAGGTGGGCGTTCAAATCCGGGCTTCTTTAGTGATGAGAGACCTAAACTCCACTTAGAGCCAATCAGAGATTGCGCCCGAAAGAGCCAATCAAAGATCACGCCCCCTAGCCGACTAAGTCCCTTGAATAGCACCCAATCCGTACCTACTGGGTTAGAAACTCTTGCCTCTTCCTGTAACCTCGATTAAAAACCACCCCACCCCCTCACTCCCTCACCCTCTACCCCCACCACCCCACCCCACCCCACACCACACCACCTGCTAATCCCTGCTGGTGACTTTCCTGTCTGACCCTCTATGTAGGTGGATGTAAAGTCCCTTCTCTAGCTTGAGTACAGACTACTTGTTTCTTGCATGAGGACTCGGTCCCTCTAGTGGTCTTTGGGGACCCGAATTCTGGGTACAACAGTAACTAGCTGGATGACTTTAAATATGTCAAATATCTGATGCTCTTTGAATGTATAAAATATTTGAAGACACTAATTTAACATAGTCTTGAGTGTCTGTCATGTGCTAGTGTTAGGTATGGCGCTAGACTGGAATAGTGGGATGAACAAGGTTCATAGTTCCCGTCCTTGACACAATTTTTCTATTAAGAACACAAGGAGTAAAAATAGAAAGGAAAAAGAAAGGGAAAGAAAAAAAGAAAAGAAAGCCAGGCGGTGGTAACACACACCTTTAATCCCAGGACTCAGGAGGCAGAGGCATGCAGATCTTTAAGTTTGGGGCCAGCCTGGTCTACAGAGTGAGTTCAGGACAGCCTGGACTACACGGAGAAACCCTGTCTCAGAAACAAAACAAACAAACAAACCACAACAAAAGACGTGGGGTGTGGTGGCTCATCCCTATAAGCCTAACTCTGGGTGGAAGAAAACAAGGATTACTTCAAAGCCAACTCAGCCATGTTGCAGGTTTGAGACCAGCTTGGGCTGAAACTCTGTCTCAATAAACAAACAAAACAAAACAAAACAAAAAAATGGTTTGATGATGGGCTGAAGACCCAGATGCCTAAATTCTGGGGTTAGACATGAGCCCAATTTTCGTCCTTATAGTATAATATGAAGTCTTGCTGTGCTGAGGTACTAGGGACCAACCCAGGACCTTGTGCATCCTAGGCAAGCGTTCTTTACACTGAGCTACGTCATAACCTTCTGAGGGGGATGAGGTGGGGTGAAATGGTGTCTAACTGGTTCTTTCAGGCCTTCCCAAGGCTGATGACCTGAGTTTGACCTCCTGGACCCACACAGTGGGAGAACAAACTCCCAAAAGTCTCCACAGTTGTGCAACCGCATGTACCACATGCACAGGTACACAGGGAATAAATAAATAAAATGTAATTAAGAAGTTAAAAACAAGCCAGGCGGCGGTGGGGCATGTCTTTAATCCCAGCACTCAAGAGGCAGAAGCAGGCGGATCTCTGTGAGTTTGAGGCCAGTCAGGTCTACAGAGTGAGTTCCAGGACAGTCAGAGTTACAACAGAAGAACCCTGTCTTGAAAAAAATCCCCCAAAGAAGACGAAGAGGAAGGAAGAGGAGGAGGAGTTAAAAACAAGAACAACAATGGACCGGGAAAGAGGGCACTGAGAGGGCGCAGTGGGCAAAAGCCTTGCTGCTGTGGTTGATCCCTGAAACATGGGAAGGAAGAAGAGAACTAACTCCTGAAAGTTGTTCTCCAACCTCCACATGTGTGGACACACGCCACCATCAACATCATCATCATACATTAAAATATGAAAGAACGAAAACAACCTCTTACCCATGAATGCATTTCATACATCTTACAGTAGGAACTTTAGCAAACTGTAAATGTGGAGATGAACAAGGAGAGGATGTGGGAATGGCTGCTACATTAGCTACCAATGCACTCCTATCACAATTTTTTTTTTGAGAGAAAAAGACAGACAGAGAGAGAGAGAGAGAAAGACTGACTCTCACGTATCCTAACCTGGCCTCTAACTCACTGTGTAGCCAAGGGTGACCTTTTGTTGTTTGTTTACTTTTTGAGAACTCATTATGTAGCTCTGGCTGTCCTGGAACTCACGGAGACCCACCGGCCTCTGCCTCCTGAGTGCTGGCTGGGATTAAAGCCCTGCACCACCAAGCCTGGCTTCTAGAATTATGACTGAGGCAAGCTTGAACTCCTGAACCTCCTGTCTCTCTTCCCAAGTGGTAGGATCACAGCATGAACCACAAGGGAGGCTCAGCTATTAAAAAACTTTTAAACCTAGCATTGAGACAGGGCCTTGTTATGGAGTCGGAAACTCAGGTCCTCTGGAAGAGGAGCCAGTAGCCTTAACAGCTGAGCTTTCTATCAAGTCTCTTTTCTTTCTTTTTAAAAATACATTTATTGAGGGCTGGAGAGATGGCTCAGCAGTTGGGAGCATGGACTCTTTTTCCAGAGGACCTGAGTTCAAGTCCCAGCACCCACATGGTAGCTCATAACTACCTGTAACTCTTGCTCCAGGGGATCTGACACCCTCACACAGACCTACATGCAAGCAAAACGCTAGTGTGCATAAAAATAAAACTACACCTATTGGTGTTGGAAAGAGGGCTTAACAGGTAAGGACTCCGAGTACTCTCTCAAGGACTCAGTTCCATTCCCAACAGCCTACAACTACCTACAACTATTTGTAAGTCCAGTTCCTGGTGATCTGGAAAACCCTCTTCTGACCTCTGATGGCACGAGGCACTCTTGCAATACATAGATATACTTCAGGCAAACACTCATACACACAAAGTAAAGTAAATAAATCTAATTTTTTTCAAGAATGTGCATTTGTGAGAGCATAGTAGCAGATGTAGGTAGTTCTCTGAGTTTGAGGCCAGCCTGGTCAATGTAGTGAGTTCCAGGCCGACCAGGGCTACAAAATAAGACGTGTCTCAAAAATTATAAAGTTAAAAAAAAAAAACCAACACATTTCACTCTTTTAGTGAAGTCTGCCTGTAATGTACTCTCAGTGTTTTTACCTGAGACAGAAATGTAAAGATGTTCTTTGCTGTGCGTGGTTACTGTATTGTATAAGAGGGATACTGGCAGAGGGCAATGTACATCTGTTGAGCTCCTTGTCTGCTGTGCTGACAGCCGACGTCCTTAGAGATGAGGGACCACGTGACACCCACCAGCCCTCAGCAGTGCTTTGGCATGGCTTTTTTAATTTTTAAAATTATTTTATTTTATTTTATTTTATTTTTTGAGACAGGGTCTCACTCTGTAGCCCTGGTGTCTGGAACTCCACATGTAAACCGGACCAGGCTAGCCTCAGACGTGCAAAGATCCACCTGCCTCTGCCTCCCAATCACTGCGATAAGAGGCATGTGCCACTGAGCCTGGCAGCTTTTTGTGTTTCCTATATTTGTATTTATATGTATATTTCCTCCAGTGCTCAGTAAGTTGACTGCAGCTGGGAGTGGTGGCACACAGCTTTAATCCCAGAATTTGGGAGGCAGAGGCAGTCAGATCTCTACGAGTTTGAGGTCAGCCTGGTCTCCATAGTGAGTTCCAGGATGGTCAGGGCTCCCCAGAGAGACTCTATCTCAAAAAACCAAAACATAAATAAGTAAATACATAAATACATGAAACAAAACAAACAAAAAAGCAGACCAGGCTGGCTTGGGACTCACTATGAAGAACAATATGGCTTTTGGACAATCCTCCTGCCTCATCCTCCCAAGTCCTGGCAACGTTTTATAGCTTTTCAGTGGCTTCCTCTCACTATCAGGTTAAAACAGACCACAGAGCCTCCAGCGTCCTCTCTCCCTCTTCCAGAATTCAGGCTGTGCCTCCATGCAACTCTTTCTTTCTGGGACAGAGGTGATAAAATGTGACCTTACAGCTTTTACAGAGCTTAGCTCTCTCCCTTCCTTGCAACTGTGAGCAAGGCCAACGCCTCTGAGCCCTAGACCAAGGACAGCCTTGAGTTACAAACTCACTTTTATCCAGAGTCATCCTGGCCCTGTGACTCCTGGCACTCAGGCCACCCCAGGCTAGATTACATAGCATGGAGCCTGCCCACCCCGAAAATGTGTAAGAATCCGAACCCAGTTTGCCCTCCAAAAGCCAGGGCTGTCTCCCTCTCTTTGAAACTTCATCATTCTGGTCTGGCTTGGTGGTGCATCCTTTAATCCCAGCAGAGAGAGGCAGAAATGGGTGGATCTATGAGTCTGAGGCCAGCCTGGGCTGCTTAGCAAGAACCAGAAAGGCCAAGGCTCCACACTGAGACCTTGTTGAAGGAGGAGAAGTGTGGAGAGCCCCCTGATCTCAAAGCTTAAGTTCTGCTGTGCGTCTTCAGCTAATCCTCATTTGGGACAGCTGCTGAGCAAGGCTAAGTTGTAAAAAAGACAAACCCAGAGGCAGTTCGTTTCAGGGAAGTCAAAGATTACTTAAAGAGACCTTCCTCCTGATCTCACAAAATAGGAGGTTGGCTTTATGGCTAACTAAAGAACAATAATGTTTTGTATACATTTTGATTTACCTTGCTGATTGTAACCTAGTGCTTAACCATGTGACTGTACCTATGCCTTCTACCTTGTGATCACGAACCTTGTGCTTGCAAGCACCTGGTTTGCCCCTGGTGGAAAAGGTATAAGAATGGACCATAAACTTTTTGGCCAGTTCAGCCTCGTGAGCGCAAGATGCAGTGTGTGCGTGTTCCGGTTTCTCAGGCTACCCTTGAACCAGCACCGTCTGAACTGGTAAGCTGGCCTTATCAGAGAAGGAAATGGAAGAGGAGAGATAGAAAAAAGACCCCATCATACTGACTCTGCCTGTGATGGCATCTCTCCTTATGCCCTTTTCCTGCACGTCCCCTGCTCTTGGTACCCATGGGCATGATGTCGGCTCTTCCTGGAAGGCTCCAGTGGAGTGTACTTTCACTAGGCAATCCTTTCTTCAGTGAGCCACGACCTCGGGTGCCTCCTGCAATCACCACCTTGTTCCTCTGGATCCTGAGTGCTTTCCTGTGTCATAACTCAATACATTTTTGTAAAATGAAAGCCTCAGGATGATCAGATTTAAGGTTTGGTTATTTATTATATATTTATTTCTTGGCACTGGGGATGAAAGCCAGTGTCTCTTGCTTGCTAGACAAGCGCCACCTTTCTTTCTCTTCTATCTCTCTCTTCCTCTTCTTTTAAAAATTAGTTAAGGGAACGTTTAAGCTGGTGTGGGGGCATATGCTTGTCATGCCAACATTTAGAAGGTAGAGGCAGGAGGGTCAGGAGTTCAGTGCCTTCCTAGCTGACTGGGCGAATTCAAGGGCAGCCTGGGACACAGGAGACCCCTAATGGCCGCCCAGTACTCTTGAGTTTGGGCAAAGAGGATTGTGCTGAACCTCGCAGGTCCACCTGGCTCCACAGAGAGTTCAAGGCCAGCGTAGGGTAAATTTGAGACCCTGTCTCAAAATTTTAAGAAACAAGATCAAAATATCTCCTCCCACAAAAAAAAAAAAAAAAAACAAAGCCTAGAACTTTTACTTGATGTAAATCATAAAACCTGATGTTTGGAGTTGGACCAGGTGGTCAGTCCTGTGAATGAAGCCGGCTTCTGCACTGCCCCCTGGCGGCGGCCCTGCGTCTACTCGGGAGAATGAGAAACTATTTTCGGATCCCCGAGGCCGGTGGAGCCGAGCTATTTACATACCCACAATGCATTGCACACAGGCCAGCGTGTCGATTTAAAGGAATAAAGTCTTTTATCTTTTTCTTTCTTGTTTCCTTTCGTCTATAGTGATAGAGCTTGCATAGGCAAATGTGAGAGGAAGAGAGGAAAGCCCACTTGTTTCGTGTAGGTAGCGCCCATCGGTTATGTAGGAGATAGAGGCGGCCGAGGATGCTGGTGAGGGTTTCGTGAGTATACTCTGGTTTCTCTTCAGATCGCATAAATCTTTCGCCTTTTACTAAAGATTTCCGTGGAGAGGAACAACTCTGAGTCTTAACCCAATTTTTTGAGGTCCTGTCTGTGCAGGACTGCTGTTACTTGTTCAATGGTAGAAGTGCTGCGAAGTTCTTATGTGCAAAAGCTCCCAGCCTCGTGCGTTTCAGGTTCTTAGTCTTAAGTGTGTTGCCACCTTAAAAGTCAGGCTTTCATTTGTAAGTCTGAAACATGAAGCCTGGCTTGTTTTCATGTGTGGCCTCGTCTACTCCAGTATTCCCATTAAGAGAGCCAACACACCCTGCACTGCTTGGGTGACAAAGAACAAAAGACTATGTATGTATGCCGGAGACTTAGGGTAAAGCCAAATACTAGTCAAAAAGAAAAAAAAAAAAAAAAAAAAAAAACTAAGAGTAAAAGGACCCCCAATATACTCAGATCAAGTGCCTTACTCAACCGTCCTCAGAGAGGCTTCCTCCTGCCACAGCTGGGAACAAGTACAGAGACCCACAGCCAGGCATTACACACAGAGACACCTTAGAAACTAAGGAGTGTGGGAGACAGAGGGGATGGAGGACACCAGGAGAACAAGTCTCTCTAAATCAACTGAGCAAAGCTCATATGAACCCACAGACTGAAGCTCAGCAATCACAGGGCCTACAGGACTCTGCCCAGGTCCTTACATATATATCATATCGCTCAGTTTAGTACTGTTTTTTTCTTTGTTTTTGTTTTTGTTATTCAAGAAACACTTACTCTGTTGTAACTCTGGCTGTCCTGGAACTCACTCTGTAGACCAGGCTGGCCTCAAACTCACAGAGATCCATCTACCTCTGCCTCCTGAGTGCTGGGATTAAAGGCATGCACCACCACCACTGGGCTGGCTCAGCACTTTTATGAGCTCTTCTATGAACAAGTCTGATTCTTGTATATTGGGGCCTTGTCCAACTTTGAGATGGCTGTTATCTTATTATATTTTGTTTTTTTTTTTTTTTTTGGCACATGCCTGCAATCTTACTTCTCTGAGTTATGGGACAGTCAGGGCTACACAGAGAAACACTTTCAACAAAACAAATGAACAAAATTAAAAAATAATTTTAAAAGACTAGTATTTGGCTTTACCCTAAGTCTCCGGCATACATACATAGTCTTTTGTTCTTTGTCACCCAAGCAGTGCAGGGTGTGTTGGCTCTCTTAATGGGAATACTGGAGTAGACGAGGCCACACATGAAAACAAGCCAGGCTTCATGTTTCAGACTTACAAATGAAAGCCTGACTTTTAAGGTGGCAACACACTTAAGACTAAGAACCTGAAACGCACAAGGCTGGGAGCTTTTGCACATAAGAACTTCGCAGCACTTCTACCATTGAACAAGTAACAGCAGTCCTGCACAGACAGGACCTCAAAAAATTGGGTTAAGACTCAGAGTTGTTCCTCTCCACGGAAATCTTTAGTAAAAGGCGAAAGATTTATGCGATCTGAAGAGAAACCAGAGTATACTCACGAAACCCTCACCAGCATCCTCGGCCGCCTCTATCTCCTACATAACCGATGGGCGCTACCTACACGAAACAAGTGGGCTTTCCTCTCTTCCTCTCACATTTGCCTATGCAAGCTCTATCACTATAGACGAAAGGAAACAAGAAAGAAAAAGATAAAAGACTTTATTCCTTTAAATCGACACGCTGGCCTGTGTGCAATGCATTGTGGGTATGTAAATAGCTCGGCTCCACCGGCCTCGGGGATCCGAAAATAGTTTCTCATTCTCCCGAGTAGACGCAGGGCCGCCGCCAGGGGGCAGTGCAGAAGCCGGCTTCATTCACAGGACTGACCACCTGGTCCAACTCCAAACATCAGGTTTTATGATTTACATCAAGTAAAAGTTCTAGGCTTTGTTTTTTTTTTTTTTTTTTTTTTTTTTTTTTTTGTGGGAGGAGATATTTTGATCTTGTTTCTTAAAATTTTGAGACAGGGTCTCAAATTTACCCTACGCTGGCCTTGAACTCTCTGTGGAGCCAGGTGGACCTGCGAGGTTCAGCACAATCCTCTTTGCCCAAACTCAAGAGTACTGGGCGGCCATTAGGGGTCTCCTGTGTCCCAGGCTGCCCTTGAATTCGCCCAGTCAGCTAGGAAGGCACTGAACTCCTGACCCTCCTGCCTCTACCTTCTAAATGTTGGCATGACAAGCATATGCCCCCACACCAGCTTAAACGTTCCCTTAACTAATTTTTAAAAGAAGAGGAAGAGAGAGATAGAAGAGAAAGAAAGGTGGCGCTTGTCTAGCAAGCAAGAGACACTGGCTTTCATCCCCAGTGCCAAGAAATAAATATATAATAAATAACCAAACCTTAAATCTGATCATCCTGAGGCTTTCATTTTACAAAAATGTATTGAGTTATGACACAGGAAAGCACTCAGGATCCAGAGGAACAAGGTGGTGATTGCAGGAGGCACCCGAGGTCGTGGCTCACTGAAGAAAGGATTGCCTAGTGAAAGTACACTCCACTGGAGCCTTCCAGGAAGAGCCGACATCATGCCCATGGGTACCAAGAGCAGGGGACGTGCAGGAAAAGGGCATAAGGAGAGATGCCATCACAGGCAGAGTCAGTATGATGGGGTCTTTTTTCTATCTCTCCTCTTCCATTTCCTTCTCTGATAAGGCCAGCTTACCAGTTCAGACGGTGCTGGTTCAAGGGTAGCCTGAGAAACCGGAACACGCACACACTGCATCTTGCGCTCACGAGGCTGAACTGGCCAAAAAGTTTATGGTCCATTCTTATACCTTTTCCACCAGGGGCAAACCAGGTGCTTGCAAGCACAAGGTTCGTGATCACAAGGTAGAAGGCATAGGTACAGTCACATGGTTAAGCACTAGGTTACAATCAGCAAGGTAAATCAAAATGTATACAAAACATTATTGTTCTTTAGTTAGCCATAAAGCCAACCTCCTATTTTGTGAGATCAGGAGGAAGGTCTCTTTAAGTAATCTTTGACTTCCCTGAAACGAACTGCCTCTGGGTTTGTCTTTTTTACAACTTAGCCTTGCTCAGCAGCTGTCCCAAATGAGGATTAGCTGAAGACGCACAGCAGAACTTAAGCTTTGAGATCAGGGGGCTCTCCACACTTCTCCTCCTTCAACAAGGTCTCAGTGTGGAGCCTTGGCCTTTCTGGTTCTTGCTAAGCAGCCCAGGCTGGCCTCAGACTCATAGATCCACCCATTTCTGCCTCTCTCTGCTGGGATTAAAGGATGCACCACCAAGCCAGACCAGAATGATGAAGTTTCAAAGAGAGGGAGACAGCCCTGGCTTTTGGAGGGCAAACTGGGTTCGGATTCTTACACATTTTCGGGGTGGGCAGGCTCCATGCTATGTAATCTAGCCTGGGGTGGCCTGAGTGCCAGGAGTCACAGGGCCAGGATGACTCTGGATAAAAGTGAGTTTGTAACTCAAGGCTGTCCTTGGTCTAGGGCTCAGAGGCGTTGGCCTTGCTCACAGTTGCAAGGAAGGGAGAGAGCTAAGCTCTGTAAAAGCTGTAAGGTCACATTTTATCACCTCTGTCCCAGAAAGAAAGAGTTGCATGGAGGCACAGCCTGAATTCTGGAAGAGGGAGAGAGGACGCTGGAGGCTCTGTGGTCTGTTTTAACCTGATAGTGAGAGGAAGCCACCGAAAAGCTATAAAACGTTGCCAGGACTTGGGAGGATGAGGCAGGAGGATTGTCCAAAAGCCATATTGTTCTTCATAGTGAGTCCCAAGCCAGCCTGGTCTGCTTTTTTGTTTGTTTTGTTTCATGTATTTATGTATTTACTTATTTATGTTTTGGTTTTTTGAGATAGAGTCTCTCTGGGGAGCCCTGACCATCCTGGAACTCACTATGGAGACCAGGCTGACCTCAAACTCGTAGAGATCTGACTGCCTCTGCCTCCCAAATTCTGGGATTAAAGCTGTGTGCCACCACTCCCAGCTGCAGTCAACTTACTGAGCACTGGAGGAAATATACATATAAATACAAATATAGGAAACACAAAAAGCTGCCAGGCTCAGTGGCACATGCCTCTTATCGCAGTGATTGGGAGGCAGAGGCAGGTGGATCTTTGCACGTCTGAGGCTAGCCTGGTCCGGTTTACATGTGGAGTTCCAGACACCAGGGCTACAGAGTGAGACCCTGTCTCAAAAAATAAAATAAAATAAAATAATTTTAAAAATTAAAAAAGCCATGCCAAAGCACTGCTGAGGGCTGGTGGGTGTCACGTGGTCCCTCATCTCTAAGGACGTCGGCTGTCAGCACAGCAGACAAGGAGCTCAACAGATGTACATTGCCCTCTGCCAGTATCCCTCTTATACAATACAGTAACCACGCACAGCAAAGAACATCTTTACATTTCTGTCTCAGGTAAAAACACTGAGAGTACATTACAGGCATACTTCACTAAAAGAGTGAAATGTGTTGGTTTTTTTTTTTAACTTTATAATTTTTGAGACACGTCTTATTTTGTAGCCCTGGTCGGCCTGGAACTCACTACATTGACCAGGCTGGCCTCAAACTCAGAGAACTACCTACATCTGCTACTATGCTCTCACAAATGCACATTCTTGAAAAAAATTAGATTTATTTACTTTACTTTGTGTGTATGAGTGTTTGCCTGAAGTATATCTATGTATCGCACGGTAGTGCCTCGTGCCATCAGAGGTCAGAGAGACTGATCTTCAGAAGGAAGACGTCCCGGGCTGGGAGGAGAGCGTGCGTAAGCGAGCAGCCGGCTTCCGGCGCCCCGTCCCCAGCAGCAAAATTGTCTACTCACAAGCCATTGCGTAGATCCCTTTAGCTGCGTTCTGCGTTTTCCCAGACATGTCTCCTCCCATTGTCTGCAAAAGGAAGCCGCAGACGACACAGCTGAGTCTCTCGACCTGCGCCACAGCACAGGCGGCTCCATGCTAAACCTGCTAAAGCTGCCCTGCACCTGGCGTGGCAAGAGTCTAGCGGCGGGCACGTGCACCGCATGGACTGTCTTCCTTCTCAGGACCTTGCTGCCGCACTGCAGGAACGCTCACTGCCAGCCTGAAATACTCACGTGTGTCTTCCCACTGCCCGTCTGTCCATAGGCAAAGCACGTTGCTTTTCCCCCTTCAAAAATTGTCTGTACCAGTGGCCTTGCTGTGAACCTAGAGGAAGAGTGAGTGGAAGGAAGTGCATTTGTGTAGCTGTCCCTCGGCCCAGCGGTTCTCAACCTTCCTAACGCTGCGACCCTTTAACATAGTTCCTCATGTAGCAGTGATCCCCCATACAGCTATTTCCATCGCTACTTCATAACTGTAATTTTGCTCCTGCTATGATCAGTAATATAAACATCTGATAAGCAGATGGTCTTGGGCGAACTCTGTGAAAGGGTCGTTTGACCCCCAAGGTTGAGAACCACTACCTTAGTATCCAAGGATTGGTTATAGGAACCCCCACTGATACTCAGCACAAAGGTCATGTTCAAACCGCTTACTCTTTGTTTGTGCCGGGGTGGAACCCATGGCCAGGCAAGCACTTTACCACCAACTTGACCTCAGTCAAGCCCTTTATATAAAATGGCCTAATATACCAGGTGTGGTGGCACACGCCTTGAATCCCAGCACTCGGGAGGCAGAGGCAGGCGGATCTCTGAGTTCCAGGCCAGCCTGGTCTACAGAGTGAGTTCCAGGACAGCCAGAATTACGACAGAGAAATACTGTCTCCAAACACCAGAAAAAATAATAGGCATATTATGTGCATAGCTTACACATACTGTCACATATTTGCATCCTAGTAAAATGTAAAGGTAAATGCAATACAGTTCTTATACTATTCGGGAAGAAGTGAAAGGAACAAAGTCTGAATATGTTCAGTATAGACAAAATAGTGCTTTCAGTATCTTGTTATTATTATTATCTATTCTTATTTTGTTTTTGAGACAGGGTTTCTCTGGTTGTCCTCAAACTCAGAGATCCGGCTGCCTCCACCTCCCAAGTGCTGGGATTAAAGCAGTGCGCAGCCACCAGCCGGCTCCTGTATTTATTTGTGTGCCTGCTGGGTAGTGGTATAGTACAGCACTTAATGTGCAAGTCAGAGACAACATTCAGGAACTCGTTTTCTCCTTCCACCATACCCAACTCAGGCTATCAGGCTTGGGAGCCACCTCAACGGCCCCTTTTAGGGAAATATTTTGGCAGTAGCTGAATCCAAAGCAGCTCAAGAATATGGAGGAGAAACTGTATCTGCTCCCAAAACACACTCCCAGATCCCATTGGAGCTCTGCGTCCTTAATTCCTTAAGTACAGCACTCCTCTCGAGCCTCAGTGGTCTGCCCTGGTCCACCCCACTAACCAATCTGAACTACCAGCTAAATGGAAGGGGATAGGCAGTGTTCAACTGACCTGCCAGAAGTAAGCCGATGACCCAAACTTTAAGCCAAACCGCCTCTCCTCTGACCCACTAGATAGAACCATAAAATGTATTACAGATGGCAGCGGAAAACCAGATCTAAAATATTTTGTTTGTGAACTACATAAGGTCCTTGTCATAGCTAGGGTCTCAGACTGTACCCTAGGACAATAGCCTTAAATTCAGAAACCTTTCTGTCTCAGCTTTTCAAGCGCTGGGATTGTAGGCATAAGTCACCAGGCTGAGATTCTGTGAAACAGTGGCTGGTCTTAAATTCAAGACCCTTCTGCCTCAGCTCCCCCAGTGCCAGAAGTATAGAGAAATGCACCACCAAATCTCCTTAAAAGAGAATGTATGGCAAACCCAATCCTTTAAGGATGGGGAATGACTTAGCTGATAAAAGTGCTTTCTGCACAAGCCTGAACCTCTGCCTGTGAGAACTGACTTCTGAAAGTTGTCCTCTAACACACACAAACACACTCACGAAATAAAAGTTAAAAAAGAAATCTCTTTAGGCCTGCTGACTTGACTTGGATCCACGTAAAGAGCATGGGGCATGGGTCTGGAGAGATGGCTCAGCAGTTAAGAGGACTGGCTACTCTTTCAGAAGTTTTGAGTTCAATTCCCAGCAACCACGTGGTGGCTCACAACCTCTCTAATGGGATCCGATGCCCTCTTCTGGCATGCAGGTGTACATGCAGACAGAGCACTCAAATAAATAAATCTTAATAAATAAATAAAAGGATCCATAGCTAGCCGGGCATGGTGGCCGGCCTATAATCAGCATAAGACCACAGCCAAGCCTAGCACTATAATCTAGCCTATAATCTAGCACTGTAGGGATGGAGATCCCAGGGACTCACTAGCCAGCCAGCCGAGCTGAAATCTCACAGAGCCAGGTTCAGTGCTTATAGGGTAGGAGGTTAGAAAATGGCCCAGCTAGTACAGGTGAGCTGCCAAGCCTGGCAACCCACATGGTCAGGGGAGAAAACTGACTCCTGTAGGGTTTCCTCTGGGAGATCCCACACACATAAATACATATACATAACACACACACATATTTAGATAAATAGACTGCATTTAAAAACATTTAAAACTGCTGGGCAGTGGTGGCACAAGCCTTTAATCCCAACACTTGGGAGGAAGTCTCTGTGAGTTTAAGGCCAGCCAGGTCCACAGAGTGAGTTTCAGGACAGCCTGAAAATCCTGTCTCAAAAAACAAGAGCAAAACAAACAAACAAAAAACAACTCCTTTTAAAACAAGGCAGGGTGTGGTGGGGCATGCCTTTAATCTCAACACTTGGGAGGCAGAGGCAGGTAAATCTGTGAGTTTGAGAACAGTATAGTCTATATACAGAGTTCCAGGTTGAGATCCTGTCTCAAAACAAAACAACAACAACAACAACTAAACAAAACAAAAACACCAAACCCCAGGGAAATTAACAATAACCACAAGGAGGGCCAATGGGTAAAGGCACTCCACCCCAAGTCTGACAACCCAAGTTTCAGACACAGCAGGAGGAAGGAGAAAACCAGCCTCCGAGAGCTATCCTCAGACCTCCACATGCGGCAGCACACGTGCGGGGGCACGCACACACACAGAATGAAATAAAAAATGTAAAACAAGGTGAAGAGCAATAGAGGAAGACACCTGCTCTTGACCTCTGGCTTCCACACACATTCACAGACACGGACCCACACGAAGAAAGACCAAGCTCAAGATCAAAACCTGAGTTCCACACAGGACTCTATCTAGGGGTGAGGGGAGGGGAAGCCACCAAAGAAACTAAAACTAAAAATATAACCAAAACCAGTGGTTGCGGACATAGCTCAGTGGCAGAGCGGTTGCCCAGCGTCCGTAAGGCTCTGATTCTCAACACTGAACCGCTTACACACACACACTGTCTAGAATCCATGCTGAGTGGCATGCGGCAGACCGGACAGAGTACTGAGGTACTCTGAGTTACCTGAGTCTGCCGAGCTCATTTGGGTAATGAAGTGGCTGCACCAGGCACTGGAAGGTAGCTCTTGGGAGGCTGAGGAAGGAGGACTGTCATATGGTTCACGACCATCTGAGACACAGTGAGTTCTAGGCTAGCCTGGGCTACAGAATGAGACCTTGTCTCAATGAAAACGACACTGGGAGTAAATGACACTTGCTACCTTGCCCACCTTCACCCATGGGCAATACTTCACCCGTGGGTCACCCAAGGCTGTGCTGCTCTGGCTTAAAAGGTGACATGGCAGGGGCCAAGGTGGGAGGAGCTCAATGCCTGATGTTGGGGAAGAAAATGGATATGAGGAAGAAAAAGAAATATTAAAGGGACTAACCTGTAGACAACTTCATTCGAAGCTGTTTCATCAAAGGCAAAGTCAAAGCAGAATGCTTGGTTCTCCAGGTACTTTGTTAAGTCTACTTTTAACTTGGGTTCATGCACCAATAGGAGACACTTGCTGGGAACAGAAATCACATCGATTTCTTTCTTGGCTAGCTCTGCAGAAGGAGAATATTTTAGGGGATGCTCCCTGGACATGGAAGCTACTTCTCAGTCAGTCTGACACTTCCGACTGAGCAGCTCACCTTGCTTATTCAGTGGGCGCTTCCTAACACAGACACAGATCCTGTGTTCTTCAATCTGCAAGAGAGTGGGGCAGCCAAAGGGAGGTCAGAACGGTAGCAAATAAAACAAAGTGTTCCCATAACCCTCTTGGCTCTAGCAAGGGACAAAGATCTGATACTAGGACCCCAGCACCCCCCGTTAACCACTCTAGGGTACAAGAAAGCTGTTCTGAACCTTCTTGGCTCTCTGACTCCGCTACCTTCAAGGTTTCAGCACACTCTTCTAGCCCTTAGCAAACAGTCTGCTAGCCTAGAGCACGAAGTCTCATCTGAGCCTTACCTAATGCTAGCTGTAGCCCACTCAAGGTTTACAAACAGAAAACCTGCTGACGAGAGGACTCGCTGGGTAAAAGCACTTCTGTCAAGCCTAATGATCTGAGTTTCATCCCTGGGACCTACATAATAGGAGAGATCCAACTCCACTAGTTGTCCTTTGACCTGTTCATGCCTGACATGGTGCTGCCTGTGTGAATGCTCACACGCACACACACTCACACACACACACACACACAAAATGTTTAAAAAAAGAAAAAAAAAAAGGCCTTTAATCCCAGCACTCAGGAGGCAGAGGCAGGCAGATCTGTGTGACTCCAAGGCCAGCCTGGTTTACACAGCAAGTTTCAGGCCAGGCAGGTCTGCATAGTGAGACCCTTTCTGTTTTAATGTGGGCAGGTATTTTGCCTGCATGTATGTGCATCACATGGGAGCAGTGACCATGGAGGCCAAAGAGGGCATTGGACCTCCTGGAAAAGGAGTTACAGCTGTTTATGAGACACCGTGGGGTGCTGGGAACCAAATCCAGGTCCTTCGGAAGAACGAGTACTCTTAACTGCTGAGCCAACCCTCCAGACCTGAGACCCTGCCCTAAAAAAAAAGTGTTGGAAGGCCCCGAAAGGGATATGGCTCAATGGGAGACTTGTGCTCAGATATATGGAGTCCTGGGTTCGATCCCCAGAAAGACAGACACACCATGCACACCAAGAAGGGAGGGGAGGAAGAAAAATGGGGACATAAAATCCTCCAGCTGTCACTCAAGAAAGAATGAAGAGGCCTGCACACTGTCCCATGTCCTTCAGTGCTTCACCAGCTCAGGAGGAGAGGGAGAAGACTTTCTGGTGTACTCACAGGATCAGTCATGGTAAGTGGGTGACATTCCATAGTATTCCGAAATTCTTTAATCATCCGGGCAAATTCCCAGTTGGGAAGGCTGCTGTCATATTCCTGTTTGAGGCAAGAGGAACAGAGGGCAGGCTGCTAAGGCGTGATTGCTCTTAGACCCAGGGCTACCAGGCAGCGGCAGCTGTGTAGTTGCTGCGTGCCCTGCCCTGGCACAAAATCCTGGGGAGCAGAGCGTCAGGGGAGCCTAGGCTTGCACCAGGGACAAGAGCCAAAGAATGGATTTCCTCAGAGCAGCTACCCAACTGAGGAGACGCCATTGCATCGCTTCCACTGTGATGCAGCTTTCGGGGGATGGAGGGGAAAGCGCGCAGGTGAACCCAGCAACAGCACGGACTGCGAGCACATGATGGCCTTCCCCACCGCACAATCGGCATCAGGTATGGCTCATGTGAACATCTTCAGACAACCTCTGAATGATGCATTTATTTTCTGAATTCTGTTAAGAAGCAATTGAATTTCCTAGATATCAGACCTGGAGCCCTAGAAATGCTAGGGCCAGCTATGTGTCGGCTGCTTTTCTGCTGGGGGTGCCTGTCCTGAGACTCGCCCGCCTCTCCCGACGGTCCTCACCTGAGCTCTCTTTGTTTTCTCTTTGTATTTTCTTATTAATTCTTTCCGTTTTAACACAAGAGTCTTGATATGTCCATTAAACTGTCCTTGAACTTGTAGATGATCCTCTTGCCTCTGCCTTGGGCCTCTCCCTCCTCAGTTATTACAAATGTGTGCCACCAGGCCTGGCAATTACATTTTTTTTTGATTGTTGAGCTAGGGCATCATATAGCTCAGGCCAGGCTTGAACTCTTGACCCTCCTGCCCCCATCTCTCAAATGCTGAGATTACAGAATTACAAGTTATAAGTGTGTACTGCCTCAACGGCTCTTTATTAAATCTTAAAACTCTGTTCTAGTTGGCCACTGGCCTTCTGCCCTTAGGCTTGTCACATTGTTCCCAACACCACACGTGTCAGTTTGGGTGATGGCGGAAGGAAGTATCAGTTCACCCTAACATGACGTGATAGCCTTTAACCCCTGCACTAAGGAGTTAGAGGCAGGCAGATCTATGAGTTTGAGGCCACCTTGTCTATACATTGAGTTCTAGGCCAGCTGGGCTACACAAAAACAAAACAAAAACACCAATTTGGAACAACAAAAACAAATTAGACGTGGTGACCCATGCCTGTTGTCCCTGTAGCTTTCAGGCAGAAGGATTTCAAGTTCAAGGTCACTTTTCTGCCACATGCAGAGACTGAGACTACTGTAAACTGCCACGAGCTGCCTAGGTGCCTAGGGTCCCCAGGCCCTCCCACACTCCCAACACCCTCACTCTCTGTCTCCAGGTACTATCCCCTGGGCCCTGATACCTGCCCCAGACAGGTGTACCTGTTCTGTGTTATCAGCAGGACTGCATCATCAGTCCCATAGAACCCTGGTGGGCTTGGGCTCTCCCTCTCTTGCCTCTTTCTCTCTTTTTCTCCTCTTTTGTCTTTCTTTTGCCTCTTTCTCTGTCCCGTGCTCTCTGCCTCTCAGCATGCTGTCTCCTCCCTGACCTCTTCTTCCCCCACTCGTAAATCTCTTGCATGAGACTCTGTTGGGTGGTGTCAGTGCATGTTTCTTTCATTGGTGCCCTCTCTGAGGCAGGCTCTCCTGATATCGCTGACCCCTTGGGTCTTTGAGGGGTGGGAGGGCATCTGA
The DNA here is from genome assembly GCA_026225945.1 of Cricetomys ansorgei. NCBI lineage: Eukaryota > Metazoa > Chordata > Mammalia > Rodentia > Nesomyidae > Cricetomys > Cricetomys ansorgei. The sequence continues at coordinate 1,428,840 of JAMJFZ010002837.1, read as the reverse complement.
GCTACACCCAGAACCTAGCTGTCTGCGGACCCACACAGGAGCATAAGGCCTCACCTTTCACCTGACAGAGTTGGCCCCCTCTCCCTTGCCACCCCCTCTCTGTCTACAGGTCTACACCATAACTAATAAACCTTTACTAAAACTCACCGGTATGCACACGTCTAAATTCTGTCCATTGCCTCCGCGTGTATAAAGAATGATTACAGAGACTAACCTGGGCTGCAAGAGACTCTGTCCCAAACAAACACCCCCAAATAAGCAAACAAAACCCCACGACTGCTTGGTTGTATTAGCCTCTGCGGAGCTTTCTCATGGTGCTTATGAAAATGCGAAGAGCCCTAGTGTGCAAGTACAGGAACTCAGGGGCATTGGGATGCAGGTCTATGGACTGCCATTCACAGCGTGTTCTGGAAAGCTCTAAGTCTCCCAAGGAACAGGTCTGGGACACAAGCTCTTAAATTGGGCTGGGTTTTATTTTGCATTTTTAATATTTATTTTTAATGACATGTGTGTGAATTCAGGTTACTTTGGAGGACAGAAGACAGCATCGGATCAGTCCCTTGGAGCTGGAGTGACAGGCCATCGAGAACCACGGGATGTGGGTGCTGAAAACCCAACTTGGGTCCTCTGCAAGAGCACCTGACCACTGATTGCTCTCTCTCCATAACCTTGGTTAGGTTTCTAGAATGGCAGGGGGGAGAAAAAAGGGGGTGGGGAGGGAGGAAGGGAGAGAGAGAGAGAGAGAGACAGAGAGAGACAGAGAGAGACAGAGAGAGAGACAGAGAGACAGAGAGCTTATAAATTATATTATAGAACTCAGCACTGCCTAAACCCACCAGTTTTCTTTGGCTTTTTGAGAAAGGGCCTAAGTAGCCCTGGCTGTCCTGGAACTCAGTAGAGGATCAGGCTGGCCTCAAACTCACAGAGATCTGCTTGCCGGGTGCTGGGATTAAAAGCTACTTCCCCCAGCTTGATTGTCTCTTAGTAATATAACATGCTGAGACAGGTCAGAAGCTTCTGGCTCTAACATGAGGTCTGCCTGGAGGAAGGACCTATCATAAAACACTTCAACGCCACATCTCTAAAAGACCATGGGGACGACCCTAGTGAACCAAGACTGTTCTCAGCTGCTCTATGCAAATGCAAACGTATGTTACCTATGTTTCTCCAGCTTATTCCTATCACACACCTCAGCAGAACATAAGATTTCTTGCAATAACTAGACTGTAGTCACAAGTTTGAGTTCTGCTTTTGGACTGACAAACAGTTGCCCTGCAGAAGCAGGACTTCAAAAAATTGAGTTCAGACTCAGAGTTGTTCCTCTCCACGGAAATCTTTAGTAAAAGGCGAAAGATTTATACGATCTGAGGAGAAACCAGAGTATGCGGTAGCGCCTCTGCCCACGGTCCTCGGCCGACCCTAACTCCCACATAACCAGTGGGCACTAGCAGCGCAAAGTAAGCGGCCAGTGACTTCGGCTTTCATCTCACAGTAAGTCTCTGGAAGCCGCATCACTAGGAAGAAAACAAAACGAAAAAGAAAAAAAGAAGTAAAACACTTTGCACTTTTAACCGTGAGCCCCGGTCTGAGTGCAATGCAGTGTGGGTATGCAGAAGATACTGAGTCGCGACCAAGCTTCCGAACGGCCCGCCCCTTTCCCCGGCGGCCCTGGGCCACCAGCAGGGGGCTGGACCCGAGCCGTATTTATGGGAATGCGCGCGCACACACCGGCTCTCACTTTTCCGGGAGGAGTCTCCGAAGCCCCACCCTAGCGAAGGCGCTGTTGACAGTGGATGGCTACGGAGGGAGAGAAGTTATGGTAGTTTGCTCCGCCCCAGTATGACTCCACACCTGTGCGGGTTTGAGCAGAACTCTTTGGACTGAGGTTATTAACAACAACACCACACACACACACACACACAGAGAAATACATACATAGACAGACAGACAGACAGACATGACTTGGGAGGAGCCGGGGTGAAGGAAGTCGGAGGAAGCCAGTGGTGGATGGATAGGATCCAAATATATTGGATAGTGGGTTGTGGTGGTTCACACCTTTCATCTCAACAACGAGAGGCGAAGGCAGGCTTATCTCTCTGGCTCGAAGGCAATCTGTTCTACTAAATGAGTTCCAGGACAGCTAGGGTTACATAGACCCTGTCTCAAATTAGAGATAGATAGATAGATAGATAGATGATAGATAGATGGATGGATGATAGATAGATAGATGATAGATAGATGGATGGATGTGGTAGTACGCTGCTGTGGCTCACTAAGAGGGACAAAAAAGCGTTTTCATACGTGTGAACTCTGACAGACCTCAGCAAAGGGAGCCACCACCCTGGCCAGCATCAGACTGGACCGTGGAACCTCAAGCGTCTCAGCTCAGGTGCTTTTTTATTCATTCAGAACTCCTGAGGTGCAGATCAAAAGCAGTCAAACGCCACCCCCCCCCCAACAGAAACCCAACATCTGCCAAGGTCTATGTATCCCTTTTTCCAACAGTGCACAAAAACAATTATCTTAAACATAACTAAAAATAAACTTCCACAACAGATAGATCCTTTGAAAATTATACTGCTACATCTGCTTTACACATATGTTTTGAACACTAGCTGAGACTGAGGCAGGAGGGCTGCCAGGAATTCAAGACCATGGTAGTCTACATAAGGAAGGCTAGGCTAGTCTGGGCTAGAGAGTATATTCCGTCTCCAAAAAAGGAGGAAGAAGGTAAGGAGGAGAACCATGTAAAACAGGAGCAAAGAAAGACTCTAAAATGGAAAAACAAGATCATATTATGTGTATTTTTGTTCGGTTTTGTTTTTTTCTTATTCGTCTTTAAAAGTAGGAGAATCAGCCTGGTGTGGTGGCACATGTCTTTAATCCCAGCACTTGGGAGGCCCAGGCAGGTGGATCTCTGAGTTCAAGGTTAGCCTGGTCTACAGAGTGAGTTTCAGGCCAGCCAGGACTACAGAGAAACCTTGCCTTAAACAAAACAATGTGTTGCTCTTGTAGAAAACCTGGGTTCAGTTCCCAAAATCTACAGGGTGGCTCAAAATCATTCCTACCTTCTGCCAATCAGCAGATGAAGTTACTACCACCCCTCAAAAAAGCAATCCATGTGTTGAGTTCCGACCTGCTGGTACATTAGTGTCTCAGTGAGGGCTGCTATTGCTGTGATGAAACACCACGACTAAAGCAACTGGGGGAGGGAAGGGCTTCTTTCGCTCACAGTTCCATTTAACAGTTCCTTATCAAAAGTAGTGAGAGCAGGAACTCACTCAGGGTAGGAACCTAGAGGCAGGAGCTGATCCAGAGGCCATGGGGGTGGGGCAGGTTGCTCACTCAGGGTAGGAACCTAGAGGCAGGAGCTGATCCAGAGGCCATGGGGGTGGGGCGGGTTGCTCACTCAGGGTAGGAACCTAGAGGCAGGAGCTGATCCAGAGGCCATGGGGGTGGGGTGGGTTGCTCACTCAGGGTAGGAACCTAGAGGCAGGAGCTGATCCAGAGGCCAGGGGGGTGGGGCGGGTTGCTTACTTGCTCTCCATGGCTTGCTCAGCCTGCTCTCTTATAGAACCCAGCACCACCAGCCCCGGATGGTGCCACCCACAATAAGCTGGGCCCTCCACCACTGGTCCCTAATTAAGAAAATGCCTTGTAGCAGGATCTTATGGAGGCATTTTCTCAACTGAGAATCCCTCGTCTCTGATGACTCTAGCTTGTGTCAAGTTGACATAAAACTAGCCAGTACGATTAGAATGTGATTTTCTAAAGGTGATTTTCTAAAGGTGATTTTTTTATTATATGTACATGGCTGTTTGTCTGCACATATGTCTGTGACCCACTTCACGCCATGGAGATCAGATCTCGAACTGGAGTTACAGACAGCCGGGAGCTGCCATGTGGTGCTGGGAACCAAACAAGGTCCTCGGGAACAACAACAAGGACTCCAACTACTGAGCCATCTCTCCTCCCAGAAGCGACTGTTTCCTATTTCTTTTGGGTGGCTTTTTGGAAACAGGATCTCACTGTAAACCAGGATGGCCTGTTTCTGGCCGACCCAGGAATGTGGATTTATTTGGAAACTGAGTTAGATCAGGTGCTTTTCCTAAGAAGCATGGTGTCTTCAGTTGAACTAGCGGGATACCAAATGCAGGAGGGAAGTCCGGAATCCGCCTTCTTTTGCGCTTACGTCCTGTGCTTTGGGCTGCCTGCTTGCTTCAGTGGATAAATACACTGACCACCCACGGAATGCCTGTCTGTAATCATCGGCACCGAGACCGTGCTCTTCCCTTTAACACTGAGGACACAGAGGCACCTGAGGGATCTTGCTGTCCGTTGTTGTAGTGTTATATTCTAGACTCCCCAAAGGCTCTAAGGGTATCCAGTCATTGCCCTAAACCCCTAAACCGAGTCACCTTGGACTCTAGGAACAGTGGAGCTTCAGAGAGCTGACAACCTTACCCTGCAGCAAAGAGCAACTATCCCCCTATGACAACTGTAGCAATCTCCCTGCCTCTGCCTCCAGAGTGTTGGCATTACAGACATGGGCCACCACACCTGATTTGTTTCGCTCTATTTTTTTTAGAACAGGGTCTCTAGGATCTTGGCATCTCCTTCAAGAATTAAATAGGTACTGAAAGGTGACTAGGAGGCTTGAGAGATGGCTCAGTGGTTAAGAGCACCAGCTGCTCTTCCAGAGGACCTGAGTTCAATTCCCAGCACCCACATGGGAGCTCACAACTGTCTGTAACTCCTGTTCCAGGGGATTCCACGCTTTCCCACAAATGTACATGCAGACAGAACACCAATGTACATAAAACAAAAAGAAATTTTAAAAAAGAAAGTTGGCTAGAGGGTAAAAGTGCTTGCTGTTCTTCCAGAGACCCTGAGTTTGATTCTTAGGGCCCACACTGGATGACTCACAGCTACCTGTAACTCTAGCTCTAGAGGCTAGACACCCCCTTCTAAATCTCCTTGGCACACATACCACACACACACCACACACACACCTACACACACACAGACACACACACCTACACACAAATGAAAATAAATCTTTAAGGGCTGGAGAGATGGCTCAGCAGTTAAGAATAGGGGGGGGGGGGGGGGGGGGGGGGGGGGGGGGGGGGGGGGGGGGGGGGGGGGGGGGGGGGGGGGGGGGGGGGGGGGGGGGGGGGGGGGGGGGGGGGGGGGGGGGGGGGGGGGGGGGGGGGGGGGGGGGGGGGGGGGGGGGGGGGGGGGGGGGGGGGGGGGGGGGGGGGGGGGGGGGGGGGGGGGGGGGGGGGGGGGGGGGGGGGGGGGGGGGGGGGGGGGGGGGGGGGGGGGGGGGGGGGGGGGGGGGGGGGGGGGGGGGGGGGGGGGGGGGGGGGGGGGGGGGGGGGGGGGGGGGGGGGGGGGGGGGGGGGGGGGGGGGGGGGGGGGGGGGGGGGGGGGGGGGGGGGGGGGGGGGGGGGGGGGGGGGGGGGGGGGGGGGGGGGGGGGGGGGGGGGGGGGGGGGGGGGGGGGGGGGGGGGGGGGGGGGGGGGGGGGGGGGGGGGGGGGGGGGGGGGGGGGGGGGGGGGGGGGGGGGGGGGGGGGGGGGGGGGGGGGGGGGGGGGGGGGGGGGGGGGGGGGGGGGGGGGGGGGGGGGGGGGGGGGGGGGGGGGGGGGGGGGGGGGGGGGGGGGGGGGGGGGGGGGGGGGGGGGGGGGGGGGGGGGGGGGGGGGGGGGGGGGGGGGGGGGGGGGGGGGGGGGGGGGGGGGGGGGGGGGGGGGGGGGGGGGGGGGGGGGGGGGGGGGGGGGGGGGGGGGGGGGGGGGGGGGGGGGGGGGGGGGGGGGGGGGGGGGGGGGGGGGGGGGGGGGGGGGGGGGGGGGGGGGGGGGGGGGGGGGGGGGGGGGGGGGGGGGGGGGGGGGGGGGGGGGGGGGGGGGGGGGGGGGGGGGGGGGGGGGGGGGGGGGGGGGGGGGGGGGGGGGGGGGGGGGGGGGGGGGGGGGGGGGGGGGGGGGGGGGGGGGGGGGGGGGGGGGGGGGGGGGGGGGGGGGGGGGGGGGGGGGGGGGGGGGGGGGGGGGGGGGGGGGGGGGGGGGGGGGGGGGGGGGGGGGGGGGGGGGGGGGGGGGGGGGGGGGGGGGGGGGGGGGGGGGGGGGGGGGGGGGGGGGGGGGGGGGGGGGGGGGGGGGGGGGGGGGGGGGGGGGGGGGGGGGGGGGGGGGGGGGGGGGGGGGGGGGGGGGGGGGGGGGGGGGGGGGGGGGGGGGGGGGGGGGGGGGGGGGGGGGGGGGGGGGGGGGGGGGGGGGGGGGGGGGGGGGGGGGGGGGGGGGGGGGGGGGGGGGGGGGGGGGGGGGGGGGGGGGGGGGGGGGGGGGGGGGGGGGGGGGGGGGGGGGGGGGGGGGGGGGGGGGGGGGGGGGGGGGGGGGGGGGGGGGGGGGGGGGGGGGGGGGGGGGGGGGGGGGGGGGGGGGGGGGGGGGGGGGGGGGGGGGGGGGGGGGGGGGGGGGGGGGGGGGGGGGGGGGGGGGGGGGGGGGGGGGGGGGGGGGGGGGGGGGGGGGGGGGGGGGGGGGGGGGGGGGGGGGGGGGGGGGGGGGGGGGGGGGGGGGGGGGGGGGGGGGGGGGGGGGGGGGGGGGGGGGGGGGGGGGGGGGGGGGGGGGGGGGGGGGGGGGGGGGGGGGGGGGGGGGGGGGGGGGGGGGGGGGGGGGGGGGGGGGGGGGGGGGGGGGGGGGGGGGGGGGGGGGGGGGGGGGGGGGGGGGGGGGGGGGGGGGGGGGGGGGGGGGGGGGGGGGGGGGGGGGGGGGGGGGGGGGGGGGGGGGGGGGGGGGGGGGGGGGGGGGGGGGGGGGGGGGGGGGGGGGGGGGGGGGGGGGGGGGGGGGGGGGGGGGGGGGGGGGGGGGGGGGGGGGGGGGGGGGGGGGGGGGGGGGGGGGGGGGGGGGGGGGGGGGGGGGGGGGGGGGGGGGGGGGGGGGGGGGGGGGGGGGGGGGGGGGGGGGGGGGGGGGGGGGGGGGGGGGGGGGGGGGGGGGGGGGGGGGGGGGGGGGGGGGGGGGGGGGGGGGGGGGGGGGGGGGGGGGGGGGGGGGGGGGGGGGGGGGGGGGGGGGGGGGGGGGGGGGGGGGGGGGGGGGGGGGGGGGGGGGGGGGGGGGGGGGGGGGGGGGGGGGGGGGGGGGGGGGGGGGGGGGGGGGGGGGGGGGGGGGGGGGGGGGGGGGGGGGGGGGGGGGGGGGGGGGGGGGGGGGGGGGGGGGGGGGGGGGGGGGGGGGGGGGGGGGGGGGGGGGGGGGGGGGGGGGGGGGGGGGGGGGGGGGGGGGGGGGGGGTGGGGGGGGGGGGGGGGGGGGGGGGGGGGGGGGGGGGGGGGGGGGGGGGGGGGGGGGGGGGGGGGGGGGGGGGGGGGGGGGGGGGGGGGGGGGGGGGGGGGGGGGGGGGGGGGGGGGGGGGGGGGGGGGGGGGGGGGGGGGGGGGGGGGGGGGGGGGGGGGGGGGGGGGGGGGGGGGGGGGGGGGGGGGGGGGGGGGGGGGGGGGGGGGGGGGGGGGGGGGGGGGGGGGGGGGGGGGGGGGGGGGGGGGGGGGGGGGGGGGGGGGGGGGGGGGGGGGGGGGGGGGGGGGGGGGGGGGGGGGGGGGGGGGGGGGGGGGGGGGGGGGGGGGGGGGGGGGGGGGGGGGGGGGGGGGGGGGGGGGGGGGGGGGGGGGGGGGGGGGGGGGGGGGGGGGGGGGGGGGGGGGGGGGGGGGGGGGGGGGGGGGGGGGGGGGGGGGGGGGGGGGGGGGGGGGGGGGGGGGGGGGGGGGGGGGGGGGGGGGGGGGGGGGGGTTCCAAAAGTACCAGGTTCCATTCCCAGCCCCCACATGACGGCTCACAACCATGTGAAACCCCAGTTTTAGGAGATCGGGTGGCCTCTTCTGACCTCCTCAAGTACCAGGTGTGCACAAGAGTGTATAGAGATACATTAGGCAAATCATATATACACATGCAATAAAAAATAAATCTAACAAAAATAAACGTTAAAAACTGGATGGTTGTGCATCCTTTAATCCCAGCACTCTGGAGGTAGAGGAAGGGAGATCTCTGAGTTTGAGGCCCACCTGGTCTACAGAGTAAGTTCCAGGATACTCAGGGCTACACAGAGAAACCCTGTCTCAAAAAAACAAAAGAAAATAAACTAAAAAAGAGGAAGAAGGAAAAGGAAAAAGAGGAGGAGAAGAAGGAGGAGGAGGAGAAGGATGAGGAGGAGCAGAAAGATGGCTCAGAGGTTAACAGCACTGGCTGCTCTTCCAAAGGATCTGATTGATGCCAGCACCACACGGTGACTCACAACTGTGACTCCATTTCCAGAGCATCAGATGCCTTTTCTGACCCCCTCGGCCTCCTGCATGCACGTGGTCCACACACATACATTAAAACACACAAACATACACATAAACTATTAATAAGAAAGACACCGATGAGAAAGATCCAGTACTGGTACTGAGGGAGAAACAGAAAATACAGGAAAGAGAAAGTAGGAGTGGAGTCTCTGGGGCCAAGACACGGGGTAGAGGACAGTGGAACCACCTCCCAGTTGAGAGTGGTACTGTCACCACCCACCACAGGGATCACGCCTTTGGAATGGTCTTCATCAGCCCCAGGCACAGTTCCCCCCCTCTTGATGAGCCCTTCTCCAGCTCTACCTCTTGAGTATTTACTCTGTGACAGCTAAGTGACAGAAAAACCAGTAAGTTGAGTTGCATGTGGTGGCTCAGCAGACGGAAATAGTAATATCGCAGGTGGGTTTCAATAAGAGAACAGAGACGGTTCTCTGAGATGCAAGCTCGAAAGGCCCAGTCAAAGGGTCTCCCCTGTGATGGGCTGAACCAGAGCATGTGGCCTCCAGGTAATTTATTAATTGAGAGCTCAGTCCAACTCACAAAGGCTCCCATTGGATGCCAGCACATCTCTGTCTTCTGATGCCATCATTGTTTGTGAGAACGTCTGCCATGCTCGGGGACACAGCCTGTCACCGAAAGACAAGGGGGACTGAGGCCGAAGGATGGAATGTTTGTGCAGAGAACTAGGAATGATCCTTCCTCACAAATTTAAAAACGAAAGAAGAGAAAAGAAAGAAAGAAAAGAAAAGGAAAGAAAAGAAAAGAAAAACAGGAAGAAAAGTTTCGGATCGTACCTCGACAGAATTCACAAGGTCTTGCGTTTGATTCTGAACACACAACCACTTAAAAGCAACCAACGTTTTAACAGGGCCTGTTCATATATGCCAGCAATTCTCATCCTGAGGGGCTCAACCAATGTGGGGCTTGAAGGACTCTGTCCTAGGGTTTGAACAAGACCTGCTGCTTATCAGACATTTGCATTAAGTTTGATAGAAGTAGCTTTGCAAAACAACAGTTAAAAGTTATCAACAGAATAATTTCATTGTTGGGGGTCTCACAACACGAAGAACTTTCTTCAAGTGTGGCAATCTGAGGAAGGTGGAGAACCACTGTGTAGAAATAAGTCACACCTGAGTGAATTGTGCTCGATAGTCGATCATGATCAGACCTTAGTGATTGTGGAGAGTTGGTATATTGTGGGTCCTGAATCAAATATTATAGGGTCACTTCACCCTTGTAAACAGCCACTTTGGCCATTTTTCTTTACGGCCCCTTTTGCCATGAAGAGATGTCAATGTTCTTTCCAACCCAACGCTGATCCCCTCAGGATGTGGTGTCCATTTCTGACTTTGTCCTGTAACTCTAAGATGCCATGCATTGTTCCCAGCATGGAATACACTATTTCGGGCATGCCTACTGTGTATCCCTGAGACACAGTCATGCGAATGGCTTCAAAAGCATCTCCAGTCCCCTCTTAAGCTAGGGTTCAGCCTCCAGACCAGCTTGAGACAGATGCAGTAACTACCAAGTGGGGCACAAACGCCACCGTGTGGCTGCAGACTGCCACTGTGGACGCAGGCAACTGCCGTGGAGTTTCCTTCATGGTTGTCCTCTGAACCCTTCTGCCCCAGCCATGAGCATTTATTTGCTCATGGCTGGGGCAGAAGGGTTCAGAGAATTCATTCAAGGACCTTTTTGGACAAGTGGTGAGCCTCTTCTCGCTGCTCTGAGAACCTCCATTCTTCGTACCATTCTCAATCACACCCTCACCAGTAATTTGTTAATTGAGAGCTCAGTCCAACTCACAAGGGCTCCATTTACAATAATGAATTAATGAACTGCATACCCCACAGCCTCTGCCAGCTGACTTGGCACCCCAAGAGTTGAAGTCGGAGGTATTCCCTGGGTTCTGGCTACAGAAGGCTGCAAAGGTGCTGTGGACTCCTCATTCACAATATCATAAACAAATGCCATTAACCTGAATATTTCAGAAGGCTACAGCCATGTTTTAGCCTTCTTTCACCTGCAAACAGTTACAGGAGCCTCACTGCAGGGAGAAAGCATGCGATTTTACAGCAGCTGATTCAAATATTCCACTTCAGCTCACACTGGTAATCTCAGCGCTCAGGAGGAGGTCAGGTGTGACCACGAGACCTGCCTCGTCTACAGACTGATACCCTGTTTCAAAAATCTATAGAAGACCCGGCACATGTGGAGGTAGAAGCAGGTGGATCTCTGTGAGTTTGAGGTCTACATACCAAGTACCTGGCCAGCTATATGTAGAGAGAGATTCTGCCTCAAAAATAAATAAATAATACATCTCAGCCTGTCTATCTTCTACTGGCTCCCTTCTAATGCCAAGTTGCTGGCTAGCGAGCTGCAGGTCCACTCGCCTCCTTCTGCCTGCCTTTCCTTCTCCCCAGCACTGGAGTTACAGGGGCATGCCAACTCTTGCACTTTGCTGCTGGGATCTGAACTCAGGTCCCTATGCCTGAGCAGCAAACATTCCCAGTCCCTGGATACATATCTTTCAATTCTGTGAAAATGTGTTCATCACTGAGCTGCACCTCAGCCCTTTAGTGGAGGGCAGGTTGGAGGAGGGAGTCTTGGTCTTGACATAGCCCCAAATCTGGAACTCTTTGTAAGAACTCTTTGTAATCCTGCCGACTCACTCTCCTGAGTAGCTAGGATTACAGCCTGTCATCAGTCCCAGAGATGATATATCGTTCACCTTATGATATTTTATATATATATTTTTTGGCTGACTTGGAACTCACAGAGAGCTGGAATTGAATGTGTGTGCCAACATGTCTGGTGTGTGTGTGTGTGCGTGGGGTGTGTGTGTGTGTGTGGGGGGCGTGTTGGTTGTAGTTGCTTGCTTCTCGGTTTGGAGTGTATTGTTTTGTTTTTGTTTTTTTGTTTTTAGTCTTTTTGTCATCTTTTAAAATTATTTTTTAATTTTGTTCATTTGTTTTGTTGATACAGTGTTTCTCTGTGTAGCCCTGACTGTCCCATAACTCAGAGATCTGCCTGTCTCTGTCTCCTGAGTACTGAGATTGCAGGCATGTGCCACCATGCTCAGCTATTTAAAAAAAAAAATACACAAAATATAATAAGATAAAACAACAGCCATCTCATAAGTTGGACAAGGCAAACCAACAGACGGAAAAAAGTCCCAAGAGACGGCACAAGAATCTGAGACCCACTTGTTCATAGATTCAGGAGCCTCATAAAAGTGCTGAGCCAGCCCAGTGGTGGTGGTGCATGCCTTTAATCCCAGCACTCAGGAGGCAGAGGTAGATGGATCTCTGTGAGTTTGAGGCCAGCCTGGTCTACAGAGTGAGTTCCAGGACAGCCAGAGTTACAACAGAGTAAGTGTTTCTTGAATAACAAAAACAAAAACAAAGAAAAAAACAGTACTAAACTGAGCGATATGATATATATGTAAGGACCTGGGCAGAGTCCTGTAGGCCCTGTGATTGCTGAGCTTCAGTCTGTGGGTTCATATGAGCTTTGCTCAGTTGATTTAGAGAGACTTGTTCTCCTGGTGTCCTCCATCCCCTCTGTCTCCCACACTCCTTAGTTTCTAAGGTGTCTCTGTGTGTAATGCCTGGCTGTGGGTCTCTGTACTTGTTCCCAGCTGTGGCGGGAGGAAGCCTCTCTGAGGATGGTTGAGTAAGGCACTTGATCTGAGTATATTGGGGGTCCTTTTACTGTTAGTTTTTTTTTTTTTTTTTTTTTTTTCTTTTTGACTAGTATTTGGCTTTACCCTAAGTCTCCGGCATACATACATAGTCTTTTGTTCTTTGTCACCCAAGCAGTGCAGGGTGTGTTGGCTCTCTTAATGGGAATACTGGAGTAGACGAGGCCACACATGAAAACAAGCCAGGCTTCATGTTTCAGACTTACAAATGAAAGCCTGACTTTTAAGGTGGCAACACACTTAAGACTAAGAACCTGAAACGCACAAGGCTGGGAGCTTTTGCACACAAGAACTTCGCAGCACTTCTACCATTGAACAAGTAACAGCAGTCCTGCACAGACAGGACCTCAAAAAATTGGGTTAAGACTCAGAGTTGTTCCTCTCCACGGAAATCTTTAGTAAAAGGCGAAAGATTTATGCGATCTGAAGAGAAACCAGAGTATACTCACGAAACCCTCACCAGCATCCTCGGCCGCCTCTATCTCCTACATAACCGATGGGCGCTACCTACACGAAACAAGTGGGCTTTCCTCTCTTCCTCTCACATTTGCCTATGCAAGCTCTATCACTATAGACGAAAGGAAACAAGAAAGAAAAAGATAAAAGACTTTATTCCTTTAAATCGACACGCTGGCCTGTGTGCAGTGCATTGTGGGTATGTAAATAGCTCGGCTCCACCGGCCTCGGGGATCCGAAAATAGTTTCTCATTCTCCCGAGTAGACGCAGGGCCGCCGCCAGGGGGCAGTGCAGAAGCCGGCTTCATTCACAGGACTGACCACCTGGTCCAACTCCAAACATCAGGTTTTATGATTTACATCAAGTAAAAGTTCTAGGCTTTGGTTTTTTTTTTTTTTTTTTTGGTTTTTTGTGGGAGGAGATATTTTGATCTTGTTTCTTAAAATTTTGAGACAGGGTCTCAAATTTACCCTACGCTGGCCTTGAACTCTCTGTGGAGCCAGGTGGACCTGCGAGGTTCAGCACAATCCTCTTTGCCCAAACTCAAGAGTACTGGGCGGCCATTAGGGGTCTCCTGTGTCCCAGGCTGCCCTTGAATTCGCCCAGTCAGCTAGGAAGGCACTGAACTCCTGACCCTCCTGCCTCTACCTTCTAAATGTTGGCATGACGAGCATATGCCCCCACACCAGCTTAAACGTTCCCTTAACTAATTTTTAAAAGAAGAGGAAGAGAGAGATAGAAGAAAGAGAAAGAAAGAGCAAGCAAGAGACACTGGCTTTCATCCTCAGTGCCAAGAAATAAATATATAATAAATAACCAAACCTTAAATCTGATCATCCTGAGGCTTTCATTTTATAAGAATGTATTAGTACTAGCAGTTAGATACCATTTCACTGCACTACATGCTCCAATAGACGGTGATTGTGTACTTAAGTGTAAATAACGCTTGCCTAGGATGCACAAGTGGTGGGTTGATCCCTAGACCTTCAGAACAAAAGCCTTCATATTATACTATAATGGTGTTCTATGGCCTCTAACCTATGCTGCAGGTTTTAAGCCATCCTGGGCTGTATGAAACTCTGTCACAGTAAAGAAACAAAACCAAACCAAACAAAAGTGTGAATCAGGGTTACATCATAACCCTCTGTTGGGGGATGTGGTAGAGTGAAATGGTGTCTAACTGGTGTTCTCTCAGGCCTTCCCCAAGACTGATGACCTGAGTTTGACCTCCTGGACCCACAACGTGGGAGAACGAACTCCTAAAAGTCTCCATAGTATGGACCGTATGTACCACAGGCACAGGTACACAGGGAATAAATAAATAAATGCAATTAAGTTAAAAACAAGAACAACAATGGACGGGGGAGAGGGCACTGAGAGGGTTCAGTAGGCAAAAGCCTTGCTGCTGTGGGTGATCCCTGAAACATGGGAAGACGAAGAGAACTAACTCCTGAAAGTTGTTCTCCAACCTCCACATGTGTGGACACACGCCGCCACCACCACCACCACCACCACCACCACCACCAACAACAACAACAACAACAACAAGTTAAAATACAGCTCAGTCCAGGGCATAGGCCATGGAGGTAAAGCAGTGAGATCTGGGGTTCTAGAGAAGCTCAGAAGGTAGTTAGCGGATGGTAGAGAGATGGTGAGTAAGAAGAGAGTTCAAGGAACACTCTGGTATTGAATTACAGGAAGACTGACCATCAGTAGAACTGGGGAAGGTGATCCAGCTCTGGAGTTGTTTTAGACGCAATGAGGTGTAAATGTCTGAGGAGGAATCAGTAAAAGGGAACAGAAGCAAAGCAGAAGGCAGAAGAGTGGCAGGTGGGGGTGATGTCAGATGACCATGATGGGGGGGGCTCCATTAAAGCCATAGTATGCCCTGAAGCCCTTCCTGAGTCTTGACGACTCTTCCCTTGGGACTCCCCAACCCTATTACACAGCCCTCATACCGCTCAGGACAGATATCAAGACTCTTTATTAGACCCTTCTCCAGCAACAGCTTCCCCTCTTCCCACTGCATTTTCTGACTCTCTGCTTCCCACCCAGGGCCAGGGCCACAGTCCTAAGTGCTTCCTCCTGGTATGCAGGCTCTCACTAGGCACAGCTGTGGTCTTCCGGGTTTGCCTCAGGGGCTCTGTCACTCCTTGGATTCTGAACGAAGCTTCTCAAAGTAGGTGGTGTAGTCTATCTGTTCCGGATCACCAGGGTCCAGGTAAAGGTCAAAGCTGATGTTGGACTCTTCACATTGGTGTAACACTGCAATCAGCAAAGGTCAGCGTTAACCCGACTGCCGGCTCTACCTGGGCTCTGGGTCCCCTCTCCCTCTTGCTCACCTTCGGTGACACTGACTTTGTTGGATGCCAAGATGTCCGCCTGAATGCTATCTATTTTTGTGTACAAGATCTCGGCATTGCTCTGAGGACAGAAGCAGTTGGAGCCCGGCTGGGCATCAGAGCAGGGTGCTCCTGGAGTTGGGCTCAAGGGGCAGGGTTACTGCAAGCAGAGCTGCTTATGCAGAGAGGTCTTGCTCCCAGCTTACTAGCCAGGGCAGGTAGGGTACAAGGAGACAGTGCGGGGTGTGTGTGTGTGTGTGTGTCCAAGTCTGTGCACAGGGGACACCATTCTGTCCCGGGTAACTGCTGAGGCTGGTAAGAGAGGGAGTACTTACAAGGAAGAGCTGGTAGAGTTCCTCCCCCATGGACTTTCGGACATGTTCCTCCACCAACGGGAACATTTGCACAAAGAACTGCGGCAGAGGGTGGGCGGGGTGGCAGGACCCTGTGGGTATCCGCTGCCTGTGCCCTGCAGTCTGCCGCATGCCCGCCCCAGCCCACATACCTCCAGTGAGAGGCTGGCCAGTCTCTGGCTATTGCTGTGGTCGGTGTTGCCCATGGCTGTCATCAGGCTGTGGATCACACGCATGTGCAGCAGCTCCTCTGCCAGGTTCAAGTCACTCCGAGCCAGGATCCTTGCGAGGCGGGATACAAAGTCAGGAAAGACTGTGGGGACACAGGACAGGAAAGGAGCCCCTTTCCCCTGAGACTGAAGCCTCTCTCCAGCTGAGAAACAAGAATTACAGCAGAGCCAGGTTTAGTGGCGTGCCTTTTACCCAGCAGTCAGGAGGCAGAGGCAGGTGGATCTCTGTGAGTTCCAGGTTTATGTACAGAGTTCTAGGACAACCTTGTCTACATAGAGAGACCCTATCTCAAAAACCATAACCAAAACAAAACAAAATCAGTGAGCTGTAACTCTTCCTTGAGAAGCCCATACCCATGCTATTGTGGGTGTCTGCCTTTTTTGTTTTTTGAGACTGGGTCTCACTGTGTAGTTCTGGCTGGCTTGGAACTCAATATGCAGATGAGGGTGGTCTTGAACTCATGATATCTACTGGCCTCTGCCTCCCAAGTGGATGCCCATCCTTGTGTCTTTCTTTTAAAATTATCTGTGTGTGTGTGTGTTATGAGCTGGGCATGGTGACACTGGTTTTTAATCTCAACACTCAGGAGGCAGATAAATATGGGCCTGCATGGGCTTGCAGACAGTGCATGGGGCCTGCAGACAGTGTAAGGCTTGGCTTGTTCTGATCACCCACTCCCTCTTCTGGCCTACCCAATGGTCTTGGCGGCTGCAGCCTGCTTCAAGAACACTGATAGCTGGGTGGTGATCTGGAGAATCGAAGAGTCTGAAGAAATGAGGGACCATCAGCCAGAAAGTCCTTTCCCTCCTCCAGGGCAGTCCCATATCAGGAGTCCTACCAGTGAAGATCTTGGCTTGCAGTTTGGATGTTTCCTTGACCGATGGGATGAGCAGGGCCACGAGGCCCTGGAGCAGAGGCAAGCGCACGTCGTAGTGGATCAGGTCCTTTATCAGCTCAATGGCTGGGGGAGGACAGAGATGCTGGGAAGCCCTTGGTCCTCTGAACTCGTCACTACCTTTTACCCCTCCTGTCCGTCACCTCTCCTAGTGCCTTCCACCGCTCAGCACTGTGTAAGCGCCTGTATGGGAGGCCACACTTCTTTCCTGTCCTCCTGGAGCTCAGGATTAAATCCCAGTAAGAGCAGGACTCAGAGGGAAGGAAGGGGATGGCGAGCCCGCCCGGGAAAGGCCTGGAGGTTGGAGCTGGAGATTTGAGGCCCACAGAAATGAGTTGCTTTCAGCTTGAAGAAACTCAGGTTTGATGGAGGAGAAAAGAGCTGGGCTAGGACAGATTTTATTCATGGATGAATGGATCAAACCCAGGGCCTCCTGCATTCTAAGCAAGCACTATCCCACTTAGCTACATCCTCAGCCTGGGCTGCGTCTTTTGCTCTTTGAGACACCCCACCTTACGTTACTGCCCTTAGACTGATCCCCAGACACCAGGTTAGGATAGAAGAAGAGAACTGACTCCACCAAGTTGTCCTCTGACCTCTGACCTCCATAGATGCACCCTGGCCTGCAAATGATCCTATCGTACACACCACACACAGGCACACGCACATGCGTGCACACATACATACACACTCACTGCTTGTAATCCTAGCGCTTGAGAAGTAGAGGCAGGAGAATCAGGAGTTCAAGGTCATTAAACAACAACAGCAACAAACAAAACAATAACAACAGATAGCAACATCCAAATAGCTAGAAATGGTGGTTACACCTGCTTCTTCCACAAACCCTTCTTATTGGGAGATGCCTATAGTTCCTTTATCCAGGGGTTGAGGCGGGAGAACTGTGAGTTTGAGGATGATTTAGGCTTAAGGTAGATCAAGACCATATATATATATATATATATACATACACATACACACACACACACACATACATATGCTTTTTGTTGCTTGTTTTTTGAGACAGCTTTTTTCTTCATAGGGCTCTCCTAAAACTTGCTTTGTAGACCAGGCTGGCCTCGAACTCACAGAGATCCCCCTGCCTCTGCCTCCCAAGTGCTGGGATTAAAGGTGTGCACCACCACTGCTCAGCCCAGAATCACTTCCTGTGCACCTCAGCATCAGAGTACAGGTTTGTACTCTAAGCTTGTACTCAATTGGGAGGCTGAGGAAGGCAGAGGCAGGGGCATTATGAGTTTGAGGATAGCCTGCACTAAATAGTAAATACCAGGCAAATCTAGGCAACACAGTGATACTCTGTCTCAACCAACCAACCAACCAACCAAGACAAAGCAACAGTACCAGCAGCCACCCATTGCCCTCTTTGGCCTCCCAGGACTTCTCTGGGTTGTGTTTCATGGAGATCCTCCAGGGTACCCTCAAAACAACCCTTGATGTCCACCCTATAGCTTCCTGTTGCTCAAGTGCGGTCCTTGTTGCCGTTTTGGTTGTGGCTGGGGGCCTAGGGTCTCACTACGTAGCCCCGACTGGACTGAAACTTGTTAAGTAGACCAGGCTGGCTCTGAACTCATAGAGATCTTCCTGCCTCTGACTCCCGAGCGCTGGGATTAGAGACTGCACTGCCGTGCTTGGCTTCTCAGATGTTCTAACCTGGAACCATAGATCCAACAATACTGTTCAGGGACTGGGTCCAGCGCTCAGATGGTGCAGAGCACTCGGAGCCTCTCTGCCTCATTTATCCCAAGGTTTCTACAGACAAGATAATAAACAGGATGCCTCAAAGTGCACGGCAGCTGTTGTGTGCAGCAGTGGGTGCCCTAAACCGAGTTTCTCTTACTAGCTTGGATGCTGCCTGTGTCAGTGCAACTATGTTTGGATCTGACTGCTTTGGCTCCTTTTGTCTGTGTGTTGCTTTGTCAGCCAAACTATGATGCCACAGCAGTACCAGGGCACCCTGGGAAAATATGTCTGAGATGTGAAGACAGAAGTGACTGGGTGGATATTCAGGATTGAAGTAAGTAGAAAAAAATCTACTACGTATTTTTGTGGCGATTTTCTGGCCACAAGCAACATTTTCTGCCAGGCAGAGTCAAACATTCTAGGAGATAAATATCTACTTCTGCCAACCCACTTTACACTAAATACTCCATCTCTCATTAATTATGCAACTACAACACTTCACCTCCTGGGACAAATGAAGATGTATTCAGTGAGTCATTTCTGATTGTGTTTTAAAATTCACAGCTGTCACTCTTTATACCCAAAGAGAAAAAGCAATACCCGCTCAAACGTCTCTCTGAGACTTTTGAGACTGATGCTTGCCCTAGCTACAGGACCAGCCCCAAGGAGACGGAGATGGAGGTACTCAGCAGATGCAAGCTGCTGCTACTCACTGGCCACAGACACTTAGGTAAGGAGGAAAGAGTCATCCCTCAGATCCAGAGAGTAACCAGAGCATCTGCAGCCTGGAGCAGAGTGTGGGAGCATGGGGCTGTTAGCGGCGACACTCCCGAGTTGGAGGGTCACTGTTGGCTACATAGTGAGTTTGAGGCCAGTCTAGGCTGTCTAAGACCCTCTCTAAGAAAGCCAAAGCAGACAGGGAATCCTGTCTGCGCCAGATACCTCATGCTTCCCCCTGAACCTGTTTTGAGTAGGTGAAGACATAGAGAAGTGGCCTCTCAGGGAGCCCAAGGACAGGGTAGCTGCAGCATCAGGGTAATGTTCCTTTGGCAGAAGGGCCTTAGAAGAGGCCCAGTACCTGGGAACCTTGGATATTCTGTATGTGGGGAAAGTAAACTATCTCACCCCAGGAGTGTGTTTGTGTGTGTGTGTGTGTGTGTGTGTGTGTGTGTGTTTGGCATGTTAGAATTGTTTTTTGAGACAAGGTTTCTCTACTTAGCCCTCCCTGGCTAGCCTAGAACTCCATCTGAAGACAAGGCTGGGCTTGAACTTAGAGATCCACTTGCCTCTGCATCCTGAGAGCTGGGATTAAAGGCATGCGCAAACCATGCCCAGTGTTAGAGTTGGTTATTAGAGAAACTACGTGCCTCTGTAGATGGGAACGGAACGGGTTTGAAGGCTGCCCTTCTGTAAAAGGTGCAGGCATTATAAGGGAATACGCATTAACCAGCCATTGGTTAGAAACAGGGTTTCCTATGACATACCCTCCTTTTGCCCAGGAAGATCTTTTCACGGGAAGGAAAGTCTTGCCCAATCTTGATACTTGCCCACACAGTGGTTCTTGCTTTGGGGACTTTGTGTTTTTGTTTTTGTTTTTTGAGGTAGGGTTTCTCTGCACTGGCTGTCCTGGAACTCACTCTGTAGACCAGGCTGGGCCTTGAACTCAGAGATCCACCTGCCTCTGCCTCCTGAGTGCGGGGATAAAAGGCATGTGCCACCACCTCCCGGCACATCTTTGAGAACTTTGTGTAACCCAAAAATCCTTGTTTTGTGACTGCTCCCTCAGCCTGCAGCCACTTCCTGCCCCCCATTACTGGAAACCTCTATGCCTTTGTTAACTCTATGTATAGTTCAGCTAACCAGCACCCCCTTGAGTCTTGTGCTCTGCAGGATCTGTGTTTGGGGAGGTAATAAGATTTTTTTCTGTTAATCTGTCTATATGTCATTTTATAGATTAAGACGATCAAGCCTTTACAGTGAACAGAATAAATCTAAAATTTGCAGTCACTTTCAAGGTGCCCACAGGCGTTTTGAGGCAGTAGAGGAATTCTTTGCTCTGGGAGCCTTGAGAAATCAGGGCTCCAGTTTACTGTGGACTTCTAGACAAGACTGCCACCTTCTGGCTGCACTGTGGAAGTGTGCTTCAACATAAATTCTTTTCCAGCAGAATATGCTCGGCAGGCTGTACTTGGCCATTCACATGCTCTCTGATTCCTCCGTGTTCTGCTAGACTTTTAACTATTCCTGTTCAAATATTAATGTTGACGCACTAAGGCTAGATCAGTTCGCTACATTTTTAACTATACCATATTCAAAGACCAACGCTGAAACACTAAAAATAGACAGATTGGCTGGTTAACAATTAGACACAGGCTCTTCACTGTTCTAGTTATGCAGATCAAACTGGCCTTGAACTTACGGCCATCTTCCTGCTACAGCCTCCTTCTGCAAGGATTGAATTCAGGTTGACGAGCTTGCAGGCACACCAGTCCTGGTTTGTTTCAGAGGCAGAGGCTCACTATTTAGCTCAGGAGGCCGGCTGTCCTCAAGCCTGCCAACCTTAGCCTCTCTGCTCTAGGGAAGGTACCCAGTGAATGACCGTCCTTGTCACCCTAAACTGCCAGTTATGAAAAGTCCCCACTTACTACCAATTCCTGGAAGGGCCATCTTGCCTGAGAGGAAAGCGCCATTTTTCACTTCAAAGCAGTTATAAATGGAGATGAATTCCAGGCAGGACCACTTTGGAGAAGTCTTCTCTTAGTTCTGATTTTGGCTTACTTAGCTTAAATGGGATGGTCATTAGAAGAAATTCTAAAGTCCTCAGTGTGAAAAAAGCCCTAAGATGACAGTGAGCAGTGGCTCCGCATCCCTCCCTTGTTCATCCTTCTGACTGAAGAGGGGCAGGGACAGGTCAGGAGCCCTGGAGGGGCGAAGGCCCGAAGGCCCGGACCACAGCAACGCTTTCTGTCCCGTCCTCCAGGGGCATCCCAGTGAACTGCAGGAACCCTGGACCCTGCTCTGCAGTTCAGGAAACTACACTAAAATATGGAGAAAACAGGCTGGGGAGATCGCTCGGCAGTTAAGAGCGCTGGCTGCTGGAATTCAGGTCTAGCCCCAACATTGGCTGGCTCATAAGGGCCTGTAACTCCAGCTTCTGGGGATCCAACATTCTCTTCTGGCTTTTGTAGGCTTTCTCTGTCTCTGTCTCTGTCTCTGTTCTCTCTCTCTCTCTCTCACACACACACACACACACACACACACACACACTCACTACATTTCTTACAAAATTGAGCAACTGCCCAGGCAGTGGTGGCGCACGCCTTTAGTCCCAGCACTTGGGAAGCAAGAGGATCTCTGTGAGTTCGAGGCCAGCCTGGTCTACAGAGTGAGTTCCAGGACAGCTAAAACAGAGAATCCCTGTCTTGAAAAACCTAAATAAATAAATAAATAAATAAAGGCATGAAGATGAGCAACTGGAGGAGTAAAAGGAAAGAAGCCTATCGCACTTGGTCAGAATGGCCTACACACAAGGCCTCCGGGACTTTGGAGAGCCTGCCTCTTGCTGCCACCTTTGGGCACCTGGAGGCTACCTACCTTCGTACTGGACTTCCAGGTGCATTGTGCCCAGGACATTCAGCACACAGTCCACGATGCTGGGGTGTGTCGCTCCGACGATTGACTGACAAGACAGACAAGACAGCAAAAGAGTTGACTCTTTAGGCCCAGAAGAAGTGAAATGAGGGCCCCTAGTCAGCCAGGTTGTGGGATGAATTGACACTGTAGTCTTCAGCTCAAGGTGCATTAAGCCAAATCTCCTGGCTGCCTGATAAGACACGCGGAACCAAGGTCTGTGACTTTGGCTGGGGAGGAAGGAAGCTGCTCATCCCGGATCCTAAAATCTCCTTCCTCTGGAATCTCACCTTTTGGTCAACCTGTCCTTTACCTCTTCAGGCTTTACCTGTGCTGCCCCCATCAGCTACTGAGAAGACAGAAGAGCCACGTGAATGAGGGCCTACCAGAGTGGAGGCCGTGGAGGCTCTGGGTGGGAGCTCTGAGGACCCTTGGGTCTGACCTCCCACTCAGCTCCAGGAGGCGTCCTTCCTCTTTCTCTTCTGACTTGGTGCACTCTGCCTGGGGAGTTGTATTTACTTCCGTTTCGCTTGTTATTAATCTGTTTGTGAAATCCAATCTGAATCTTCATCCTGGGCCTTTCTCTGGAGCTTCTGCATTTGATTTTCCATGACCCAGGGGGCCTCTCTGGCAGTTCTGGGCAGTGGTTCTTAAACTGAGCTAAGAATCAGAACTCCTTGGGAATTTAAAAGGCCAAAGCTTTACTGAAGGCCGCCAATGGTCTGTGGAGTTTACTGAGTCCAGATCTAAGTCCTCCCACACCAATCTGTTATTTCTTTGTCCCTTCTCTTTCTCTTTGTCCCTGTTGGCAGAGCCTAAAGCTAGGTGGCACCTTTGATGTCTGTTCTTGGCTCTGCCCTTCTGTCTCAAATGTCTACCCACCTTGGTCACCTCTGCACCCACTCCCCCTGCCAGTGTCCATCCCTTTTGTTGTCTGCCTCCCTCCAGCCCATCCTATGAGAGCTTTGACCACTCATATCAAAACCACATACCCCTCTTTACTAAGTGTGATGCCACCATGCCCCAAATCTGACTTCACTCACATTCTAGGGCAGAAGCCGAGGGGGCTGGGAGCTTTTCCAATCAGTGGTGATCTGGCCTCTTCACTTGCACGCTGCCTACAGCAGCGCCGTCCTTCTCTGCCTGTCAAATGGAGGTCTTTAATCTTTCCTACAGTTCCCTCATCATCCCTGTTGCTTGTCTCAACCACTTTGAAGTCTGCCAATATCTTTCTGATCCTTAAACAAACAGGACAAATCACTCTGCTGGGAGATGTGAGCTCCCGAAAGTGAGGCTGATTGAGTAGCAGACAGGGAGGCTGAGCTCTGCCTCTCCAGCCTGTGAGGAGTGCTGCCGGGAGAGGTGATCGTAAGACTGTGCCCTGTCAACCAGAACCCCAGAGTGTGGCTGTGGCTCACCTGGGCAGTCCTGAGAGTCTGCAGGGCCAGCTGCTGGGCTTTTGGGGATCCACAGGGCAGCAGAGCTATTAGACCCTTGTACACTTGATTCTGGTACTTGGGATTGCCGTGGACCAGAGCGTCCAGCAGAACCTGCACTTCTTCTTGCGTCTCTTCTGACTTAGACTTTGCCAGAAATTCTGCTATGGATCTCACACCTGGGTGAAGAAGAGAAAATGCTAAACTGGACAAGATTTAGGAAAACAACCCTCACTCGAGATTGCATAACTTGTATTGCTTTAGGAGTTTTTCAACCAAGCTTGTTTTACAAAAGCAAAATTGAGGCTCCGTTTTCACGTTGCTTTACTGTCCTGTTTATTTCCAGCTCGGTGGCGGAGTAGTTTCTGCAGCACAGGCAAGTGTGTGTGTGTGTGTGTGTGTGTGTGGCTGAGAGGCAAAATTTCTTGCCCAGCATTCGTGAGGCCATGAGTTTGCTACCCAGCAAAATAACAATATCAGATAGTCACATCCGCACATTTTGTAGGTTCATTTTAAATCTCAAAACACAGTTTTGTTTTCTGTACCGGGCATGGAAGCCTTCCTCACCAGACTGTAACCTTTTGTTTTTTTTTTTTTAAGACAGTCTTACTGTGTATCCCTGACTGTCCCAGAACTCATCATGTAGACCAGGCTGGCCTTGAACGCGCAGAGATTGCTTGTTTGTGCCTGAAGTTGTGTGCCACCATGCCCAGCTGACTGTGGTCTTTTTAAGGACAGGGCCCCACCCCCCCCCCCTTTTTTTTTTTTTTTTGAGACGGGGTCTCAAGTTGCCTAGGTTGTCTTCAAACTTACCATGTAGCTGAGGATGAACTTGAACTTTTGACCTCTGCCTTCACCTCCCATTTTCTGGGGCTGCAGATGTGCGCCACTACACCTGGTTTTAGAGACCATATATTTCATCTTTTTCTCCTAACATCTTTATGTATATCCAGCACAGTAGGCATTCAATAATTTTTAAGTGATTATTCTTTTTAAAGTTTGGCTTATGTGTATGTGTGTTTTGTCTGCATGTATGTCTGGGCACCACTTTCGAGTCTGGTGCCTGCAGAGGCCAGAAGAGGCTATCAGATCCCCTGGAACTGGAGTTACAGACACTTGTGAGCCATCGTGTGGGTGCTGGGAATAGAACCCGGCTCCTTTGAAAGCGCAGCCAGTGCTGTTAACCGTCTCTCCAGCCTGAGCTGTAATTACTTATTTTTGATGTTTTGAGACAGGGTCTTTCTAGGTATACTGACTGTCCTGGACCTCCACTGTAGACTAGGCTGACTTCAAACTCACAGAGACCTTCCTGCCTCTGTCTCCTCATGTTGGGATTAAAGTCATGTACCAGCATCCTGGGAAAGATTATTTTGAAAATTCTATGTGTACGGGTGTTTTCCTATATGCATATATGTACATCATGTGTGCACCTAGTGTCCACCGAGACCAGAAGAGACTGCTAGATCCCCTGGAATTGGAGTTATGGTTGTGAGCCACCATGTGGGTGCTGGGAATGGAATCTGGATCATGAACAAGAGCAGTAAACGCTTTTAACTGCTGAGCCATCTCTTCAGCCTGTTGGCATTCAATAATTTAATCACGGTTTTGTTACTAGCATTATTTGTAATGATTTCACACAGGATTTTAGGCAATAGCTAATAAAAATTTGTTGAATACATGTGTGAAAAAGGATACGTTTAAAATGGAGGGCTGAAGGCCCATGGTGGTGCACACTTTTAATCCCAGCACTTGGGAGGCAGAGTCAGGTGGATCTCTAGGCCAGCCTGGTCTATAGAGCAGGTTCTAGGACAGCCAGGACTACACAGAGAGACCTTGTCTTAAAAAACAAAAAAACAGAGCAAAACAAAACAGAAGCGAAAAAGCAAAAGCAAAAACATGAGAACTGCGGATGCGACTCAGTTGGTGGAGTACTTGCCAAGCCCTGGGTTTGGTGCTCACCACCCAACAAACCAAGCGTGGTGCTGAATGCTGATAGTACTGGCTCTCGGGAGGTGGAGACAGGAGAGTCAGAAGTTCAAGGCCACCCTTGGCTATTGTGGTGGTTTGAATAAGATGTCCTCCCTAAGGCTTGGGCATTTCAATATCTGATCCCTACTTGTTTGGGGAGGATTAACAGGGTTGGCCTGGCTAGAGGAGGCAAGTTAGGTCTCTCTGCTTCCTGTGTGGAGCTGAGATGTGAGTTCTGCTGTCCAGCCAACATGTCTGTTGCTTGCTGCCGTCTTGCCCACCATGATGGACTCTTCATCCTCCAGGATCATAAGCCCAAAATAAACCCTTCCTTCTATAAGTTGTCTTGGTCATGGTGTTTTGTCAGAGCAACAGAAAAATAACTAATACACTACACAGAGAGCATGAGTTCTGTCTGGGCTCTGCGGGGCCTTGTCTCAAAGACAGGGGCTAGAGAGATGGCTCTCTAAGAGCATTTGCTATGTAATTGAGAACCTGAGTTCATATCACAGCCAAGCACCCTTGTAACTCACTGGGCATCCTTCAATACCTGTAACCCTAGCTCCAATGTAGGTGGAGACAGGGGGACTTCTGGGCAATGGTGGCTTCTAGCCTAGCCAAGAAAACCCAATCCCCAGTTTCAGGGAGAGACTCTGATTCAAAGGGAGAAGAATGAAAGAGGCGAACACCCAACACCCTCTTCTGGTCTCTGGAATGCACTCAACACCAGACACACACACAAACACACACACACACACACCAGACACACACACACACACACAGACACACACACACACACACACACCAGACACACACACCAGACAAACAGATGCACATACACACACCAGACATATGCACACACACACACACATACACACACACCAGACACACACATCAGATACACACACACCACATACACACACCAGAGACACACACCACACATACACACACCAGAGACACACCAGACACATACACACACTAGACACATGCATACACACACACATCAGACACACACACACACACACACACACATACCAGACAGACACACACACACACACATACCAGACAGACACACACACACACACCAGACACACACACACACCAGACACACACACACACACACACACACACATCACACATGCGCACACACACACTAATAAGTAAACCAAGAGATAGGGAAATATCTCTGAAGATGAATTAGGGAAGCCATAGATCTGATTTTGGGGGATCTGATTTTGGGGTTGCACTGTGGACAGAGAAGCTCACCAGCAACTGCACTCCGTGCTTCCGGTGCACCTTCCCTATGACAGCTCCCCCATGGCAGTGTGGGTGCTGCCCACCCCAACCCGGCACCAGGACACTGGTGGCCAGGCCGGCATGCCCAGGACCTACCGTAGCTTTCACAGATGAGCTCCTTGTACTTCCTGCCAGTATTTGCAATAATCTGAAGTAGTTTGATGGATTCCTTTTTGTCCTCTTCCTTGACTTTTTCTAGGCCAAGTATTTCCAAGAGCGTTAGGACACCTCCAATCTCAAGAAATTCTAGCAGGTACCGATTGCTGTGCAGGGGGAGACCGT
Organism: Cricetomys ansorgei; assembly: GCA_026225945.1. Taxonomy (NCBI): domain Eukaryota; kingdom Metazoa; phylum Chordata; class Mammalia; order Rodentia; family Nesomyidae; genus Cricetomys; species Cricetomys ansorgei. The sequence goes on along the minus strand of JAMJFZ010002837.1, from coordinate 1,402,217 downwards.
ACAAACAGGACGCCTGAGGGGCTGCTCGGCACAGAGCTCAAGACATCACAAGGCCGAGGTGATTTCCTCATTCACTTTGCCTCCGACCCAGGAAATGTCCAGATAAAGAGGAGGCAGAATGTTTGGATTTAAAAAAATTAATATACATTAATATACATTATCTTGTTATAATATCACACATATATGTATATATGATACTATATACTTGCTGTTTAGATTGTATCTCACCATGCCGCCTTGACCTTGCTATCCTGCTTCAGCTTCTGGAGACTCTGAGATTAAGGGCATGTGCTACTGTGCTCAGAGAAGAAATGAACTAACTGTTTTGTCTTTTTCTAGTCTCTGAGTCTGCCCTCCCGCCTTTCTCTTTTGGACAGGGTATCACTGTATAGCCTAGGACTGCCATGTGGACCAGGCTGGCCTTGAACTTGCAGTGATCTTTTGCCTCTGCTTCCTAACTACTGGGATTACAGATGTGAGCCATCACAACCGTCTGGCTCCTTTCCCTCCCCTTCCCTTCCTCTCCCATCTCCTCCCCTTCCCTCCAATCTCTTCTCCTCCCCTCCCCTCCCCTCCCCTCCCCTCCCCTCCCCTCCCCTCCCCTCCCCTCCCCTCCCCTCCCCTCCCCTTCCCTCCTCTCCCCTCCTTTCCCTTCCCTTCTTCCCAGTCCCCTTCTTTCTATATAATGGCGCTTTAATTGTCCCTGGGTGAATCATACTTTCTCCACTCAAAGGCCAAGTGGACTGGGGCGGGGGGGGGGGGGAGGAAGGACAAACATGTGTCAGGGGACGTCATCCTTCTGACTCGCTGCTGAGACCCAGAGTCTTTCTGGAATGGAACTCACTTGCTCACAGCAGATAAGAAGATGTTGATGGACTTCAGGATCTTTTCTAAATCTGAGCCAGTCATATAGCTGCAGGAGAGTTAAAGAGTTCTTCCGGGTGGTTTTCCATTTAGATTGGTTACTAGAACTGCCCAGGCCCCAGGATGAGCAATTGGCTGAGCTGTGCTGTTTACCCTGAGAGGGACCGATGGCTGAACAGTGGAGCTAGCACACTGTGTGTGTGTGTGTGTGTGTGTCTGTGTGTCTGTGTGTCCTCCTTCCCTACTCTCTAAGAGGTCCCTCCAGGACAGTCTAGCCACATGGGCTCTGCAAGCTCCCTAAGGAGCAAAGAGGTCCCCATAAATCCATGTGTTTGGAGAAAACTGATGGTCAGTTTCCCAAGCCTCTCAGTCATGACCTTGTGTCTTAGCATAGCCCATTGTTTTGGGCCTTCTTCCTAGACTTCTCTACAGAGAATCAGCTTCCCTGTTAAGTCTCTGTTCTGTACTTGCTCAAAATTTTACACTGGAGGTCATTATCCTTATGAAGAATTGCATGGCTTCCTAATAAGAAAAACAAGAGATGGAGGAAAAATTACACCCTGATTTAAAACAACCTCGGTATTTAGTGTTGGTTTTTAATGTGAGCCTTTGCAAAGAAGCCTCGCTGTAATAAAGCATCCGGAGCACGCTTCAGCTCAAATACAAGGTATGAAATCAAGCTGCAACAGAAAGGGAACCAGTCAACAATTACTAGGCTCATAACACATCACAGGCTCTTAGAACACTTAAGAAATTAGCTAGAATTATTGCAGTCCATGAGGATGACTGAGAGCTCCCAGGACTGATAAAGGCTAATGTAATGGGCTGGAGGTAATGGTGCTTTGTTGGGGGGGTGGGGTGAGGCAAATTATCTCTGCTGCACCCCAGTTCCCAGGATGCCAATAGAAGGAGAGACAGATTGGCTCATTAGGAAAGACTCTTTACTGCAAAAATAGTGTTTGCTCTGGAGCCAGGCTCTCCTGCCTGTTGCCACCATAGCCGGGGCCAGACTGTTAGCCCACACAGTAATATCTTTATCCATTGTCCCTCTCTGCGTCCCAGTCTCTGCCGTGTTCCTGCCTCTCTTTCTTATGTTACCAGCTAGGCTGACCAGCTTCAGCCATCTTCTTTCTCCTCTGTCCCAGCTCGTCTTGATTCCAGTCACTTGCCATACACGCTTTTCTTCTTTCCCTCCTTCCCTCCTTCCCTCCTTCCCTCCCTCTCTCCCTCCTCCTCTTTCTTTCCCTCCTTTTCTCCCTTCTTTTTGAGAGTCCCTTGCTATGGAGCCCAGGCTAGTCTGGAACTCAAGGTGATCCTCCTCTAGCATCCAGAGTGCTGGGTTCGCAGGCATGTACCCCGGACCCAGCTCTTCTCAATCTTTCAAGGCTCATTTTTCTTATCTGTGAGATGGGATCCTAGAAATCACTTATCAAGCTAAATGTTAGGCTCAAAGGACGTAATATACGAATGGCACAGAGCTCAGGGCCCAGAACATAAGAAGACTCAGTAAATGGCAGCCGACAGTGTCACCATGACTGTATAACTCATTGGTTGTACTGATCTGTTACGGAAGTTTAAGAACAACAAAAGGTTTAGGCATAGGTCAGTTTTGCAAAGGAAAACGATGCTACATTGGTTTGTTTTCCTCCCAGGTAAGTCACTGGAGGACTCGGTGGAGAGATCTCTAACTCAGCAGGCTCTCACTTCAGCTGGGCTACTCCTAACGGCAGGATCACAAGAAGGATAGGTTATGGGTGGTTCTAGGTGTAGAAACATGGTCTACAACTGCGGATGAATAGCAAGGTTCAGAGTCACCCTGCCAGCACTGGCTCAGTGTCCTCTAAAAGGCAGACACAGGAAGTATGGAGGGGGCACAATGCCCGATGTATTAAATGCTCTGAGTATGGAAGAGAAGAGGCGAGCAGAACTCACGCTCCCCAGGAGCTCTAGCGATCGAGGGGCCGGTGGCAAGTGGGGCAGACTCTGCAGCAGAGACAGAGACAGGGTGACAGGAGTGACAAGGAGTGGGGTGTCCCAGAAGGGGCGGCGGACAGAGTAACAGTGCATTCCTGAAGTCCCAGAACTCGGGAGACCGAGAGAGGAGGATCGCATGTTTAGGGGTAGCCTGGGATACATAGCAAGTTCCTGTCCGGAAAGAGGAGAGCAGAGGGAGAGTGGCTGCTGTATGAGGGTTGAAGCTGGGTGAGGTGAGGGATGCACTTGCTCTGGGTCAGAAACTTAAAAGGGCACAAAACCCAACTCCCTAACCAAGTTCGTCGTGTATTTTTCCCCTTCTTTCAGACAGGCAGGGTCTCATGCAGTCTAGATTGAACTCTTGAGTTTGTTACAAAGCTGAAGATGACCTTGAAGTCCTGATTCTCCTACCTCCATTTTCCAAGTCCCAGGAGTATAGACATTTGCCAACATGCCTAGTGTGGCTTGCTCTCCTTCCTTCCTTCTGACCTCATAATCCTACTTCAGTGTAACACTCAAAATACTGACATTAAAGTCAAGGGTGGTGGCTCACATCTACAATCCCAGCACTCAGTGGCAGAGGCCGGAAGATTTCCCCAAGTTCCAGGCCAGCCTGGGCTACATAATGAGTTCTACGTCAGACCAAGGAAGACCTTGTCTCAAAACAAAAGAAACAAACAAACAAAAAGTGAATATAAAACTCGTGATAGGCTATCAAAGTTGTAAGGAACCAGTCAGTATCAGAGTGTGTACCTCTCTCACCTCACCCTGAGGTCACAGGAAATGCTAAGACAAACAGCAAAAACAGTCTAGACCTGACAGCAGAGTGGCTGCTAATACCTGGTGAGGTTAACGTAAGTTGTGGGGCAGAGGCCAGAGTTCAGGCGCTGATGTTTCCCAGGCATGGCAGCTCTACCACCGAGTCACTAAATTTCTGAAAAAAACCAGTGTTTGCTGAAGTGCAATCTGTGAGCAACTGGCCAGAGTCACCAGGGTGCTTGTTAGAAAAGAGGGCAGGGTGAGGTGGCATGACCTGTCATTCTAGCACTTGGGAGGTAAGGGCAGGGAGGTCAGGAGTTCAAGGTTATTTGTTGGTATGCTGGCTTGTTTGTATGTCAACTTGACATATTTATGATCATCTGGAAAGAAGGAAGCTTAATTGGGAAAATGCCTCCATGGGATTGGCCTGTAGGCAAGCCTGTAGCGCTGTCTCGATTGACTGGATTGATGACTGATGTGGGGGGACCCAGCTCACTGCGGGAGGCGCCACACCTGGGCTGGTGTTCCCAGATGGCTTAAGAAAGTAGGCTGAGCCAGCCAGTGAGCAGAGTTACCCATGGCCTCTGTTTCAGTTCCTGCCTCTGGGTTCCTTCCTTGAGTTCCTGTCCTGAATTCCCTGGATGATGGACTACCAGCTGTAAAATGAACTAAACCCTTGCCACCCAAGTTGTTTCCGGTGGTGGTGTTATAATAGAGATCCTAACACACAGCAAGTTCAAGGCCAGCTTGGGCTACATGAGACCCTGTGTCAAAAAATCAAGAAAAACCGCAGGGTTAAACTCTCTGTCTACTAAATAAACCTTCGAGGTAAGGTGAGAGGCAGCCGGGGAATCTGTATATAATTAATAAGGGAGAAAGAATTAAGGCAAAGAGGGGCTTACCGAGGGGAGAGGATTCACACAAGGAGGAGGACACATAACAAAAGTTCTGCTGTGGGCCAGAGAGCTGGGGGTGGGACTCAGCGCTGGAGAGCTTGCCTAGCATGTGTAAGGTTCTAGGGTTCTAGCCCCGCACCGGGGAAGAGGAGGTGTGGCATAAACCCACTGGAAGCAGCAGTGCTGTGATGCTCCCACACAGCAGAAACAGCTCCGGTTCGCTGTCAGAATGGCAACCAAACTGTCTTCAGTCCTGACCTGCTTCCGGGATCCTAAACAACACAGGCGCCTCAAACTTGTCCCCAGAAAAGTTCCTTTTAAAATGTCTATATATTTTTTATATAGGAGTGCTTTGTCTGCACGTGTGCTCACACACCAGAAGAGGGCATCGGATCCTATTATAGATGGCTGTAAGCCATCAGGTGGTTATGGGAATTGAACTCAGGACCTCTAGGAGAGCAGAACAGCCAGTGCTCTTAACCGAAATTGCTCTTCTTTTTATGTTCTCTTCCTGTTCACCTGGTTTTCTAAACCAGAAATGTGAGAGCCCGGCAGTGACTGGAGTGGAGTCAGAAGTTGTATATCTCTAGGCAAAGAGCTCAGGTTCCAGAAGGAAATTGGCATCATAACAAGGGATGTGATTATTCAGGGAGAAACAGAATGGAGTGAGCGCAGAAGGGGCAGGGGAAGAGAGGCTGGAGAAACACCAAGAGTTAAGGGAAAGATGGCCGAGGCCAGAGGGAGACGAGAAAAGCGAGAGCCGCATTGCAGAGGTCAAGGGGACAGAGGGGTTGACTGACAAATGCCATCAAGAGGTCACATGGAAGGAGGGGGTGTGGCCAGCAGGCTTTGCATTCAGAAAGCTACTGGAAACCCTGGGAAGGCCAGCGCTGGTGGAGCTGGGCAGGCAGGAGCGAGACTGCAGTGGGCAGGGGAAACCTCGGAGGAAGAGATGGGAGACACGTGACCTGTTCTATAAGTTTCATTGTGAAGGGGAAGGGTTGGGTAAGCTCAGGGTTGAGGTGAAGATTTAGTTTTAATTTTTAGAGTAAATGCCAGGCACGGTGATGCACGGTGATCCCAGCACATGGCAGGTGGAGGATCAGGATGTCCTGGTCTATATAAGACCCTGTTTCCCATCCCCCCACACACACCAAAAAAGAGTGGGGTGGGGCTGGTGAGATGGCTCAGCTGTTAAGAGCCTTGACTGCTCTTCCACAGGACCCAGGTTTGATTCCCAGCACCCACATGGTGGTTCGCAACCATTCATGACTCTAGTTCCAGATGATTGATGCCCTCTTCTGACCTCCAAGGGTATCAGGGACACATGTGGTTCACAGACATACATGCAGATCACACAAACACACGCACACACGCGCATGCACACGCACACACGCACGCACGCACGCACAAATGAAAGATGAGAAAAAAGTTGGTGATAAGGAAAATGGAAAAGATGTAAGACTCAAAACAAAGTCCCTAAGGAAGAGTCAAGTGTAGAATAAACATAAACTCAACCTGGACAGAGTACCAGCTGCTCCAACCCTCACGAGACACACAGGACAGAGGCAAGAGTCAGGAAGACAGGAAGTCATAGCGTTCTCGACTTTGGAGATATTTTTATTGCCGCATTTTCGGCTCTAAAATATTGGAATCAAGAGGAAAGACTCCCTCAACTGCACTTCCCCCCACCCCCTTTTGGCGACTCCCCACTTCCCACTGATTCGGCAAAGGATACGTGATTCTAAGCCAGGTGGTCAACCGAATGAGGAACAAGCTGGCTCCCTGGGAAAACTCCAGCTCCAACTCAGGGCCGGTCTTGCCTTCGTTGGTCTCGATGAACTTGGTGAGAATCTGAATTCTGAGGCTTTTGCCGGCATTGTCCCACTCTTGGAAGAAACTCAAGAGCCGGCTGATTGCTGCCTGCTCCTTTATAGAAGTCATGGTCGGTCAGTCCCGAGGATGACTACAAGGTACAGAGAGCGGGACACCGGAATGTTCAGGACCGAATGAACCCATGACTGTGTGGGTTTTTCTGCTGATCTACTGCAGGCTAGGGGGGCCTTTGTGCTGATGTAGGGGGCTGAGGGTGTGGCTCACTGGGAGTGCTCTGAGTTCCATCCCTAGCATTGTGCAAAACAAAACAAAACAAAACAAGAATGAATGGTGGCTGGGCTGTAGCTCACGGGTAGAGCACTTGCCTACCAAATGCCAGGTCCTGAGTTTGATCCCCAACATTGGGGGAAAAAAAATCCATTTCAGGAATGGCCACCTGCTACTTGAGCAGGGGGGCTTCAGTTGTAACTGAGTGAGAATTACCATGGGGATCCAGCAGTGACACAAACCTATGTCCCAGTACTTCCAGACACCGAGGCAGGAGGATTTCAGAGTTAGTACGGGCTTCAGAGAAAGATTCTGTTTCAACAACAACAACAAGGCCCATCAGCCTGACCTTGAATTCAGAGGTCTGCCTGCCTCTGCTTCCCAGGTGTTAGGATTGTACCATAGTGTTTGCTTGCTCACATTGATCTATCTATCTATCTATCTAGAGACATAGTCTAGCTATGTAGCTCAGGCTGGCATTTTTTTTGTCTGTGTCTGTCTGTGTGTTTGTTGGTGTGCATACATGTATGTGGACATGACGTGGAGGTCAGAGGTTGATGCTGGGTATCTTCCTTCTCTGCTCTTCACCTTATTATTATTATTTTCTTTATATTTTTTGAGACAGAGTGTCACTATGTAAGGTTGGCTGCCCTGGAACTTGATTTGTAGACCAGGCTGGCCTCTAACTCAAGAGAGATCAGCCTGACTCTGAGTCCTGAGTCCTGATAAAAGGCCTTCGTTACCACGCCTGGCCCTGCCACTTTATTTTTTGAGATAAGGTCTTTCATTGAAACCGGAATGCACCAGTTTGGCTTAGACTGGCTGGCCATCGAGTTCTAGGAATGCACCTGAGTGCACCTGCCTCGGCCGCCACCCGGTGCTGACTTTATAACCACTGCTACCTTGCCTGCCAGTTTAGGCAGAGTTCTTCTTAACCTTGTATCTGGGGCCTTTATTCTAACTCTTTAAAACAACTCGAAGTAAAGTTAGTGGGAATAACAACTTCCTATTCCAGGGCCGGATTAATGGGCTGTGGTTTGTAGGAGCCTGTGTCCTTGGGAGAGTGTTTTCAGTGGGGGGAGGGAAGGTTTAAAATAAACCCGTTTCCCAAAAATAGTTGTGATTGAAAGTGTTATTATCCATAACAAATGTTAGTGCTGATAGGAGAGAGGCATGTGCGACTCTTTTGTCTAACAGACAAGTGAAAGTCATATTTCACATTATCACGGGGTTTTCTGTGATTTACAGAATATTTGTGAAACATTACTCGCAGCAGCCATGATTGATGTGGAGGGAACAGCTTGTGTGCGGGGGAGATGTGTATTTCACGAAGACTGTTCAACATGAAATTTACAGTCCCATAAAGTGCTCCTACATCTTCGCCAGAGATCTAGTTAAAAGGACTTTACAGTCTGAAACATCCTAAAATTGATTCTAAATTAACGTTTCCTCACATGTATTTGAGATATTGATGGGGCCCTGCTATCAGACTTTTATTATTAGGAAGGGATAATCCGAGGCACGCTGAGGCAGGCGTCCACGCACACCACCCTCCGCTGCTCCCCTGAGGACACGGGGTCTGTGCTCCTGGGAAGGGTGCCCACACCGCTCCGGGGAGACACCACAAGGTCCAGTCAGCCTTTAGAACTGGGGGAACACATGTGGACCAATCCAAACACGAAGAAATGACCACACTCTCACGGGATGCCATCAATTACGGCAAATTCTGGTACAGTCGGGAGGCATGAAAACAACTGTCACCGTCTGTGGTCACCTTCGACAGCCTAACTGGCTTTAGGAAAATGGGGGCCGGCGGCTGTTCTAGACCCCGGAGAGGAGACACCAGCATTAGCCTCATCAGGATGGATTCTTAAGAGACTGCGGGGTAGGGAACTGTGGGCAGGACGCTCCGAGAGATGGGCCCGCGAAGTCCCTGGAACCCACACTCCATTATGCTGTCTTTGTTTTGTCCTCCTTTGAGACAGGGTCTCACTGCATGGCCCAGGCTGGCCTCCGACCGACATGATCCTTTCTCCCCCTTAGTCTTCTGAGTGCTGGGGTTACTGGCTTGTGCCCACACCTAGCTTTAACTCCTAACTGTGCAGGGGAGGCCCATCAGGTAGCTCTATTAGGTGCTGTGAGAGGCCAGAGGTGCAAGTGGCCCTGCCAGGGCCCTGGAGGCACTCCTGGGGGAGGGGCCTGAGGGTTGGAGTCAGGCCCGGCTCAAGGCTGTGAGATCAAAGTGACAGCCCTGCCCGAACCTTTGTCCTGCCTCCCTGCGCAGTCATTTTTGGCTCCTCTGGTATTTACTTCCACATTTCCAAATAACAAGTGCACATACACTTGTTATGGGCTGAACTGTGTTTCCCTTAGTATCATATGTTGAAATTCCAAATCCCCAATAGTGTAGAATATGACTGTAGAGTATGCCTGTGTGTATTTGTGTGTGCATGTCAATATGCAGCATGTTTGTAGGTGAGATTAACCCTAGGTGTCATTCCTCAGATGCTGTCTACCTTGTGTTTTGAGACAGGGTCTCTCACTCTCCTGGTTCTCATTGACTAGGCTAGCCTTGCTGACTGATTAGCATCTTCTCCTTCTCTTCCTTCTCCTGTTCCTCCTCCTCCCTTTCCCCTCCCCTTCCTCATGTCCCCACCTCCTCAGTAAATGTGGGCACTAGGGATTGAACTCAGGTCTTTATGCTTGCAAGGCAAACTCTTTACCAACTGAGCTCTCTCTCTGGCTCTGACAAGGTCTTTAAAAAAGCAACTAGGATAGAGTGGGGTCATTAAGGTGCACCTTTGTTTAATATGAAGGTATTTTTATTTTACAAGAAGAGATGGGCACATGTCTTTAATCTCAACACGTGAGAAGCAGAGGCAGGTGCATCTCTGTGAGTTCAAGGCCAGCCTGGTCTATATAGTGAGTTTCAGGCCAGTCAGGGCTATATAGTGAAACCCTGTCTCAAAAAACACACAATGAAACAAAACAAAACAAGAAGAGAGCAGGGTAGTAAGATGGTCAACGGGTGAAGGTGCTGTTGACAGCCTGACAACCTCAGTTCCACCCCTCCGTGAAAATGGGGTTGAGGTCTCCTTCAGCTGACTTCAAATGACTCCTGCAAGTTGTCCTCTGACCTCCACACATGTACCATAGCACACGGACAGCCCACTCCCCAGTGATGATACTCCCCTTTCCCCCACAAGCCAGGGTTTCTTTGTGTAGCCTTGGCTGCCCTGGAACTCACTCTGTAGACCAGGCTGGCCTCAAACTCACAGAGATCCACCACCGCCCAGCTAATAACATTTTAGAAATGAAAAGATGTTAGAAGATATTAGGACAGGAAACGTTAAAATGAAGACACAAGGAAAGATTGCCATCTGTAATGGAAGCGGAGAGGCTTGGGAGCCAGGAGCTCTGCAGCACTCTGATATCCGCTTTCAGCCTGCAGACCTGGGAGAGATACGGTTCTTCTGCCTTTTTTCTTTTGAAGAGGAATTTGTTTCCCATATGTGTGCAGTGCCCATAGTGGCCAGAAGAGGGAGCTAGAAACCCTGAAACTGCAGTTACAGAGGGTTGAGCACACGTCACTGGTGGGGATGGAACCCCGGACCTCTGCAAGAGCAGCCAGTGCTCATAACCTCTGAGCCATGACTCCAGCTCCATTCCTGTTGATTAAGCCACCCTCAGCGGTTCTTTGTCATGGCGGCCTCTGCAAACTGATATACTACTATTACTTGATTTTCAATTTTAGACAAAATTTATTATTTATTATTCTGGCAGCTGAGGAATTAGTTCTGTTGAAGCACTCCGACTCCCCTCCTTTCCTATTCCCCATCCTCACAATATAATTTCCCACAATTTACCGTTAAATCAATAGTGTTTACATTATTGACCAAGTAAATAAACTCTTCAGCCAAGCAATAAAATACTATTACATTTTCTTTTCTTACGGCTTGTTTTTTTTTTTTTTTTACCTACAGTCAATCGCGGTCATTGCTTTTCAACCATTTAGTTCTAATTATCTGCAGTGATTTGCCTGCAAATGTTCCATATGTAGCAGTAGTTTTTTTTTTCCTAAATGCTCAACCCACATCGGACTGGTCTTCTTTCTCCCTGGAGACCTGTGTCTGCACACCTCCTTCTCCTGGGGGTGGGGTGGGGTGGGGTGGGGGTGGGGCAGCGTGGGCTCCTCACAAAGCCCGCTGACCAACGCTGCCCTGGGGTTTCCTTTCATCGTTCTTCGCTGTTGCGGTGCGCGGTTCCCTTACTCCTTCGTTTTATTGAGGCGTGTTCTGTAGCGGAACCTGTAGGTGTGTGTCTTGGGAAATCTGCAAACGCCTCTTCCTGGCTCCTATTGGACCGGCTGGGTGTACGACTCCGAGTAACAAATACCCCTTCCTCAGATCGAGCCTCCCCTCTGCTTCTGCGGGTGAGTCTGACGTTATTCTGATTCCTGTCTGTGCCTTGGTGGCTCTCTGCTTGATGACTTTAAAACCTTTTCTGAAACCACGGGCTGGGGAAGCAGCTCAGTAGGAAGTAGCTCAGTAGCGGAACAACTAACTATCGTGCACGAGTCCTGGTCGAATGACCAGCACTGGGGAGACGGCGCAGTTCTTGGCCTTGATGGTCACAAGGTTTGGGGATGGCACAGAGCCTCGTGTTGTATTTAAAAGAATCTAAAACTACATTTATTTATTTGTGGGTGCGCGCATGCATGCGCAGAGTATTTGTGGAAGTAAGAGGGCACCTTGTAGGAATGGTTCTCTCCTTCCACCACGGGGGTCCGGGGATGGGACTTAGCTCATCAGGCGTGGTGAGGAGCCTTTGCCCACTGTTTTAAAGACTCATTTATTTTTATGTGTATGAGTGTTTATCTGCATACCACATGTGTGCGCCTGGTGCCTCCTGGGAGCCAGAAGAGGGCATCGGATTCTCTGGAACTGGAGTTACAGGTAGCTGTAAGCCACAGGGGGGTGTTGGGGACGCGACACAGGGCCTCTGCAAGAGCAGCCGGTGCTCTCACTTCCGAGCTTCTCTCTAGCCCCACATAGAGCTTATGAATGAGTTACAGTTCCAACAGTGTGTTCGGACAGGGGAAGCACACAGGACACTTTGCTTTGTTTTGGGTTCTGTCTGTTATGGAAGGCCTATGGCTAGCCAGAGGAGACACAGGGAAAGTGTATTCTAGGCAGACGGAATAAATCATGCAATTGGCTCAGAGGTGAGTAAGTAGAGACATAGAGAATGTTAACTTGTAGGTAGTACAGCATAGTGGTTAGGGCTGTGAATTCTGGAGCTGAGGGGTATTTTGATTCCCAGCTGTGTGACTTTAGGATGGCTAGTTAACTTCTCTGGGCTTCAGTTCTATTACCCATAATGAGGTGATAATATATCTCATAAGACTCAATATAAACTCTGCAACATACAGAAAAAAATCCTCGGCTGAAGCTGGCTCTTGGTCTTAGCCTAAGCTCGGTTGGTAGAGTGCTTGCATATCATGCATGGAGCCTTGGGTTTGATCTCCATTATGTTAGAAACCGGGTGTGGCAGAACATGCCTCACCAGGCGGAGGCAGGAGGACATTTTCTTTTTATTTATGTGAGTGGTCCATCTGCATGTACACCTGCATGCCAGAAGAGGGCATCAGCTCCCATTATAGATGGTTGTGAGCCATCATGTGGTTGCTGGGGATTGAACTCAGGACCTCTGCAAGGGCAGCCAGTGTTCTTAATTGCTGAGCCATCTCTCCAGCTCTCTCCCTCCCTCCCTTCCTTCATTTCTTTCTTTTTAAAGACAGGGTTTCACTGTCTAGCTCTGGTTAGTCTGGAACTCACTACATAGACCAGGATGACCTTGAACTCACAGAGATATCCTTGCCTCTGCCTCCAGAGCGTTTTAGTAAAGGCATGTGCCACCATGCCCGGCATGACTTCATTTTAGAAATCCTTTGATTATTGCCTACGGTGACTGGAAGATGGGACTGGAGAGATGTGTCAGTGGTTAAAAGCACTGGCTATTCTTCCAGAGGACCCAAGTGCAGTTCTCAGTGTCCACGCTGGGCAGCTACTCCAGTTCCAGGGGCTCTGCCAGCCTCTTCTTGCATCCAGGGCACCTGCACGCACACGGTATACATTCACGCAAACATGCACATTAAAAAAAAAAAAACAACAAAAGACGGTGCTGGAGAAACAGTTCAGCAGTTTAGAGCATGGGCTGCTCTTGCAGAGGACCTGGGTTTGATTCCTGGTTCCTACATGGTGGCTCACGACCTTCTGTAACTCCAGTCCTAGGGGAATCTCACACCCTCTTCTGGCCTCCACGGGCACCGGGCATGCATGGGTGCATAGACATACATGCAGGGGGAAATACTCATACACATAATAAAAAACTTTAAAAATAAGTACATAAATAAATAAAAAGGGTGCCTGCAGAGGGAGGCTGGGGGTGGGGTGCCAGCTCAGAAGCCACTCTTGTAACTCAGCAAAGACGCTTGGGGGCACCAAGGGGGAGACAGAGCAGACCTGCCGCTCGAGGGGGAAAAGGCAGGACCCAGTGACTGTGGAGGGTGCAGAGAGAGCAGGGCCCATCGGATGGAACCCCCAGCACAACTCCCCATTTTTCTTTGCAGTGCTGGGGATAGAACCTAGGGCCACTTACATGGTAGGTAAACACTATACCACTGAAACACGCTCCATGTAGCCCAGGCTGGCCTCGGCTTACTATGTAGCCAAGGCTGACCCTGAACACACCCACACTCACTATACACACGTATCCAATAATGATAGAAGATAAATTTTTAAAAAGGCCCATACCTAACCTCATCTCCAGTCACTTTTATAAGAATAGACTCTTGTTCTCAATCTCCCAGGTCCTTCTGGGGCTCGCAACACTGCCCTGCCACTAAGAGTGGCCAGCTTCCTTTTTGTCTTTTGGCAACCCCCTGGGCTACTTCAGGGCTCTTGGCTCCGTGGCCATCACCTGTCGCTCTCCCTGTGCTGTCAGAAATGAACTCCTCTCACTGGAGGCTGAGCTCAAGGGCAGGGGCTGGTTCCCCTATCCCCGAGTTCCAGGGCAGGGAGGCATAAAATAGGCATTTAACAGAAGCCTGGCGGCTGATGAGAAACCAGCCAGCTCTTCTTCCGATGGTTTTATCTGAACGTCCATGATATGTAGGTACATAAAACTACCACCTTCTCAAAGACGCCACGTGCAGAGTGGCAGAAGCCCCATCCAAGGAGGCGGTGCGGGGTCTATGAGGCATTTTACAGCCATGACAGGGACGGCGAGGCCGGCAGTGGTGTCGTCTTTGGACACTAAGGACAGGGATTTGGTGCCATGAATGGTCAGTTAAATTGTAATTGGAGAGAGCTGTTCTTCTGAAAACCATGATGTTCTTTAGTTGCAGCCAAATGGCATCCAAGAAGGGGGGGATTTTTTTTTTGAAATGTCAAAGAAATCATTTCCAATTTGGTGCTCACAAGCCTAGAGACTCTAATGATCAGTAGAAATGAGAAGCAAACAAATTAGCACTAATGGAAAATAGCTTTTGGAAAAGAGGGTTTAATTTATAGTCAGTCGATCATGGCATGCAGTGGGCAATAAAAGTCAGTTTCACCAGCTTGATCAGAACTGGAGCTCGCATGGAATGCCAGAGAAAAATGTCCGATGCCATCACGCTCATTGGAATCTCTCTGTAAGTGGCGGCCAATTACAATTGTCATTATTTTACCTTGGAGAGAAAATGGTGTGAAAAATCATAGCACATGAAATTAAAATCCAGATTAGACACCTCCATCCAAATTGTTCGTGGCCTTCTAACCTTGGCGAAGTATTCTGTAAGAATGACCAGTATACTTTGTCGTCTGCCCAGAACAGACTTTCTGATTTCCTCTCAGATCAGCAGAGGTAAATAATAAGTAGGCTCTTATCCACAAATCATTTCTACAGTGGACAAAGGTCCTTCATGCAAGCGAACCAACATCACAAAATTACAAAAGTCCGGCTCCCATGCTAAGTCAAAGGTCTTCGGCAACACCCAAAAGGAAGTTATCAATTATTAATCAACTAAGGGAAGTCAAGCCTGTAACCCAGAACTTGAGAGACTGAGACAGGGGAACTGCCATAAATTCAAGGCTACTCTGAGCCATCCAGGGCAACATAGCAAAATCCTGTTACACACACACACACACACACACACACACACACACACACACACACACACACAACAAAAAACCCAAACAAACAGAAAACAAAAAAGCAAGCCAAACAAACCAAAAGCAAAAAAGCTTAATACTTCTTGTTCCTAAATAACATTTCCCAGAGAGCCCCCTTTGCCCGTTCTTTCCCCTGAATTCATAAGACACATCTAGAAAAGCAAGAAACCTCCCAGACATGGGTTACAGTCCCCAGGCAGCCGGGCATATGAGGTGTCGGCGCTGCCTGTCCCTGGGGGGGCAGGGCAGAAAGAAACAAGGCTGTAGCCAGAGCTGTTGATTTGGGTTCAAAAGCTGTTTGAATTCTTTAGCTAGTTCAGTCCCTGGACCTTAGTCCTGGAGCCCTGGAGTGTTTCAGCTTCCACACAATCTAGTCTTCAGTCTAGACCTGGAACTAGAGGCTTCATTCAGCCTTTGTACAGTTTAAGCCTAGAAGACTTACTGCTGACTGACCCACTCTGACCAGCTCCTTCTGAGCTCAGAGCTGTCCTGAACTCTGCTGACTCTTTTGGTTCAACTCAACTCACTCGCTGCTCTGACTCCAAGCTGACTGGTTCAAACTGACCTTCTGAGCTAGCTGGCTGTTTCTGACGGAACTCTTCTGACTTTGATTCCTGCAGCTTCTCTGACTGAACTGCTCTGCTTGGCTTCAAACTGACTCACTCTTCCCATCTGATACTGACTTATTCTGCTGAACTGCCTCTGTGTCTCTGCCTCAAGACTCCTCAGATTGCTTCTGTGTCTCTGTCTCTGTGTCTTGTCCCTCTCTGAGCTCTCACTGCTCTCTATTGCCTCATTCAGCCTTTTTGCTCTGAACTCTGTCTCTCTGAGCTGAGAGTCTGCTTTTGTATCATGAGAGTTGGGCGTGTCCTCACTCTGCTAACTCTTCCTCTGACTCATCACTTTGCTTGCCCTTCACTCAGATTTCACTTTGTGTCTGATATTGATTCTTTCTGAGTTGTCTCCTGTCTATGAGCTGCTTCTTGTCTCCTATGTGCTGGGATTAAAGGAATGTACCACCATTGCCTCTGAATACTGAGATTAAAGGTGTGTACCAACATTTTTTCTACCTTAGAGCAGCCATGCTGCCAGATTAAAGGATTAAGTATTCCTCTACACAAGGTCTTCTCCTTGGAGTCTTGTCTTAGTTCCTCACTCTTGTCCCTTTATGTGGAGATAAAGTCATGTATCACTCAAAGATGGAAATATGCTTGTGAGAAATGTGTTGGGAAATATGTTCTTGTGTGAAAATCACAGAATGTAATTACATAAACATATATACCTAGGCTACATGGTACAGCCCGATGCTACCAGACTACAAATCTATACAGCATGCTGGCATACTGACTGTAGTAACAGAACACAACACAATCATTGTGTATCTGAACAGTGAAGGATAGATATAGTAAAAATAAGCTAAGAGCTAGAGAGATGGTTCCACACTTGAAAGCACTTACTACAAGCCAGGCAGTGGTGGTGCACGGCTTTAATCCTAGCACTAGGGAGGCAGAAGCAGGCAGATCTCTGTGAGTTCAAGGCTGGCCTGGTCTACAGAGGGAGTTCCAGGACATTCAGAGTTACAACAGAGAAAGCCTGTCTCAAAAAAACAAACAAAAGAGAGGACGGAAATGTAGCTCAATGGCACAATACATGCCTTAGTGTGAGGGCCTGGTTTGATCCTCCAGCCATAAAAATGTATAAAAGACTTAAAAAATGACAGACCTGTTAGGGCACGTGTGAACGGGGTCTACAAGACCTGAGGTTGTTCTGTGTGAGGCCACAGTGCAGGCGAGAAGGCCTCAGACTTTACTGTACATTATGAAGCATTTATTTATTTGTAGACAAGGTTTTACTATGTAGCCCTGGCTATCCCAGAATTCACTATGTAGACCAGGCTGGCCTGGAACTCAGAGTCTGTCTGCCTCTGCCCCACCCCAATACTCCACCCCCAATACTCCAGTGCTGGAATAAAGATATGTGCCATCGCATCTGGCTCAGTTCTTTTTTTCCCCCTCAAGTATAGGGTCCGGGCTCCCCTCAGCCTCCCTATACAAGAAAGGATGGTCAATTTTTTTTTTGTATATATATATGTGTGTTGTGTGTGTGTGTGCATGTTTACACGTGTGTGGGCAGGTCCACTGCTAACATCGAGTGTCTTTTTTTTTTTTTTAATTGAAACAAGGTTTCTCGGTGAACCAAGAGCTTGCTAATTCTGGCTAGTCTACCTGGCCGGGGTGTCTGAGGGCTTCCCTGTCTCTGTGGTTGCCACGCCTGCCCGACTCCACTGTGGGTTCTGATCGCTAGTGCTCACACTTGCGCAGCAAGCACACGCACGGCTCCTACTGAGTGGTCTCCCCAATCTGATGATTTTGAATGTTTGGTCTTCCTGCCTCTATCTCCTTAGTGTAGGGATTACAGACATGGACCACTATGCCCAGTATAGGGTTCCGGGGATCGAACCCAGGACTTTGTGCATGCTAGTGGGGCACTCTATCAACTGAGCTATATCCCCAGTCCTGTATGTATCTTTCCTTCTCTGTCTCTCCCATGTGGAGTATGTGTTGTATAAGCATGTATGTGTCAGCTACACATTCTGTACTCTCAAAAGCTTTATTCCCTTGAGTCGGGAACCTGGAACTAGGCTGGTGGCCAGCGAGCCCCAGCAACCCTCCTGTCTCTGCCCTGCACTGTGCTGGGCTAAGGTACGTGTGGCCTCCCAGCTCTTGGGATTTGAACTCAGGTCCTCAAGTGCTCTTGTCTGGTGAGCCCCTTCTAGTGCTGTACACACCTTCTTTCAAGGGCTGGTGAGGTTAGTGTAAAGGTGCTGATAGCATAAGCCTGGAGACCTGAGTTCAAGTCCCAGAACCTACATGGATGTGGAAGCAGGGAAGCAGCTCCACAAAACTGTACTGTGACCTCCACATACACATAACATACAGGAGCCTACACGTCACATACACACATCACACACGCAATAACAATAAATTAACTTTAAAAATGTGATCTTCCTACTCACTCTGTGGAGTCCTGGTGTTAGAGGATTGTGTGTTCACTTTTTAAACTTTCTTGTTTAAAATGATCACACACACACACATACACAATGCACATGTGTGCATGCACACACATACATATGAACACACACGTGCACACATGCACACGCTAGCGCACACACACACACACACACGTGCATCTAGGCTTGCACAGGGTTAGTATCACCACTGTCCCTCTTCCGTCTTCCCGTCTGATCCCTGTTTGGGGGCGGAGGACCATGGAGCTGCCATCCCGTGACCCAGAGCCGTCTGGAACCCCCCCAGGACCCACTTGAGACTCTTCCCCAGCAGTATCGGTTTATTCAGAAGGATGACTGTGCTGAACCCTCTCACAGATCTGCAGATTGCAGGGCTGTGGTTTTCACACTAGAGACACACTGGCCTGGAGCTTCCTTTGCAGCCCAGGTTGGACTTGAACTCAGAAATCCTCCGGCCTCAGCCTCCCAAGTGTTGGGATTACAGGTATGATTGACCATACCTGGTTCAGTCTTTCTTTCCTTTCTCTTTCTCTTTCTTTTCTTTTTTCTTTTTGGCTTTTTCAAGATAAGGTTTCTCTGTGTAGCCCATGCTGTCCTGGAACTTGTTCTGAAGACCAGGCTAGCCTCAGACTCACAGAGATCTGCCTGCATCAGCCTCCTGAGTGCTAGGATTAAAGGTGTGTGCCACCACTGCCAGGCCACAATTTTCTTTAAATGGTGCTGGGGTTTGAATTCAGGACCTTGCACACACTAGACAAGGACTCTATCACTGAGCTACAGCTTTAGCCCTGTGTTTTCAAAGATTTAAAGCAGCAGTTCTCAACCTGTGGGTCACTACCTCCTTGGGGGTTGAACAACCCTTTCACAGGGTTGCCATCTGCATATCAGATACTGACATTAAAATTTATAACAGTAATAAAATTACAGTTTTGAAGTAGCAACAAAAATAAGTTTATGGTTTGGGGATTACTACAACGTGAGCAACTGTAGCATTAGGAAGGTTGAGAACCACTGCCCTAGAGAACCTTATATACCATTGAATTAAGAATTCTTTCAGCTCCATCACCAGACCAACATGTATGCTTTCTTCTTTCCTTCTTTTTTCAGAGACAGGGTTTCTCTGTTGTAACCCTGGCTGTCCTGGAACTCACTCTGTAGACCAGGCTGGCCTCGAACTCACAGAGATCTGCATGCCTCCACCATCCAGCATATGCTTCCTTTCTGTCAAGTTTCAAATGTTCCTTTGTGTGTGTGTGTGTGTGTGTGTGTGTATGGAGGTCAGAGGTCGATGCTGGGTGTCTTGGTCAATGTTCTATTGATGTGAAGAGACACCATGACCATGGCAACTCCTATAAGGAAAAACATTTAACCGGGGCTGGTTTACAGTTTCACTGGTTTAGCCCATTGTCATGGAGGCAGCACGTAGGCAGATATGGTGCTGGAGAAATAGCTGAGACCAGATGCACAGGCAGCCAGAAGAAAAACTCAGGGCTTGGCATGGGCTTCTGAAACCTCAAAGATACACTTTCTCCGACGAGGCCACTTCTCCCTAGTGACCAAGCATTTCAAATCTAAGAGCCTGTGGGGCCGTTCTCATTCAAGCCACCACGTTCTACTCCCCAGCCATCATAGGCTTGTAGCCACATCATAATGCAAAAAATGCATTCAGTCCATCCTTAAAAGTCCAATAGTCTATCACAGTCTTCTTGTTTAAAAGCCCCAAGTTCAAAGAAGAGACCCAAGGCAATCTCTTAACTGTAACCCCTATAAAATCAAAATCATAAAGCAGATCACATCCAACATACAGTGCACAGAATATACATCCCCATTTCAAAAGGGGGGAAATACTGGGCTGAAGCAAGACCTAGAACAGCCAGGCAAACTCCGAACTGTGCATCTCCCTGTCTGATGTCAGAGTGCTCTTCAGATCTCCAACCCCTTTCAGCTTTGTTGACTACAACACACTCCCCTCTCCTGGGCTGGTTCCACTCTTCCGTTACTAGCTCTCCTTGGCAGCACTCCTTGACAGCTCTCCCACGGCTCTGGCGTCTCCAACATCTTGTGGTCTCCAGTGCAATCCAGGCTCCACTTTCACAACTTCATGCAATGGTCTCCCTGAGACTCCATGCAGGGACACGCCTGACACATGCCCGGTCTCTGTGGCTTTCCTTAGCTATGGAGGGAGATCCCACAACCCCTTTCTTGTGCCCAGAACTGCGTGGCCGAAGCTGCCAAGTTCTGCTGCTTGCTGGGGCTGGAACTTGCCTGCCTTGTTCACCTACATTTCCACCAGCTTTCTGTTTGCAATGGTTTCCTTTGCTGCGTAGGCTTTTCTTTAATTCCTTTTCACAAGTTGGGGGCTTCGCTGGGCGGGGTCTTGCTCAGAGGTCATCGCTCCTTTAGTCCATTTAGCATCAGGTTTTGCTTTAATCTTTTTGTCTCCCCGAGTACTGGACTTCGTTCCATCACACTTCGTGGGTGCTCCTTTACTCCTCAATATGTGCACTTCGTATTTTTCCTTGCTTAGCTTGCTCCTTTTTATCATAGATCTGTGTAAGAGTAACTGCTAATAACCATGTGACACAGTTAATACTAGGCTGCCTTGAAATCTCTTCAGCCAATGCCATTAATCCAAGACTCTTCAGTTTAGCCTTAGGCAGATTTTTTTGGACAAGGGCGGAAAGTAGCCACATTCTTTGTCAAAATATCGCGAGAACGGTCTCTAGGCCACTTACTAACATTCATCTCCGCTGAAAGCTCTTTAGCTGGGGTGTCATGATCTACATCTCCCTCAGCATCGTCTTCCACACTCTCTAGTACGGCCCATTAAGTCCTGCTGAAAGTATCCAGCTGCCATCCTAACCCCAAATCCATGTTCCACCCACAAGCAGCACGGTCAGGCCCGTCACAGCAATGCCCTGCTCCCCGGTACCAACGCTGTGAAGAGACAGTCCTACATCTGGATTCCACCACGCTGGGTGTCTCTAGCTCTCTCTGTCTTTTTATTCTTTTTCAAAAAATTATTTTATCCGGGCAGCGGTGGCACACGCCTTTAATCCTAGCACTCGAGACACAGAGGGAGGTGGATCTCTGTGCGTTCAAGGCCAGCCTGTTCTACAGAGTGAGTTCTAGGATGGCTGAGGCTGTCACACAAAGAAAGCCTGTCTCGAAAAGCTGTAAAAATATTACTTCATTCATCATCACTGTGTGGATGATGCTGCGTGGGTGTACGTGTGTGTGTGGCACAGAACATGTATGGAAGGTCAAGGAAAACTGCGTGGAGTCGGCTCTCTCCTCTCTTCTCTGTGCGGGCGTCAGGGATGGAGCTCAGATCACCAGGCTCAGCAGGCACCTTTATCCGCTGAGCCACCTTACCATTGCTTAACATGGTTTTTGTTTTTTAATGGGTTTCCCACTGAATCTGGAGCTTGCTGCTGATTTGGCTAGACTGCTTAGCCAGCAAGTCTCTGGGATCAGGCTGCCTCTGCCTCCTCAGTTCTGGGATTACAGATGCGTGCCACCACCTCTGTCACACGGTCAGTTTTTAAGTGCACCCACTTAGAAGCTCGGAACCCAACTCGGGTCCTCACGCTTGTGTGGGAAACACTTCACTGACTGAGCCGTCAGTGAAGTCGCTCCTTAGTCTAAAGTGAGAGTTTCCACTTCGGGGAGGGCTGCAGTCTCTCAGTCACCCTCTTTGCCCTATTTTTCTTATACTTCTTTGCTGGATCTCTCCAATCTGAACAAAAGCCTATTCCTCCTTTAGCAGTTGCCAATAAATGTCAGAATGCCTTAAAGTATTCCATCTCAGCAGTTCAGCCTAGCCTGAAACTTACTACGTATCTAAGGATTAACTTGAAGCATCTGAGCCTCCAGCCCTACCTCTCAAATGCTGGGACATTTGATGGTATGCCACCATGCCTGTCGTCTCCCACCGACCGCTCAAGCCACTGAATCTTTGTTCACTGAAATGACACTTGCAAAGGCCACTAACAACTAATTTCCTTGTTTGTGAATCCAGTGCCATCTTTGAGACTTTACTTACCTTAGTTACTATCAGCCGGACACATTCTCTCCTTGGCTTCCACCCTCTAGGTTCCATACCATAAGCTTTCCCCATCACTCAAGGTCTAAAACGCCTCCCTCCTTTTCCTGATCCTCAATCCAGGCTCTGCGGTGTACTAAAAACTTATCTGGCCAGTCCTCCTCCTCCTTAAAGCCCCTGAACGACTCCCTGCTTTCCTCATGGTAAATATAAGCCTTTGGGCTCACAGGTATAAGACACATTTCAGCATCGTCTATCCGCAAGTTCCAAGCTGGGCTTGGCACCAACTGCTGCCCTGGGCCCGGGCTTGTCCTTCCAGTGCTTCTTTTGCATTAGTCTCCCCTCTGGCCAGAATACGCTTCATGCTACTTCTTGTATCCACCTCTCACTGTTCCCCTTTAAACCTTTCAGCTGTGAGTTCTTACCTTCCCTTTCTTCACAAGTCTTTCAAGACCAGCTCAACAACTACCCTGTTGTCATAAATGCCACTTCTCTCGGGATCTGAGCTCCCCAAACCCTACTCTTCTCAAGTATTTGTCTTTCTCATCTGATATTAGAGGTGGTATGTGCCTGGTTCCACCCTCTCTCTCTCCCTTAAAGGATCAACGCTTGATGCTCACTAGGGCCCAAGGAACTATATGTTGCCCAGACTCTGGCACATATAACTGTTCGGTAAATATTTACTAAATGCAAGAAAGTTAAGCTATTTGGATCACCCACGAAAGGGCATTCCTTAAGTCATTACCTGAAGACCCCTCCCCAGCCAGGCAGCCAGTCTCAACCCCACGGCTGGGAGGAAGCACGCGCGGCCTTACGCTGTTTTGTTCGTTTTTCTGCCTCCAGCCTGGGAACTGCGGCTGGCGATGGAGGTAGACGTAGTTAGAGGTGCATAGTCCAAGTTTTCTACCAGGTCCGAAAAGACAAAGTTCTGAGATGCCCTCTGCAGACCCAGAATATCTCAACTCTCCCACCAACTCAAACTTTCACGTGAGGGTGGGAACGCTCCAAAAGCGCAGCCCCGCTGACCAATCCTTGATCCGGATCAAGAGAGTCAGCCAATTGCTGCGGACCAAAAACAGGAGGGGCGGAGCGTGGTTGCTAGGGCAGGGATAGTAGGTGCGGCAGGAGGCACGGAGCGACTCGGTGGTTGCTAAGCAGGAGGAGGTCACAGAGCGCGGCTCGGGGATTGGACAGCGCCGGGCGTGGGCGGGGAATGGGCGTGGCCCGGCGTTGTCCGGCGCAGGCGAGGCGAAACTGTGGGAGTTCCGGCGGGAGGTCCGTGCTGACGGTCCGTACCTTCACCATGGCCTCGGTCGAGCTGGACTACAGCATCGAGATTCCGGATCAGCCCTGCTGGAGCCAGAGTATGAAGGGGGCTTGGGGAGGTGGCCCAGCAGTGACGCCCCGCCCGCCCCGAGGCCCCGCCCTCTCGCAGCCCGCCCCCTCTGGGGTCCCGCTGGGCTGGATGGAGCTTGCGGGGCACGCAGAGCCCCGCCCCCACGCCCGCCCCCACCCCCGCCCGTAGATTACGGGTCTTTCTGACTCGTCACGCCAGGTTCTCAAGGCCCGTGTTCTGCTTCCCTTTGTTGCTGGAAGCCCCTCGAGGTTCACCCTAATTCTTTTGTTTTGGGTAGGGCTTCCCACTTCTTGCTTCCCATCGCCAAGTATGGTTAGGCCCACCCTTCCTTTTCCAGAACGAATGGAGTCCTGCGGGGAACCTTTGGTCCTCATAAAAGCCCAGGGACTCAGCATGCCTAGTCCTCGCCTTCTCCACTCTCCTTGGCAGTGGTTAACAGAACGGTCTGATAGGCCGGACTGAACTCGGTCGAAATCCCATCTCCTCCCTTTAGTAATTGGATGACCGCCAGTAAACTTTCAACTCCGAATTTCAGTTACCCCCTTTTGCAAAAGTGAGGAAAATCTGCTGGTTACACAATAGATTATTTGTGTAAAGGACTTGGCACAGGTCCTGACGGAAGTGAGTTTAGTAGTTGGTATTCAGGATTAACATTGTTTACCCTCCCCCCATGATAGTCATATCATTAAAAAGATGTGTAGGAGGCCTCATAAGATTAATAGCTTGTAAAGCAGGATAAGTTGTCGGACCGGAGAAAGCTGTCCCCGTTGGAAATTGTGGCAGAGGAGACTCGGAGTAGAGTGTCTCGGCTTCTGTCCTTTGGTCTGTTTGGAACACTGTTTCCCCCTCACTCGCCCAGCTCATCATAAAGTTTAACCCAGGGACTGCTTCCTAGGTCCCTCTAGTCCCACCGTGTGTTCCTTGCTTGGCGTCTAAGAAGGCAGCCTCTCAGCTCCCACAGCGCTAATGGCTGTAACTCTCTGTTTATTCCTAGAGCTTGTTTGGCTTATAGATGTGAAAAAACTTTTGAAAAGTTTTGACATTAGCACTAGATGAAGTCAGTTTCTACTGCTATTCTTGCGGAGACGACAGCTGCAAAGGAGTTCTCTTCTGCATTGCCAGGACGGTAGGGATTCACTCTCTGCCCAAGAGGGTCGAGACAGTCTTGGTTTGTGTTTCTGCCCTACCTCTTCCCAGCTCTCTGGCTTAGGCAAGGTTTTGTTATTTATTTTGGCAGGACTGGGGGATTGAACCCAGGGCCTCTGCATGCTGAGGCAGGTGCTTTACAACTATGCCATACTCAGTCCTCATCAAAATTTATTACACATTTATTTATCCGTGTGTGCGTATGCACACCATAATGTTTGTGCACAGGTCAGAGGACAGTTTGTAGCAACTGGCTCTCTTTTTCTTCAAGTGGGGTTGAAGATCTAATTCAGGTCAAGTGGTTTGGCGGTAAGTGCTGAGCCTTCTTCACCAGCTTAGCCCTACTTTAATGTTATGACAGTCTCACTTTGTTGTCTAGACTGGCTTGAACTTACTCTATAGCCCAAATAAGCTCAAAATTACAGAATTCTATTTCATCTTTTCCAGTAGCTAGTAAGCATTCCAGGCGTGTCCCACTGGAAATGGCTTTGGATGATGATGGTGATGGTGATGGTGGTGATGATGATGGAGACAGAGTCTCCCTGTGTCCTTCTGGCTGTCCTGGAACTCGTTGTGTGGACCAGGATGACCTCAAACTCACAGAGATCTGCTTGCCTCTGCCCCCCAAGTGCTGGGATTAAAGGCGTGTTCTGCTACTCCTGGCTTTAGGAAGTTATTGAATCTTTCTGAGCACATATTTCTCCTGTGTCACATAGAGAGTCACATAACAACCCTCTAATCGTGAAGGTCAACAGGGTGGGTGCTGGATGTGTGTGCCCGGAACTGAGTGGCTGCACTGCCCATGCGCAGGGGAGGAAACCCCTGTGCTACTTCTTGTTGCTTTAGGAAGCTGGGGCTTAGAACTGGAAGACATTCTAGAAGCCTTTTTACCTGGATCCCTCTGCAAACAGGGTGACTTAAGTGTTGCTGGCAGGATTCTTCCTCCCAGACACCAGGACCTATTCCAGGGCATTGTTAGAAAGCACTTCCTGTTCTTGAACCACATCGATGTTGATGTTCTCTCTGCGCAGTTCAGCATTGGCAGTGCCCCTTCCATGCGTTAGTGGTTGGTGCCTCAAGTGATTCGTGTCCAGGCGACCTGCAGAAAGCGGTGGTTTGCTGGAGGGAGAGAATGTGGAAGCAGGTAGTTTCACAATTACATGGATATTATCTAGAAAGTAAATCCTCTTCCTCTCAGAGAGACAGCTTTAAGGCTTCCTTGAATCTTTCCTCCAAGAGGAAGTACCTCCAGGATTGTCAGTTGTTCCTTCTGCTTCTTCTCAGAATGCATGCCCCAGAGCTAAGCGGGAGGTAACCGAAGACTTCCCTAACCCTAACCATAACCATAACCATAACCCTATCCCTAGCCCTAAGCCTAACCCTATCCTTAACCCTATCCCTAACCCTAACCCTAACCAGTGCACTGTGGTCTCTGAACCTCTTTGCTTCTCTGTGGAGAGCTCCTCTGCAGGTTGACCTGGCTGCACAGAATTACTGCCATCAGAAGGCTCAGGGCTGAGAGTACCCTTCCTTTGTGGTTTACTGTTCAGTGAGGAAGTGTGCAGGATGGTTGGTCAGATTTAGTTTTTGGAATTGCCTTACCTTTTCCCCGAATCGGAAGTCGAAGCACAAGAGCCAAGCGCTGCACTGAGTTGACAGGGAGGTGAGTGGCCAGCGCTAACTGTGGAGTGGTCAGCTGGAGTCATTCAGAGCCTGAGCTTTGGGGGGCAGGCTGGGCACACTGGCCTGCCTAACACGTAAGAGATCTGAGATTTGATCTTCCATCACTGCTCTGACCCCATAAAATTCATAGAAAAATTTCAAGACAGGGCTCTCACTTCTTTGAGTTGACAGAGGCCTCAAGGTTGGTCACCAAAGGTGACTTGAGGGGTTTCAGGTTCCCAGACTTTATTTAAGCCTTCTCTTTTGCCAGCCACTGGCAAGGGTCGAAGAAAAGTAGCCATATCTTTATGTTCAGGATGATGTCGCAGGCAACAGGAGGGCAGCGCTGGGTCCCCACCATTGTGAGGGGCCCATGTTGGATGAGTGTAGCTTCCAGAAGTCTGGCAGGTCCGTGGTGATCAGCGCTAGGGGAGGGCTCCAGGGGAGTGGCTGCAGGTAGCAGGAGCTGAAGAGGCTGTGGCAAGCTTTGGATAGTGGGGGGGAGACAACTTCAAGAGACGGCCAGGTATGAATGACATATGGTAATAATCCTGTCATAGAGGAGGCTGAAGCAGGAGGATTGCAGTTTCAAGGTTAGTTGAGCAAGACCCTGTCTCAAAAAAAGGAAGAAAGGAAAGAAGGAGGGAGGACCCAAAGGCTGGTGTGACTGCTACCTCCCGTTCATTTAAAAGCCACTGATCGCTTTATGTATTGTGTGTTGTCTTTGTGCAGGGACCACACTAATCTCTGTATTGTTCCAATTTCAGTGTGTTGTTGAAGCACAGATTTCACTTCTGAGTTCTCATGCCTTTTCTTCCATCCATTAACAAGCCAATTAGAGCCTCTTCCCAAGGGCCTGCTCTGTGCCTGCCTCTGTTTCAGGCCCGCGTCTGAGGTCTAGACCCAGTATGCCCTCCACACCTGTCCTCTTCTGCTGTCGACCGTGCTGTACCCCACCCACGTGCCAGTCCTCGGGGACCCCCTTTCATTGTTGTTTCCATCCTCACTGTCGCCCTGGGAGGAGGGGGTACCCTTAATAGTGTTTCACAGATGAGGAAGAGGAATGGACATGTGGAGGATGTATCTTGGCCCCAAGTAACACCCCTTTCAGCCTGGGAGCCCTTCGCCAGAGCTTGTGAATGCGAAGATTTTGGCTGGTGCGAGGCAGGGCTGCCAGGATGCACTGCCACAGCGAGGGCTGTATGCAAAGAAAGGGCATCAGTTGAAGTGCTTTTATTATTATTTCAACTTGGGAACAGCATCATGTCCAATAATAGGAGATTGGTCACCACAAACTATGAAAACATTCCACAGCTGCTCTGCAGCCACTGAAAATAATGGCGTAAAAATGTATAAACCGACAGGGAGAGATGGCCACAATATATCACTGAATGGAAAAAGCAGGTTACAAAGAGTACAATTCCGATTTTATGTGATACTCATTTTCTACTTTTTCTACAGTGGGCATGTAGCAAAGTAATAACTGTTTCACTTCTGGAACTCTTTCATTGAGCCGGGTACACTGTTGGGCCTTCTGTAGCCACGACCTTGCTGAATTCTTTGTAGTATCAACCCCATTTCACAGATAGAGGAATTGGGAATTAAAGGACTTGCCTAAGGTCTGTTTCATGGTCACAGAGTTAAGAGGTTTGATCTGATGTCTGGGTTTGTACAGTGTGGATTCTTAGATGGGATGCAGTTCTACTATGTTATTTCAAAATCTAAACTTAAAATAATTTGGATTAAAGATAGCAGTGAGACTCTGGAAAGGATTTCTGGTTTGTAAGGAAAATTGGGAATCAATTTCTTGTTTGCATTTTTAAAAGCACACAGGTTCCTTGTGTTTTGATTCCAGCTTCCCATTAAAGATGCCCGTGTGCTGTCAAGTCCTGTCTGTCTTCTCTTCACGCCCCTGGGATATACGTGATCTAATTCATGCCTTAGTTTATGACTTGAATTGCTTGGATACAGCAGACATATTTGTAACTCTTGTGTTTCCAGGGTCCTGTTATTCCTTGACAGGTGCCCGGCAGCCTGGGAGATTGAGTTATTTTGTAGCATGCTCAGGAAGTGTCATGTTAGAAAAGAATGTTTCTTCATTCCCAAGGCCTTCTGGGTACCCTTGACCACACTGGCTGGGCTGCTCTGGTGGAGCCACTTTCCTACTGGAGTTTTGGGATAGTGTTGTAACTCACCTTGCAAAATCGACGTGCTCTGCTTTGAAATCGTGTTTGTTTTTGCAGTATTCCAGGGCTGCAGGCCAGCCCCGTATTTGTTTTAGAAAATGGGCTTAAAAAAAATCATAGAAAAAATAACTCTAAGCTAGCTGTGGTTGGTGCACACCCATAATCCCCCACTTGGAAATGAGAGGCAAGAGGATCGGGAGTTGAAGCAACCCTCAACTAAGTTCAAGGCAGTGAAACCCTGTATTTAAAAAAGCTTCTAATTTCAGAAAGATTTGTCATTAATATTTGATGCTTTCTGCCATGTATAAAATTGGTCTGATGCACATTTAAAGGATGCTCTTTAGTGACAGCGCTTTACACCTTGCTTTTTCAGTTACTATTTTTTAAAATGATATTGAGGTAAAATTCACATATCGTAAAATTAATCTTTTTACAATGTGCAGGTCATCGGGTTTTATAAATTCACAGAATTGTGAAAGTGTCAGAAAGATACAATTCTAGAACATTTTCACACTGAGAAAGAAATCTTGGACTCAAGTGGTCACTCCCCACCCCTCCTTCCAGCGGACAAACACAGATCTGCCTTCTGTCTCTCTAGACTCGCCTTTTCTGGCTATTTTATAGAAAAGGAATCATAAGATACACAGTCTTTTGGGCATAGCTCCTTTCACTTAGCACGGTGTTATAGCTTGACTACTACAGGATGCGCAGTACTTCATTCTTCTTTACGACTGAATAGCACTCCATTGTAGGGATGTGCACTTTCACATAGAGTGCATACTACTACTATGAAAATTCATCTTCAAATTTTTGTGTGGGCCATTGTTTTTAGTTCCTAAGGGCATAGTCTTAGGAGTGAATTATTGGATCAGAAGTAACTCAGTGCTTTATTTTTGTGTTGAGATAGAGTCTTTGTTTTAGTTGGGGTTACTGTTGCTGTGATGAAACACCGCGGCCAAAGCAGTTTGGGGCGGGAAGGGTTTATTTGGCTTAAGCTTTCTCATCACTGCTCTTCACTGAAGGAAGTCAGGACAGGAACTCACACAGGGCAGGAACCTGGAGTCAGGAGCTGGTGCACAGGCCATGCAGGAGTACTGCTTACTGGCTCGTTCCTCATGGTTTGCTCAGCCTGCTTTCTTACAGAACCCAGGACCACCAGATCAGGGATGGCGCCACCCGTAATGGGCTGGACCCTCCCGGACATCAATCACTAATTAAGAAAATGCCCTACAGCTGGATCTTTTAGTTTTGTTTTGTTTTTTGACATTTTTTTCTGTTTGTTTCTCTGTTGTAACTCTGACTGTATCGGAAGTCAGTAGATCAGGCTGGCCTTGAACTAACAGAGACTCTCCTGAGTGCTGGGCTTAGCTTACGCCACCAACACGCGGCTTTGCAGCTGGATCTTCTGGAGCATTTTCTCAATGGCGGTTCTCTCCTTTCAGATGACTCTAGCTTGTGTTAAGTTGACATAAAACTAGCCGGTACAGTCTTGCTGTGTGTGCCAGGCTGACTTAGAATTTGCTTGGCAGTTCAGGTGGCGCTTGAACTCATGGGCCTCCAGCTTCTACCTCGGAACTGCTGGGGTTTCAGTATATTTCAGTTCAGTGAGGAACCGCCAAGTATTGTTCAAAGTGATTGTTCCATTTTCCCTTTCTACCAGGAGTGTACGAAGGCTTTGGTTTCCTGTCAGGGTTTGTGATCCTCTGACATCGGTTATGGCTCTCTCGTAAGCATGAAGTGGTGTCTCGATGTAGCTTCATTTCCCTAATGACTCTGAAGTTAAGCCTCTTGCCGTGCTCATCCCAGTAGATCAGAGCTCTTGCTATGCAAGCAGGAGGACCTGAGCTTTGATACAAGCACCCGTATGAAAGGCTGGGTGTGGCTACTCACACGCTCCTGTAACCCCAGCAGTGGGGGAGCAGTGGAGACCGGGATCACTGGGCTCTCTGGCTGCCAGCTTAGCTCCAGGCTTAGTGGGAGGCCCCCCTCAAGGAATAAGGTGGAGAGAGAGGAGGACGCTTGATGTCCTCCTCCGACTTCATGTGTGTGTATACAAGTGTGCATACCACGCATGCATATGCCATACTCACTCATATACACACACATTCTCTTTCTCTCTCTGCTCCTCCCCCCTTGAGTGGACACACACACACACACACACACACACACACACACAATTAGGTTATTTGTTTTGGTTTTAGATTGTAAGAATTTTAAGTATATTCTGAGTACAAGTACCATAGAGATGTGGTTACATTCTTTGTAACCTTTCTTTTCTTCCTCCCCTGCCCCCCTGCCCCCCCTGCCCTCCCCTGCCCTCCCCTCCTCTCTTCTCTCCTTTCCTGAAAGTGCCCTTTAAAGTATAACATTGGGCCTGCAGAAATGGCCTAGAGATTAAGAGCACTTGTCGCTACTGTAGAAGCCTCAGGTGCTGGCTCTGCATCTAGCACCCACCTGGAGGCTCATAACCTGTAATTCTAGTTCCAGGCGATCCAGTGCTTTCTTCTGGCCTCCGTAAGCAACACACACACACACACACACACACACAGCACAGGCAAAACAGTCATGCACATAAAATAAAAATAAATGAATAAGAGTACAAATGTTGAAATTCTAGCTTATCTATTTTGTTCTTTGTGCTTTTGATGTCATGGCCCAAAACCGTTGTTTAGCTAAGATCATAATAGATTTGCTCTTTTTCTTCTTTTTTTAAATTTATGTGATTGGTGTTTTGCGCTCCATGTTTGTCGGTGCACCAGTTGTGAGCCTGGCCCACAGAGGCCAGAAAAGGGCATTGGATCCCCTGGAACTGGAGTTACAGATGGTTGTGAGCTGCCATGTGGATGGTGGGGATTGAACCTGGGTCTTCTGGAAGAGCAGCCAGTGCTCTTAACCACTGAGCCATTTCTCCAGCTCCTAGTTTTAATTCTTATAGTGAGGTTCGTCACCTACTGAAATTTCACGTGTTTCCAAGTTATTGTGAGTCTGCTTTCTTTTTCTTGCTGTGTAGACCAGGCTGGCCTAGAGCTCTGGATTCTGTGGCCTCAGTGGGTGCAAGGATTAGAGGTGTGTGCCTCTACTGCCAGCCTGTGGCTCCATCTTCTCCCTGTCATTTCCTCCTCCCATTCTTTCCCTGCTGCCCTTGGTGGAGCCTTCACCACCCCTCGCCTTGTGGCAGCAGCCTGGCTTCTCCAACAACACTGCCGGTGAATAAGAGAGCATGCTGTTGGTGGGTGCACCTGACTAGTCTGATGATTGGGGTGCAGGTGTGATAATCACATAACTGAGTCCTGTCCAGGCCAGCCGTGGCGCTGGCCACTGGTCATGTGGTGATAAACACGGTAGACATCACTGCAGACCCTAAGCAGCGTTGAGTCTGCAGTAGTCAGTAACAGATCAGATCATGCCACTTCCCTGTTCCAGAACCTTCATTTGCACCTTATCGCTATGGAATCAAACCCCAGCTCTGTGGAACCAGGCCCAGCCCCACTCGTGGCTGCTCTTCTGTCCTCCAGGGTCCCAGTCCCACGACTGCCTACCGTGGCCCAGGTGGCTTATCACAACCCTGCCTGCCCACGCCCTCTGTCCACTCTGCATGCCCCCACTGGTCCTTTGAGGCCACAGTAGTGAACATGACTTCCTCTGGCAGACCTTTCTTGGTCACTATCACTTTCCAGGCCGAATCTCAAAGGTGCCTTTATAGATTTCCAGGCAGAGAAGCTGAAGGACAGCTACGGGTAAAGCTGAGCGGTAGAGTGCTTGCCTAGCCGGCACATAGCGCTGGGCTCCGTTCCCAGCACCCAAAGCTAAAGCACACGTTGACCATTAACTGCAGAGGGGCAGTGTGCACCCTCCCTCCCTCCCTACCAGGGGGAGTGTGTTGGTACAGGAGCTGGGGAAGCTGGGTGGTGGTGGTGCACACCTTTAATCCTAGCACTTGGGAGGCAGAGGGAGATGGATCTCTGTGAGTTCAAGGCCAGCCTGGTCTATGCAGTGAGTTCCAGGACAGTTAGAGTTACAACAGAGAAACCCTGTCTCATAAATATATATATATATATGTATATATGTATAGATGTATAGATGTATAGATACATAGATACAGATATATCCCAGAAGTGGGTGCCTAGGCTCTGGGAGTAGGCAGGGTGTCCACGGCTCTGGTGTCTTCCTACAGATGAATATCTTGAGAACCATCCTACCAAGGGAGCTAACAAGTGTCCCACCCCAGAGCCGAGCAGAGTTACAGATCTCATCATAGGAAGGACACTTTGGAAGCCCCGCAGAACCTGCTCAGCTCCGTTTAGAAATCCCTTTCTGTGCTTGTAGAGGGCCGGCCTTGTGGTGGTATGGCGGATGTGAAGTCCCTGGCTTGACCTCAGAGATTCATCAGGTGGGACAGGCAGCTGTTGATTAACCCGGGAGGCTGCAGCAACCCGAGCTTCGTGATGGGCAAGGCCGGGAGGGTCCTGAGGGGCTGCCCTGGCAGAAAGAGGGGGTGAGGGGGATAAGAAAGGCAGTGGCTGTTTGGAGCCACCTGAGTTAGAGCCTGGGGGGATGGGAGGTGTCAGCAAGGGCCTGAGGATCTGGCAGCAGCTTCTGGCCTATCTGGCCTGGAGCCCTGAGGTGCAGGCAGTTAATCTCTGAAGGCCAGAGTCCCAGCTACTAGAGAGCAGGAACATTGAACTTTTCAATCACATTAATTTCCACAGGAAATTGTTGTCTTCCTACTGTCCAAAGGTTAGTGATTTATATTTACCATCTTCTTAACTAGCCTTGAAATTTACTGTTGCCAGGTCACCACCGGCATCAATAAATTTCATGTGTCGGCTGAGCCAAGTGGCTTGGTCCTTGGAAGGGTACGCACCAGCCCTTTTTAGAGGTCGGCTGTCCACAGACAACCCTTGTGCAAATGTCTCACAGAGGGAGTGGCTCTCACCTTGCAGGGGAAATGAGGTAGGTCGGACATGGTTTTCCCGCAGGCCTCTTCAGAAGCAGGCGTGGTGTAGGCAGCTGGCTTGCGCTCCTAAGCGTATCACTGGAGGAGGCATGCTTCCAGCTGTGGACGCTTCCAGCTGTGGACGGGGCTGGCCCAGGAGGCGCTCAGGTGGGGAGTGGGGCTCACTCAGCGTACCTGCCTCATGGTGCTATGAGGGCTGCTTCCGTAAATACAGGCGTCTGTCCGTGTTCTCGTGACAGCACCGGGGAGGCGTGCCAGAGCCAGTCAGCCTCCTGTCCCTGCTTAAGTAGTTGTACCCAGTTCTTTGGTTATTTTTATTTTTTGAGATGGAGACAGCCTTTGTATCCCAGGCTAGCCTAGAACCTTGACTTTACTATGTAGCAGAGGACAACCTGGAACTTTGGATCCTCCTGCCTCCGCCTCTCGGAGTGTAGACATGCGCCACCATGCTTAGTTTACGCTAGTGATCCTAGGTTGAACCTAGGTCTTTGAGCATGCTAGGCAAGCACTCTGTCAGCTGAGTTACACCCGAAGCCCTTCTGGTTTTCCTCTTAAGATGGTCTCCCTCCATCTATTCAGAGATTAGAACAGAGGTTAGCAAACGTTTTCTGTAAAGGGACAGGAATATTTTAGAATTTGAGAGACATCCATCTCTTCTGTAGCCACTCGGTTTTCATCTGAAGGTAGTCACAGACAATAGATGAACTGGGGAGGAATGGCTGTATTCCAGTGTAACTCTTTTCTTTATTCAAAAAAGGCTAGTTCCAAAGGCTACTCTCAAACTCACTATGTAGGAAAAGATGACCTTGAACTTCTGGTCCCTTTGGATTCACTTCCCAAATGCTAAGATACCAGCCATGTACCGCCATGCTGGGTTTATGGTGCTGGGGACTGAACCCACAGCTTAACATGTGCTAAGCCAACACTCTGCTAAATGAGCTACATCCCCAGATCCCTGCCACAACTGTGTGTGTGTGTGTGTGTGTGTGTGTATGTGTGCATGCTCACATGACAGAGATTGAACCACAGTTTTATGCATGCCAAGAAAGCTATTTGCCACTGATCTACAGTTCCAGACATCAAATGAGACTGTCTCCCAAGTGCTGGCACTAAAGGTGGCACTAAAGGTATGTGCCACCATGCCCAGCTATATACACAGAAATTTAAATTTCATATAATTTTATTGTGATTTTTTAAAGACTAGTTTCACTGTGTAGCCCAGGCTGCTTTCTAACATTCAGTCCTCCTGCCTCAACTTTCTGAGTACTGGATTATAGTATGTGTCACTGCACCCAATTTGACTTTTTCTAACCATTTAAAAATGTAAAAGTGTTGGGGCTAGGCCTGGCGGTGAAGGCTTTAATCTCAGCACTCAGGAGGCAGAAGCACATGGATTTCTGTGAGTTCAAGACCATCCCATCCTGATAGTAAGACCCTATCTCAAAAAAAAAATTAAAATCTGGGCTTGAGGCAGCTCAGTGACAGAGCTGTGGGGTCCTCGGTTTGATCCCCAGCAAGGTTAAAAAAAGAAAAGAAAAGAAAAGAAGGAAGGAAGGAAGGGAGATGTCTTATGGATAAAGTACCTGCAGTCCAAGCCTGAGGACCCAGTTCAGATCTCCAGTGCCCCCATTAGAGCGGGCAGGGCAGCGCACCTGTAACCCCAGTGTGGACCAAGGCGAAGACAGGTGGGTCCTGGAGCCTATTGGCTGGCTAGTCCAGATGGATCAGTGCGTTCCAAGTTCATTGAGAGATTGTCTCCACAAACAAGGTGGAGAGTGATTGAGAAAGACTCCCGGTGCTGTCCTCTACCTTCCACAGAGCATGCACATGCCACATGGACAGTGCACACACCACACACAGGCACCATTTTAGCTCATGACCATAAGCAGTGGATGGGCGAGAGGGCTCAATGGGTTAAGGCATTTGCTGCCAAGCCTGACAACTTGAGTTGGACCCCCAGGGCCCACGTGGTGGGAGGAGAGAACTAACCTCAGCAGGTTGTCCTCTGACCTCCAGACACACACACACCTTGGCACCCATGTCCCTTCCCACACGAAGAAATAAATGTATGTGATTTTTAAAAATGAAAGAAAAACAGTCTGATTTAGCCCGTAGGTCATGTTTCCCTGGGCTGGAAGTGAAGCATTCACTTTATTGTAGACTTTGAGCTATATTAGCATATATGGTACCCTTAGCTGGGTTCTCCAGTGATGCCATGGTGCCTCCTCAGGGGTCTATGAAAAGGCGGTCGGCCGGAAGGATGGGGGCAGGAGCCACGTGGGGCACAGGGGCTCTGGACTGGCAGAACCCCATCCCTCCTCTGCTGTTGACAGCCTCCATCTGTATTTCAGAGAACAGCCGCAGCCGAGATGGGAAGGAGGCGGGGATGCGGCAGCCTGTGGTGATTCTCTTGGGCTGGGGAGGCTGCCGGGACAAGAACCTGGCCAAGTACAGCGCCATCTACCACAAGAGGGTGAGTACCAGTACCACGGGCAAGTGCTTGCCCAGGGCGCAGGCCTCCGCTGCCCCTGGCTGCTCTGCGGGGAACTTCTTAAGCCTGA
This sequence comes from Cricetomys ansorgei, assembly GCA_026225945.1. NCBI lineage: Eukaryota > Metazoa > Chordata > Mammalia > Rodentia > Nesomyidae > Cricetomys > Cricetomys ansorgei. The sequence continues at coordinate 1,366,463 of JAMJFZ010002837.1, read as the reverse complement.
CTGCCTCACCTCCGGGCTGGAGCAGAGGCTACCCACCTGTGTGGCAGCCCGAGAGCAGTGCCCACGGCGGCCTGTGAGGAAGACAGTGTCTTAAGTCTTTGGCGGGATTGCCCTGTGTCCTCAGGCAGCCTCAGTCCGCTGACTGAGAAGACTGTCTTCTTCTCCCCAAGGCCTTGACACGTTCCCTGGTTGTGAAGCCCAGACCCTGTGTCCCTGCCATGCCTCTTTAAGTGGCAGGAGCCAGGGCAGGGTGCACTGCGCTTAGTTTCTGACCAGGGGAGTTTAGGACTGACAGAACGCCTTTCCCTTTCAGAGGGAATTCCGGAGAAGAGTCACACTCCATGGGCTGTGCTGAAATTGAATGTAGAGGTTGTGATAACTAGCAAAAGCCCCAGGAGGGCCTGGGTACATTGTGGGGGACCCCCCCCTTTTAACGTTTGGCCAGATCTCATTGAAGGGATCCAAACCGAAAAGGAGGCAAAGCATGCATGTTTAGAGGCAACGCCTAGGTCCTGATCCTCAGACACTTAAGTGCGACTGTGAAGCTAGATTTGCCACTGAGAAAGTCCTTCACTGCCAGGCAGTGGTTGGCACATGCCTTTAATCCCAGCACTCAGGAGGCAGAGGCAGGCAGATTTCTGAGTTTGAGGCCAGCCTGGTGTACAGAGCGAGTTCCAGGACAGGCAGGGATACACAGAGAAACCCTGTTTTAGACAAAACAAAACACAAAGCAAGCAAGCAAGCCCTTCACAGCAGAGTGCGGGGAGGACTGGAGCCGCTGCACTGGAAGCCAGGGCGAGGTTAGAGGCGATCCAGTGATGGTGCAGAGGACCCTGCACTGGTGCGGGTGTTGGATTGCGGAGATGTGGGAAGAATGGCAGGGTACCAGTAGGTTAGGAGCAGGCTAAGGAGGCGCCCAGGGTCATGCCAGGGGTCAGGCTGGGGCACTTTCTGGGTAAAGAGGTGTGTTTTCGAGATAGGAACATTAGAGAGACTCACAGGTTCTGGGGGTGTGGGGGGATGAGACACTGGGAATGGGGCTCCCAGACTCAGTGAGGAGCCTTCTACAGGGAAGGGGGAGCGGGTGGACAAGAAACCCAGGAGGGCACAGTCCATAGGAGAGTCTTCGGGAAGTTGGCCTTCAGAGAGTGAGACCGTTGTGTGGGCAGAAAGTGGGTGGGAGCTCCCAGGGCCGAGGAGGCAGGGCAGGTGCAGGGACACTTCAGAGAGGAAGGGCTGCTTCACCCGGCAGAGAGGATGGGCGGCCGGAAGAACGTTTTCCAGTCGGACTGCCACCTAATTCTGCCACCTAGAGGTTGCCCCGCTCTACGCGTACCGTAGGGTGTCTGTCTAGGTTTTCTCTGTGCCCCATTGGACGAAATATATGTTGATTACTTTGTGCAACCTGCTTTTTTTAGGCCACAAACTCTGCCTTCAAATGTTAGTAAGGTGTCACTGCACGCCGTTTCCAGTCCGTGTCGGGACACCCAAGTTGCATCTTTTAGAGCTGCTTTGTGCAACCCCCGGGTCCTCTCCGGAGTCACCCCCTGGTCCCTTAACGCTCTCCATCACTCTGGCTTCCTGAAGAGCCTGGGCTGGAAGGGGCCATCTGTAAGAGTGTATAACCCCTCCTGCGGGGGGAAACGAGCAGTGGGGACTTCAGCCTGTCTGGGTAACCGTCTGGGAGCCTGGGCGGCCTTCAGCACCTCTGTGGCTGGAGGCTTGGGCGTCTGTGGCTGGCCTTGCCTGTTTGTGGGTCATCCGAGAGCTGTGCCCGCTGGCTTCTCCCTCCTCCTTACTGTGTTTACTCTGCGTAGGTGCTGTTTGATCACTTGAGATACATTTTTTTTTCATTTAACTTCTACCATAACCTTTTGAGGTGGGTGTCATCCCAATCATAGATGGGGACGCAGACAGAGAAAGAGGAAGTAAATTACTCTTTGCCCAGACAGTTTTTAAGTGGTGGGGCCAGGAACTAAGCCAAGACCTGTCTGACCTCAGAGCCATGGAAGATGAAAGTGATCTCGGGCCTAGATTTTAGGATTTAAGGAGAAAAATATTCTCTGTATTTGGAATTTCTTTGTTTTTCCTTCCTCCCTCCCTCCCTCCCTCCCTTTCTTCTTTCCATTCTTCTTCCTTCCTTTCTTGTTTGGAATTTCAAGTTGAGTGTGAGGAGTGATCCTAAGTCCAGGAACCAGATATAACTAAGGATCAGAGCCCCAAGTCCAGACAATGTGGACTGTTTTCAGAGCCCTGTAACAGGGAAGGGCATTGGACTGCGATGCAGAGCTGGCTCAGAAGCGCCCTCTGGTGGTCAAGTCTTGGGCCTGCATGCCATGTCGGTCTCAGGGGGTTGCCTACTTGTGTCTAGGAGGTAAGGACAAGCGGCTGCAGCGTGGTGTAGCCCCAAGACCTTCACTATGCAAGGTCTGGAGTGAGGTTGGGCAGGACAGCCACAGAGGGAACTAGAGTGCAGAGATTTTCTTCTGGTTGAATCAGATGTCTCCAAAACATGCTCTCAGCTCCAGGCCTCAAATACCATAGCAGGCTGAGAAGGTATGGACAGTATAAAGCAAGGCCTGGAAACAGGCCTTGAGTGCACTTCCACTCCTGGGAGGCACCTGTGCCTGCAGCTGTCGAGCTAGCCACAACAGAACGCTGTGGAAACTAGAGCTACTGGGCTCCTTTGGCTAACCTGTGCCCACCACGCCACCAGATCCCTGGGGACTGACCTGGTCCCTCTGTCTCCCCAGGGCTGCATTGTGATCCGATACACGGCCCCCTGGCACATGGTCTTCTTCTCTGAGTCGCTGGGCATCCCCTCACTTCGTGTGATGGCCCAGAAGCTGCTCGAGCTCCTCTTTGACTATGAGATTGAGAGGGAGCCTCTGCTCTTCCATGTCTTCAGCAATGCCGGCGTCATGCTCTACCGCTACGTGCTGGAGCTCCTACAGACCCACCAGCGCTTCCGCCATCTGCACGTGGTGGGCACCGTCTTTGACAGTGGTCCTGGTGATAGCAACCTGGGAGGGGCCCTGAGGGCCCTGGCGACCATCCTGGAGCACCGGCCTGCCATGCTGCGCCTGCTGCTCCTGCTGGCTTTTGCCCTGGTGGTGGTCCTGTTCCACTTCCTGCTCGCTCCGTTCACTGCCCTCTTCCACACCCACTTCTATGACAGGCTGCAGGACTCAGGCTCCCGCTGGCCCGAGCTCTACCTCTACTCCAGAGCCGATGAGGTGGTCTCAGCCAGGGATGTGGAACGCATGATAGCATCACGCCTGGCGCAGAAGGTCCTGGTGCGCTCGGTGGACTTTGTGTCATCTGCACACGTCAGCCATCTCCGCGATTACCCTACTTACTATACAAGCCTGTGTGTCGACTTCATGCATAGTTGTATCCAGTGCTGAGGTCCTGCTCCAGAAATAAACGCCGGACACCTCCTTCGACCTCCATCTGTCCTGAGGGGCTGCTGGCATGGCTGCCCCCTCAGATTCTGGGGTGGAGTGCCAAGGCAGGTTCCTGGAGGGCAGCCTTACAGGCATTGGGACAAATTCAAGAGGGTGCTGATCCTTAATGGTGTTGGGCCTTAGCAGTGGATGGCTTGAGGAGAAACCCTAGAGTTGTTTTGAAGAAAAAAAAAAAAAGAGTGGGGGACAAGGAGATAGCTCATTTAGTAAAGTCCTGGCTGAACAATCATGCTTCAATCCCAGAACTCACATTTTTAAAAAAGCCAGGCACACACTTAAACACTTAAAATCCTTCCTCTGGGAAGGCTGAGATAGGCAGGTGCCTGGGGCTTACTGGCCAACTAGCCTAATTGTTGATCCCCAGGCCCGTGAGAGGACCTGTCTCAAAAAGCAAGGTGAAGGTGCCTGAGGAACCTAGGCGGACCTGTAGCTTCTCCATTCACACAAGGACACCCGCACACACATCAACACACACACAGACTATGGTGAGGACCCTTAATGTGGGATCTCCTCTCTTAACAAAATTCCAGACATATGAAATAGTAGTGACCCCAATTGTTAATTATAGGTGCACAGTACCTATGCACACAGCTAGGCAGGAGATTTCCAGTTCCTAGTTACATTGCATGATCTAGAATTTAATTATCTTGGATAACTGAAGTTTTATACTTGTTCCCAGACCCCAATTGTTAATTATAGGTGTACAGTACCTATGCACACAGCTAGGCAGGAGATTTCCAGTTCCTAGTTACATTGCATGATCTAGAATTTAATTATCTTGGATAACTGAAGTTTTATACTTGTTCCCAGAATTGAGTTTAGGTGTGTACGGTATTTTTTTTGTGTGTGTGTGGGGGGTGTCATGTAGCCCAGGCTGCCTCAATCTCACTATATAGCTGAGGAGGACTTTGAATTCCTGATCTTCCTGTCTCTACCTCCCAGGTACTAGGATTATAGGCACATGCCACTAAGCCTGGCTGGAATTTGGATTTCCTGAGTGGAAGGTGCCAAAGAGTAGCAGAGTGAGGCTGGGGAGCAGGGCTGTGGTCTCTCTCTGGAAGGACAAGGCTCCATGATGCGAAGCAGCGTCACCACCTGGCATGTCATTCAGAGAGGTTGTCTCCGACCTCGAGGTCTGGGAGTGAGGCAGACGCAAGATGAAGTCTGAGGACTTGGGTATTTGGGGCCTGCCTGGTGCCACAACACTTTGTTAGGAAGCCACTGAAACTGAGAAATCTGATGACTGTGAATTCAAGGGGGAAACGTAAGCGGGAAGCAGAAAGGCAGCCATGCTAAACGGGAGGATGCTAACTCTTGGCTCTTGGAGGCCAGAACCAGGGTAGGGAGTTCAGGCTGAAACTACTTCGTTTCCTAAAAGATATTCCCACTCAGGCCCTCCAGCAGGAAAGATGGCTGTACCGACACATTGTGCCATCTACTGGGCTGCAAGTCACAGCTGCACAATGCTGGGACGTCGTAGATTAGGTATTCAATAAATATTTGTTGATTAAATGCACTGTGATCAAGGGACTTGAATTTCAGAGGGCTTTCAAAGTTCGTCAAGCAGTTTGAAACGTGTGTGGGAGGAGACTCCTAATGTTCTCTGGGTGATAGACCCCCAAAGTCTCCAGAGGCCCGCTCTGTCTGCAGGGCACCCAACCTCTGGGGTTCTCCATTACTTTAGATTCTTTGGAGATGTGGTTGCATTCCTAGCCTTGGCCAACAGGTGGCAGTGTTGCCTATGCCATGAGACAGCTTAAAAGCATACTTTGGTGGAATGCCCTATGTTAAATATGCCCTATTAGAGAGTATATGGCCCCCAGGGTTGGGGTAAGCAGCTGTCAAGGACCCACTCTGTCTAAGGCAGGGGAAAGGGAGAGTAGGGATGTGAAAGATGCCCAGAACTGACCACTGATGTGCATTACCTCTTCCCAGGCATTATCAGGACTGCTTCAGCTCACAATGGAAGTCATGCAGTCTTGACTTCAAGCCCTAGGAGCTTTTTCATGTCACTAAGCAGGGCATGAGGGCCGTGATGGGCCTTTGCTGGGTTCCAACAAGAGGTCTTGTCTTCCTTGATGGGTGCAAGGGAGGCAGGAGCTGCCAACTAGACCTGATTCCTGTAGTATTGTGGGCATCACAGAAGTGGGTATCTAAGGCAGGGATTTGAGGTGGGAGGTGGATCTGGCTGTGTCAAGGAGTTTGGATCCTGGCTCTTGAGGCTGAGCATCCATCATCATCTCGACATTTCTCTGCTGGGGGCTCATTGGAACCTTTGAGCATCTGCCTGGAAGGCAGCCAGTTACTTGACTGGCAGTGGAGAGCTGTGGAGAGGACTACCAAGATGCTCCGTCTGCAATCCTAGCAGCCTAACAGGAGTCCTCTAACTGAAGATCTGCTCTCAGGGAGGATCTAGGCAGCGAGTACAGGCTACAGGGTACAGGGAAGAACAGAGCAAAAGCCTGGGATGCTCAGCACGTGATCCAAGCCACATTTCAGGGGACTGGAAGAGGACAGAGACCCAGAGCTCTCACTTGTCACTTGAGACAAGTCTCACTTGTCTGCAGCTGCTTCTGCCCTAGGTTGGGGACTAGTACCCCAAGCTCTGACCTCTCCTGTGATTAATGAGCTGACGATTCTGCATCGATAAGGAATTAACCTGGAGCCCTACCCATCAATAGCCAGGAGCCCAGATGCCCACCCCCACCCTGATACCCCTGCTGGGATGCTCCAGGGCACCCCCACCACCCTTGCATGGCTTTACACCAGAGTAACGTTATACAGAAGGAGCCTCTTAACTGCCTCAGTCACCACCTTCCCATCAGCCCCCTTCACACACAGACGGCAGCTGGTTTATACTGGTTTAATCCATGTCAAATGTAGTTTACAAAGGGAAAGGACAAGTACCTTTGTATAGAATATACAGACACAGCATCACACCACAGGGCCCACAGGAGGGACAGGGAGACAGCACCTCACCTGGGAGCAGCAGCTCTGCTCCCAGGAGCTGTTCTCAACAGCAGGCTGGGCAGCCAGGCACCCTCAGCCAGCCCACCTGCAGCCTGCTTCTGCTGGGTCCCATTTTCCACCCTACCCCCAGCTCCTCATAATGAGCCCCATGAGCTAAGACTAAGGAGAGGATCATATCCCTTGGGGGCATACGCCCCATGTCCGGGAGAAATATACACCACTGAACACCGAGCACATGGGAAAGGGAAGGGACGCCACGGGAGGGAAAGGCAGGCACCTTAAGAGGTGGATGGGCCGAGCCCCCAACCAGCCCTGAAGAGGGCACTGCTTCCAGGAGTTATTAAAAAAAGAAGAAAATCATACAACCAAAGGGGAGGCGGTGGAGGGCAAAGTGTCCCATTTATACACAACATTGTAAACATACAGTCTATATTACATGTGCTTCAGTCTGGTGTTTGCATGTCGTCAGTCAGTCAGTCTAGGGATGGATCTCAGGAGCCGTGCCCTGCTACTCCTCATCCCCACCTTCTTGCCCCCACCCTGGAAACAGCCAAAAGAAGCATGGTCCCCAAGTTCAAAAGGAGCAAGCAGGCAGGGCTGTTCCACTCTGGCTCCAGAGTCCTACATGTGTTTGGGTGTGTATGTGCATGTATGTACACGGGGAAACTGTGTGCAAGTATGTACAAAGGGGGAGGGTCACTGTCACAGAGGCTGGGGCACGAGGGCTGCTCGAGGCAAGGCCTGCCTGGACGGCTAGCTCACAAGTAGATCCTCCGCAGATCTCCAGGTGCTGTGATGGTGTTACACTGAGGGCAGAGCTTCTTGGCACCCTGCAGAGAGAAAGAAGGGCAGGGCTCAGACACAGCATGCCCTGTTCTGTGCACAAGAGCCTGCAGCCCTGTCTCTGCACCAGTTTGTGCTGGGACCTCATTCGCATCAGCCAGGCTAGGGATGCACGGGCTGCCTCTGAGCAGGCAGACAGACATGCTCCTGTGTTGGGGAGACGCCAGGATCAAACCGCCTGGCCAGTCCCTCAGCAGGAGCCCCGGTAATGAGAACAAGGCTGGGTCCAGCTGTGGCTGCTGCGGCCCTAACGAGATTACACACGGCCTTTGATCAGGACACAGAGCCCACGTCCGGGCCTTTTATTGCTGTCTCCGGGCGACATTTTAATGGCTGCTCCTGAGCTAAGAACAGGGCAGGAGCAGAAGGAGCTTAGTAATGGGAGGGGGAGGGGCAGAGGCCCTGGTCTGGCTTCCCCGCCACCAGCCTCTTTCTAACCTGGGGTCTCACCAATACATGTGGTGCATCGGGCCTTCTTGGAATGAAGAAGGGAGCATGCAGTGACAGTGGAGGGAAAACTGGATAAACCCAAAGAGAGGGTGCAGACAATGTATTCAACTTGGGGGGAGGGGGATCCCTGACTCAGGCTCTTCTTTTCCTTCCCCAAGCAGGTGCAGTCACAAACATGAACATCTGGACAGTGCCTCTAACAGCTGACCACCCACTCAGCTTCATGCCACCTCACCAGAGTCCGCAGCCAGCACTCCTCACAGTGCACATGCCAACACTGGATTGACGTTAGGGGCATCGAGTACGAGTCCTAGGGAGGTGGGCAGAGAAGGGGGTCACTGGAGCAGGCTCACCCCCAGAGCCCACATACAGCCGAGCCCCTCCCTAACCCCCACAGGGCACTGGTACCTGACCAAGGCATGCCATGATCCCTTCTTACTCACCATGCAGATGAGGCACTTGTACCGGTCCCCTCGAGATAGCTGCCGTTCAAGCTCCCTGACCCGAGCCTTCAGGGCCTCAAATGTAGTTACAGCCGAGTCTTCGGTGATTCTGTAAAGATGATGCACAGAGGGGTAGCAAGGTGGCACCTTGGATCCAGAACCACACAAAGAGCCTCTTCTCAACACCCCCCACTGCCACCTGCTCCCGGCAGAGCTGAATGCAAGACTCTTCCATGTCCCGACGGATGGCAAAGCCAGAGTCTGGGCAACCATCACCAACCCCTTACTCCTCTCCAATCACCCTCAGCTTTCAAAATCTGTCACCTCCTTCCTAGTGTTTCTGCAATTGCCACTCCTTTCTACTCTTAGCACACACAACTGTGCTGTGCCCCTTACATAGTTTTTGTTATTTTTATTTTATTATTATATTTTTAATGTTCCTTGGATATGGTGGCAGATACCTTAATCCTAGCACTTAGTAGAAGCAAGCAGCAGATCTAAGTTTTGAGGCCAGACTGGTCTACAAAGGGAGTTCCAGGCCAGCCAGGGCTACACAGAGAGATCTTGTCTCAAATCAAATCAAACAAAAAAATAACAGTCTCAGGCAGCCCAGATTGAGCTCAAGCTCTTTATATAACTGAGGATGACCTTGAAATTTTAAAACTAAATCTTTTTATTTAGAATTTTTATTTTTATTTTTTGGCCAGGTGTATTGGCACACACCTTTACTCTCAGCACTTGGGAGGCAGGTGGCTCTCTGAGTTTGAGACGAGCTTGGCCTACAAAGCAAGTTTCAGGGATAGCCAGGGATACACAGAAAAATCTCATCTTGGAAAACAACAAAACAAACCAAAACCAAAATCAAAACATTAAATTTCATGTGCATGGGTGTTCTGCCTGTGAGGCCAAAAGAGGGCATCATCTGATCCCCTGGAACTGGGGTTACAGATGGTTGTGAGCTGCCTTGTGGGTGCTGGATCTGAGCCTGGGTCCTCGAGGAGCAGCCCAAGCTCTTAACTGCTAGGCCACCTCTCCAGCCCCTTTTTATTTTTCCAGCTAACGTAAGTATGAGATTTCATCATGGCATTTTGAAAAAAGTGTCTCCTGCCCCTCCTGAATGCTGGGATCATATCCAGGGCTTTTAACATGCTAGGAAAGCCTTCCACCCACTGAGCTACATCGTAGCCCTCATCCTTATGGTTTCTAAGGATCACTTTACTAAGCCAATCAAAATGCTTCTCTGCTGACAGCAGTGCTCTCCAGCCCACTCTTGCCACCCTGGCGGAGCTGACACCCTACAGGTCTGTCCAGCATCTTACCCCCAGCATCTCAGTGTCTCCTTCAGCATCAGCTGGCCCAGCTCTGCCATCCTTCCTCAGTAAGCTGCCACACCTCTATGCTCTTCATATAAAGTCTCCCTAAACTGTTCTTTCCCACTCCCTCAGCCTCTGTACCGCGCTCTGGGTCCCTTCTCCAGGAATCTCTAGCTCTGCCCTCAGGCTCCTTTCGGAAGCTTTCAGGATGTTCTGGACTGAACTCCATTTACCCATCACCCTAACTGCGAAGATGTCTCCTAAGCAAGGCTGAGTTCCCAAAGGCAGATGCTTGCTTGCCAAGAACATTTACTAGTGACTATTTACTACTAGCACAAGCCCTATTTGGAGCATGTGAGCATGAGAAAACATCTGCAAGTCTAACTTTAGTATTCTAAGTAGCCTTAAGCCCATGATCCGAGCCCTGAAACACAATATCAGCAGCATCAATGAACAAAGAATAGTAGGATAATCTCAGATTCCTTTCACCCCTCTGACAAGCAGTAGTACCAAGAAGCACTCTAAGGAAAGGAACACTTCTTGGGGTAGAAGAGACAGTGGAACTGGGGATGTGCCTTAGAAGATGACAACACTGAATGAAATAGCTGAAATTTATTAAGTACTTAACTGCCAGGGATTTCTACTGAGGAACTGGTAATTATCTTATTTATACCCCCTAAAACCTCTGTGAGAAGATGCTCATTTTACACATAAAGAAACTAGGTAGCCTCCCCAGACTGTGGCAGAATGAGTCCACACTGCTTATAAGGAGAGAGTCTCCAGGCCAAGAACAGTAGAAACAGAGGCTGAGCAGCCCAAGGGCCCATGCAGGCTGGAAGGCAAACAAATACAAAGGTAAGAAAGGAGCTGTCTCCAGCCAGCAGGAACCAGGTAAGTCATTAGCAACTGGGGGGGGGCTGGGATATGACAGAACGGGAGGTTTAAAAGATGCATTCGGTCAGCCTGGACTGAGGTGGTAGAGGCTTCAGGTGGAACCACACAGGAGTGGTGTGGGAACGGACAGTATCCCAGAGGGAGGGGTTATTCAGCTAGCACAGGGACAATGTGTTCACAAAGCCACAGAACTTACAGGTGGTTTGTGACTACTGGACATGACGGTCTTAAGGAGCCATAGAGAGGGTCACAGGAACATGTTTATTTTTTTGTTTTTCAGATGACATCTCACTGCATAACTTAGGCTAACCTCAAATTTACTGTGTAGCTTAGGCTAGCCTCAAACCTACAATCCCTTTTCAGCCTCTGGAGTGCTGAGATTACAGGAATGAACTACCATGCCCAGCTGGTAGTAGTAACATTTAATGTACAACAAATTTCACTCTCTAATTTTTTTTTTTGGGGACATCAGCAGCAATACAGGATGTGATCCCTACATGGTTGTACATGATGGGCCTGTAATTATCCACTCCACTTCTTCAGGGATACTGAAGACACCTGTGCCAGTTCCTTTTGGTGCTAGCAGGTTCCTGGAACTCCTTGCTCAATCTCTGGGAAGCCTTTGCCCACCTCCCCCTCACAGCACCACATGATTGGCTTCTTCTCTGGCATTTTGCTCAATGCTGTATGTAACCACCCCTGTCTGGATTGTTGGTAAGTTCTCAACAGGAATGGGGAGCCTTTCTCTCCAGGGACCACATTCTAAGGTTAGTCCCAATTCTAAGAACTCCAAAGCTACATCAAGGACCAGAATACAGTTCCAGAATGAATTACATACAGGACCTCAAATTTGCCTGGTGAATACCAAGGCTAGCATGGCTGTGAGCTTTGTCTGAGCCCATTTAGGGCACAGATGTTGTAGTCAGAGTCCTGGAGGAAGCCCTGGCACCCTTTTCCCCTTCCCTGGGCATAAAATGGACCTAGGGCTGGAACTTTGTGAACTAGGTTGTCATGGGGACTAAGAGCATCAATCCTGGTGTATCTAGACCCAATGTGGGTCTTTGTATAGCAGCAAATTAGTCCCCACCTTGTCCTAGAGTGCCCCACCCACTGGAGCCTGTGCTCACACAGGTGGGACGGAAATGCTGACTTCCCCCAGCATTGGGTGGGTAGCACCTTCATGGATGGCCACTGGCCCTGGCCCCTACCTCCCCCTCGGGCGCCATCCTTGATTAATGATCTTGTCTTTCTGATTTATGAGCAGCCCCTCCAGACGAGGGTGGGCGCCCCTTACAGCCCCGCCCGCCCCGCTCAGCTGGAGTAGGAGAGAATTATTAAATAAACATCCATACGTCACCCCCCCTCCCTAAGCTGGTTGCACCGAATCCGTATGGCCCGCTCCGGCGCTGACACGGAGCAGCTGCGGTGATTCATGGGCAGCCGGGCCCTGCGCTGCGGCCCATACATCATGCCAGCAGCACTTGCGGCCCCGGCCGAGATAAACTGATCAAGCACAACGGGCTGGAATGAATTTATGACAACACAAAATGGAGGGAAACAAATGGGAGGTGACCCAGGCCACCGACCCAGCCCTGCACTGGCCTGCAAGCCACTCTTCTGGCAGGAGGCAAGATGGAACGCTGGCCCTAGAATGAAGAGGCTACCTTTTAACCCCAGGCAACCTAGCCTCCAGCTGGAGGGAGGGGTAGGCACAGGGAGACAAGCAATGGCCAATGGCAGCCATTCCAGACAGCCCAGATTGGACAACAGCACCTCTTGGAGACAGCACTGGCCTTTCTCAGCTTCTGGGAAGGCAGCAGGATGGCCAGCTGATCAGATCCTGCGGCGCTGTCCAGCAGCCCACGGTAAAGTAACAATGGATCTCCTTTTCCTCTACTGGAGAAATCGGGCCCAAAACTCCTCCTGGAAGTGATGAGACCCAATGCTCCTGACTAAAAAACCTGCTGCAAGCGCCACCCGGGACAAGAAAAATGAAACCAATTTAGCTCCCGATTAAGAAACAGAAACTGGAGATGAATCAAGTGCACTGGCTGGGCTGGGCGGCCATACATCACATTCCACGGGCGGGGGCAGCTACAGCAGGCAGGAAGGACTGCTCCTCTGCACCAAGGCTCCCAGGGCCATGGCCCAGTGATCAATTCACAAAGTCACGCTTAGCACCAGCTGGGCTCCACTGCCGGCTGTGTGCCCAGGGCAGCAGGACTGAGCTGTGCTCACAGGGCCAGCAGCTCTGGCAGCAGGCCTTCCTGCTAGCAAGAGGCCCTCCCCTGGCCAACCACACTCACTTCTCAATGTCGCTGTTCTTGCAGGTCTTCTGCATGGCCTCCTGCTTGCTGCTTTCACCATTGCTGGTAGACGGCATTTCTGTTGGGACACAAGTTCAGCTCATAATCTGACCAGATGAGCAGCAGTGAGGGCTTAGGACTGAGAGAGTCACCACCATCTAAAGGGTCCTCTCCCAACCTCATCCTGCTAATCTGGGTCAGGACTTACCATCACTGGCCCATTTAGAGAACTCAGGTGTGATTCGGGTGCTGGGGGGGCCACCACTAGAGGAAAGGAAGAACAACAAAGTGAGGCCTGCAGGACAGCTGAGCCCTGCCTCCAGTGATCCCTCCACAGAAACTGCCCATGCTTTTGCCCACACTTGCTTTAGGACTGCGCCCCGGAGTGCTTCTCTCTCCTTGGCTTCACCAGGCTCTTCTCCTGTGCAAGGGATGACATCGGCCTCCGTGTATCTGGCATTGTGGTCAAGGGCAACAGACCCAAGGTTGCAGTAGGCCACAAGAGCTCTGGATCCTGAGGAGCACCCCTGCCCCCCCAAAGCTGAGACTGGCTCCAGGAGGCACCAGCTACTTTTGTTACTGTTGGCTTGCCCCACTTTGCCCCAAGGATACTGTGGTTTCCCATACTCCAGAGTGTCATCTCCATCCACATCCAGGTCAGCATCACTGTCTGGGTTCTCTTTGCCACTGCACATGACGAAGCCGGAGCCTGGGGGAAGCACAGTGTAAGAAGGGCCAGGGGCCAAGAACTAGGGCCAGGAGTGCCCCTTCTGCTGCCTCTAGGTAGGAATTAGGTCCAAGGCTAGACAGAAATATGTAAAACCAGACATTCATTCAGGTGCTTCTGACTCTATTTCCATACCCTTTCTCTGGACCCCTCACCTTTTAACGTTCTGCACGCAGCTCCAGGTTCTCTGCTTAGAAACTGGCATGTTTGCACACTATGTTAGGTCCTCAGAGGACACTGTGACAAGCCTGCTGCTATACACTTGTCTTCCAGTTCCAGGAAGAGCAGAAAGGGGGTAGAGAAACCCAGGTCCGAAAGGTCACTCCAACTAGGACCTGAGCCTCCATCTCATTGTCCAGCTTGAGATCCATCAGAGAGGAGAAAGGGCTGGCTAAGGCCAATCAGAGCCATAGAGTAGGACCCCCCAGCCAACATCCTGATTTGGGCCGCCAGGTCCTTTGCCAGCAAAAACACCAGGCAGCTGTTCAAATATTTGGTGTCTGAAGCGCCTGACATTAATTATTCATCTCCACCTCACACAGCCCAGATTCCTGGACAAGTGCAGTTAGAAAGGGATTAGAAAGGGACAGACAAGGGAGGATCGGCATGCACACCTGCCTCTCAGAGCAGTCACGAAGGCGACCAGGCTGGTCAGGGCAGGCTGAGGGCCAGACAGCCTGCTGCTCCCCAGGGGCATTTGGCCCAACCACAGGCAGACTCTTCACTAATGTGAAGGATGAGCTACCAGAGCTTCACCAAGCCCACTGCATAAGGCAGGTGGTCTCTGACTCCCAGAACCACACTTCCTGACAAGCCAAGGTCAGAGACTAAAGAGCTGTCCTCACGTCTTTGTCCTAGTGGATCTCTGGCGACATCTTACTAGACTCATAAGCTGCTCTGCCAGGGATGAAGAAAAAGGAGGGACTCTGCCCGAAAGGATCGGCAAAGGGATCTTCTGCATCAAGGAAGAAGATTAAAGCTCTGCCCAGTGATCTCAGAAATGTCTTCTTCCTGCTCCATCCCACTTAACCACACAGTCCGACTCTTCCTCCCTGGCCCATAACCACAGATGGCTCCCCACTGCACGCACAAGTCTAAGCTCCTCAGCCTGGTAGGTGAAGGTCTCCATGTCTACATTCTCACATCACTCCGTAAATCCTATGTGTGCAGACACGGAGACTCCATGCTGCGTCCGAGACACCCACTCATGCAATGCACTTCGTACCTTTTCCCTGACTCATCCCTTTACCCCTCAGTCTAGGTCTGAGATTCCACCCACCCGCCCAGAGGCTAGTAGTCAGTGCCTAGGCTCTACCTTCCCTGACAGTCCTCATTTGGCACCTACCCAGAGGGACTGACACACTTGAGGCAGCAGGCAGGCCAGCAGCAGAGCCATTAAGCAGAGAAAACATCAAGTTACAGCTCTGTCTCCTATTCACAGCCAGGTGTCCTGACAAGCAATTCCCACCCCGAGGGTGAGTGGCACCTCTATAAACCCTCTGACAGTTTGGGAGACAAACTCCGCCATCAATCAGAATGTAGCTATCAGGTTCATTTACTGCCGGCACCCCCCAAGCCCTGCCAAATCCTGCAAACCCTGCAAGCCCCACTCTCAAGTGCATGCAGCTCAGTGGCAGCCTCTTATTCCCTGTTCAGCCTAAACTGCCAAGCCCTGCCTTGGCGGTGGGAAAATGAAAGTCTTTAGTACCATCTCCTAGCCCTGTGTGGCTGCCCTGGCTAAACAGAGAAACCAAAACTGCCAGGAAGCCCTAACACATGAAGCAACCCAGTGTACTTTCCTCTGTGGTCCTATTACCTGTTTTACTTACACCAGCATTCACAGTTCCACGGGACAGCTACTGTGCCCTCCCACACCCTGCACACCTTATGCCCCATGCTTCTGTTCTTCCTTCTTGGTCTACAGAGTAAGTGTCTGCTCACGGGCGATCTGACTCCACTCGCCTGTCTACCCTTAACACGGTGCCCATGCAGTGCAACT
Organism: Cricetomys ansorgei; assembly: GCA_026225945.1. Classification (NCBI taxonomy): domain Eukaryota; kingdom Metazoa; phylum Chordata; class Mammalia; order Rodentia; family Nesomyidae; genus Cricetomys; species Cricetomys ansorgei. Next base: position 1,351,051 of record JAMJFZ010002837.1, on the reverse strand, counting down.
GCTCTGCAGTCCCTGGTTGCTGAAGAAATGGCTTCTCACCTTCCATATCCTTTCTACTTTTTGGAAGTCATCCTGTCTGGCCTGGTATGAAGAGTTTCAGAATCTGGTCCCCTTCTGCCAGGTGCTCTAAGTGGTGTGACATCCTCAGGTACTCCTACATACCTGTCTCTTCCTTGATGTCCATCCCAACTTCTACACAACTCTAAGATTGGATTTATCCTATCATTACTGTTCCTCAACAGACTGAAGACTCGGGAGGCTCACAAGCCTCACCATCCACGTAACACACCCAACAGTACTAGCTGAACACTGGCAGGACTGCTCTGTGTTTTACGAACCCTGTACCAGAAGGAAGGCCAGGCCTAGTTGGTTAGCAGCCCAGAAAAACCCGTCAAGAGTCTTGCCCCAGTCCACTCCGATGCTGATCCCATCCCCCTAGCTGAGACAGATGTGGGGAGCCTCTCCCTATCCCCCCAGACAGGTGTTCCAAGCAGGCTTCCACAACCAATTTCACTCTGGTACTCGCCCCAACCTGCTTCAACCTCCTTCCCAGCACATTAAACTTTATTTTCTTAATGAAATGTCACTTGCTGACTTCTGGCAGAATCATAATAAAAAGAAACGGCCATAAAGCCATTTTATGCAGAAAGCATCCCTGCCAGCCTGCCCCCCTCCTCAATCTTGGAGAGGAAGGCTCCACAGTCATTTTATGTTCTCAGCTGCTGGAATATCCCAAGCCAGTACTCAGAAGCAAGATGGCACAACAGCTCCTTTCCAAGTCTCTGGCCCCTCTTCCATGTAGCTCTGGGCAGGGTAGGCAAGCTGCCGCTCCTGCTGCTGCTGTGCAGGGAACAACTGAGTCCCTAGGACCTTCAAGATGATCCAAGAACATCCTGGTCACCAGGGAGGCCCCTCTGCTATGGCTGTGCTCCAGATCAAAGGACAAAATGGCTGGCAAACGAAGTCTGGTGGCCGACAGTGCCTGCGGAGCTCCCTTCCCTTGAGTGAATGCTCGGAGCAGAGTGGGAGAGGGTTAAGTGTAGAAATGGTATGTAAGTCTGAATTTTATGAAAATGACCCTTCTCCCATAAATTCATTTCTTCCTGGGTCATTGAGGAGGGGGGAAATCAGTGTTAATTTAATCAATTGATCAAATGATCGATTGAGAAACTGGAGATGCCCGTTTACTGGGGGCAGTAACATCCTGGAACCTGAAACCACAAAAAAGGAACCATTGATTTCCTCACCTGCTGCTCCCAACCAAACCAGAGCCTGGGGAGGAAGGAAGTCCTGGGGCCTTCCATCCAGAGCCCAGTGCTCGCCGGCAGGGAGGGCAGGGGCGGCAGCTTCCGGGGAGTTTTACACTGGAATTAGTTACAGATGCAGTTACGGTGTCTTGTGTAAACGCCATCGATTGGGGAGCTGACAGTCTGGGGAGCTGCGATGCGGGACAATCAATCGGCCTGCAGTGTCACCTGCCACCTCGCTGAACAGTTGACAATGCAATTATCCAGTGTGGAGGCAGGGAGTTGGCGTGTGTCAAACGCACTTAGCCACTTTCCGGGCCTTCTCGATAACGCGTTTCACTGCCTCACGTCAGGAGAGTCGCACAGAGACAGACGCCGTTTAAAACCACTGATACTTGCTCTCTCTGCCTGCACTCCCTCTGTTCCAGCTTAACAACTGTGTTCCAAAAGGTGATTAAATCCCGTCCACTGCCACAGGGGACAGAAGAAGCCTTGCTCCTAGCCACACTCCTCAACAGGCAGCCATCATAACTGAAGGTGGTGAAGTCAGAAGGCAGCAGTCTTTACCTTCCCTTCCAAACCTGTTTGCAGTGGTAGGCTGCTCCAACACGTGCCAGACAAGACCAGGGAGCACAGTGGCCATCAGGAACGCTTAGCAGCTGGGGCTCCCATCCTGGCCTCTGTGGACTCACACATTTTACACTCTTGCCTCATAATCTGTTGGTTAAGTTTTATCAACAATTACTTAAAAGAGCTGTACTAAAGTTGCCTCTACCTGTTGTTCTCTCACAAATCTTTTAATTGCAGGCTACTTAGAACTAGCCTAAATCCAAGGAAGATGGTACCTTAAGCAGGATCTGGCAAGGCAGAGGCCTCCACAACTCAGTCTTAGCGCGCATGTTCACGTCCCCCGCCCCCCTCTTTATCTCTCCTACTTCACCTCTCCTCGCCCCTCACTATGTACTACTATGTACTACTCGACCTGTTTGAAAGGGGCTTTGTGCTGCATTCCTTCAAGGTTGCAACAAGGGCTCAAAGACAAAGGTGCGGACACTTTGCACTTCGTGTGCAGCTTCCTGGGAAATGCCTCATCTTACTACTCTTGGTCTATAACATCACAGCCAACTTATTTGAAACAAATCTTTTCCAGGTCCTTTGTCCATCCTGTCTCTTCAGATGTTCCAAGCTCTGGCTTTCCCAAATCTAGACAAGTGAATCCTCACTGGCTACAGTACAAGGGAGGACTTAACAGTCCAGCACCTCATACCTTTCCAAGACATAGAGGAGGCAGGAAGTGAGAGGAAGAATGAGCCATGATTTATTGGTCACATGTTTCCTTAGCTATGGAGGACACACAGAGCCAGAGTTCCCCGAGGGCTGCTTCCCTTGTGGCCTGCTTCTCTAATGTGGAAAGACACCTGCTTTGCCTAGGTTTGGCAGAGTACCCCACAAAAGCATTTCATCCTAACTACAGGTATCTTCAGGTGAAGCACTGGGCCCTGAGCACCACCCATATGCAAATAGCACTAGCGGTGAGAAAAACTCAAGTCTCACGTGTGCAATCAGCTGAGGGTACAGCCCAGAGTGTGCCTGGACTACGACATCAGAGTGACACCAGAAATGACTCCTAAGCTACCCTGTAGAAACCTTTACCTTTTCCTCAGGCGTTATTTATTTTAAAAGATCTATTTGTATTGGGAGACAGAGACAGGTGAATCTCTGTAAGTTTGAGGCCAGTCTGGTCTACATAGTGAGACCTTGTTTCTAAACAAATAGATAATCTGTGTGTAGCTGGACCTCTCTTGACGTTCTCTTCCTTTTGTTCTGACACCTGAACCTCTCATGCTCAAGGCCTGTTCTTCTAAGCCAAGTGTCTTCACTAAGACTCTTGCTTGGCCACTGCCTCCCATAGTAGATTACATTCAAGGCAGCTGATCTAACCCATGTAGGAAGCTCTGTCGAGGATGACGAAGGGACCCTGGTCTGGGAGGAGGGACAGGGGAATGAAGGGATACAGGGACTTATCCCAGCTCTTCAATTCTTTCATATCTAACAAGGACAGCAATCTCTGTTCTGTCAGCACGCACAGTGCAGCTTAAATGGGCCTCACTGCTCGCCTGCTCATCCTGCCTCTGCCTCCCTCTCTCTGAAGTCGGCTGGGCAGCTTCTTCAGCTGGCGTTATCACTCCCTCTAACCGGTCTTGGCAGGCAATCTAATTCCTCCTGAAAAGGTCACCGCCATTTTAACTGCCTTTCAATCACATTAAGCAGGAGCTGCCCAGCTTGCGGCCCAGCCCACCCGGCGGGCGATCAATGCACTGCACTGACACCAGCCACCTGGCAGGGCCACACCCAACCCCCCAAGAATTGGGCCTATTGGTCCTGGCCAGGGAGGGTAGGCTGACAGATGGCCAGCTTTTGCAGATGGGTTTCAGGGGCAGAGGCAGTCAGGATCAGCCAGTGCCTCTCTTTGATAGACCCTTCCCACTGAGGAGGCTCAGCCTCCATCGCTCCACTCTGCCTCGTGGCCCCTGCTGATCTCGCTGTAAAACAGTCTTTCAAGTCAGCCTGTCTTTTGACTGCACTAAGCTGTTTAAGAGGCGGCAGCAGCTTCTATCAGGAAAGCTGGAGCAATTCTCTGCAGATAAAGGCACCTCCGGCCCCATTCCCTCTTCAAGTCTCACTCTCATTCTCGCTCTCCAAATCGCTCAAAGAAAAGCCCTCTTTGAACTCTCCTCAGGAATTCTTGAAAGGAACAACCTCTCAGTGTAAACACACCCAACAAAACGATACCCACCGGAGGCCTAAGAGCTCCTCACACCCATCTGCTGGTGTAGCCCCATGCAGGAAGACTTCACTGAAGCAGCAGGCCCTGTGCAGCTTGACCCATCCTGGCACCCTGGAGTGCCCATGAACCATCAGGTCCCATTCTGTACCAAGAGACCTAAGAGACTGTCACTGCAAGCGGTATGCATAGCTGCAGTTGATGACACAGCTAACCAGAACAGCCTTGCAGAACTGACCCAGCAGGGACTGCCTCCAACACCTGCGCACACCCCAGCACCCGTGTGCACACTTCCCGGGCTCATGACCTCTACTGTTCATTCTTCCAAGGCTTCAGACACACAAGAGCTCCAGCACAGAACTGCTCTGTGCAATGACAACTAAGGCTGACCAGCTCAGATTCAGGGAGAATGGTTTGGTTTAACCCTCCTGATTTACACACTGGCTTGTCTTCAGATTGGTGGGCAACATGCAAGAGCCCAGAGGCATAATGACCCATCTGCACTGGATGGCAGTGCAGATACTTGTTCTCAGCACGAGCCCAAGTGTGGTGGCTCAGAGGAGGCAAAGATCCTCTTCGAGGCTGCTGTGAGATCCCTAGGGAGCATACGCAGTGGCACTCCCAAGAGTGTTGCCCAGAAACAGGAGGCAGATGGGATGCAGCCTGGCTCCCTTAATGACCACAAGCTGCAGTGCCAGCTGTGCTTTTACACAGGAGGAGGAAAGAGCTAGAAGCCAAGAAGCAGATACCTCTTTCCCTTGCCCATGGCAGGAGAGTTTGACAAGAGGACACTGACCCTGGGCACCCAACCAACTCTTCTGTCTCATCTAGGGGCCAACGCTGTCTCAGGAGCTAGGAAGGCAGCAGAGACAGCAGGGCCCGCAGACTCTTCTGCAGCAATTGGGGAGTGCCCAAGGGAAGCAAGAAGCAGCTGAGCCCAGGTCCCTCTTGCTTCAGGGCAGAGGGCGCCCTGGGAAAAGAGATGGGATCAGAGCTAAAATTAGATTCACCAATGAAGCTCATGGGAGGTCAAATTTTGCCATAACTCACTCTCTCCTCTGTAACTGATTTCCCTGACATAGAGCTGAGGAGGAGGAGGAAAATCCAATGTGTTTGCCTAGAAGCCCTGAGGGCCCCTAGTGCTGGAGGTGTACAGCAGGTTGCTGGATTCTCATTTATCAGCCTTAAGAGGGATGGAGTGATAAATGCATAACCGTCCCTTTAATATTTTATGCAGGTGCTAACGCGGCTTGCCTGTCACCTTCAATGCATCACCCGAGGCTGAGAGCCCCCCTCGTCATTGCTAGCTTGCAGCCTCACAATTCCATTTCCCCACCCAAATACATCCACTTTAATATGCACATCACAGGCAGGCAGCACGGGCACAAAGGAGCCCCACCAGCAGTGTTCCACGTGGTGGAAATGATGACCTGCTACCAGCAGTGACCTGGTCACCAGAGTGCCACTGCCCAAGTTGTCAGCTGCTTTATACCTCGGAAGCCACCTTCCAGGAGCGTGGTGGCCCGTATCCGCTTCTGGCCACACCATTCATACTCCTCAAAGCGGTTGCTGTTCTCATGCTCGATGTCCACGGCATCCTCCTCAGCCATGCAGGAGCCTTCCCTCTGTGGAGAGCAGAGGAGGACCATGCAGAGCCCAGGCCATATCTACCCGAGCCCAAAGCCTGCAAGGAAGGCACAGCCCTAGCCCCTGCTATGGGATGCCAAATGGGCTCCCTTGAAATACAACCAATTCAGAAATTAAAGACCTGGGCCTCTTCCCCACAATTTTCCATGGAAGCCCAAACAGGGGATGAGTAGAAATAAAAGCCAAAAAAAGAGAGCAAAGAGCAGAGGGGAGGGAAGCTGCTGAGACCACACAGAGACCCCAGGAGCCCAGAGATTAGGAGCAGTCAGCAGCAGGTGTCAGGGAGGGAGGAGGAAGGAAGGTGGGTGGCCGCAGCCCCTCTACCTTAGAAAGGCAATGCTCCACATGCCTACTCATCTCCTGCTCCGATCCTGCCAGGGGGCGGCTGCACAGGGGACATACCTGCCCTTCATCTTGCTTCCTCCGTTTCATTTTCCCAATCCGAGCTGCATGGAGAAACAGAAAATAAAGCACGAAATAAGCTGATGGTCGTTGTAGCTCTGCAGTTCAGTGTCCCCTGGAGCTGGCACATCCTGCCCTGCTGCCAGCCATTAGCCTTTGTGCAGAGCCTGATGTAGCCCTCAGTGCCCCCTGCTCCTCCAGCCCCAAGCTTGCTCCTTGGCAGGCCAGGGAAGTGTCTACTCTTTGGCCACAATTGGCTCAGGTGCAACCCACCCCTCCCTAGCTTCAGTGCTCCGTGAGCCCAGCAGGCAGATACACTCACTGCAGCTAGGTATGCCCCCAGAAGCCCAAAGCCACAGACTTACTCATTGATGATTGGAAATAGAACTCTAAAGAACATTTCTTGGTTAGAATCCCAGCCTATCCCAAAGCTTGATTTGGTCTACTGTTTTACTCACCCTTTAAAAACTTTTGTCCCAGGGCCAAGTGCCCTGAAGCATGGCACCTAGTGTACCACTCAAGATCATGCCAAGAGCAAGTATCTCTGATGTCTCAGATGATCCCATTTTACAGGAAAGGAGACTGAGGCTCAGTTGTCAAAGAATAGAGGGTCTTGGTTAGACCTTGGGAAGCCAGGTCAGAGGACCAGGTACATGGAGAAAACAGGCCTTATAGAACTTACCCAAACCTGTTCCATCATCTCTAATCAGTACAGAGGGTTGGCAGGCCCTAGAGGCAGAGGCCTGCCTGCCATGCTGTCCCAAAGGGGACTCAGTTCCAAAGTGCACACTGCAAGCCCACAGCACTGCTAATTAATGCTGAGAGATGCAATCATTTCTAATTAGCTCACTAATCCTTCTCTGCAGCCCTCCTGTCACTGAAGCAGGAAGGGGTCAAAACGAGACTCTTTCCTTTTTGTCCCTCCCAGAATGCAACAGAAGGGTTAGGGAGCTTGTCAAGGACAGAAGAGGTTTCTACTGAAGAGCCAGGAAGAACTTTCTTAGGTATGCTGACCCTGATGGGAAATTCATGACTATAATTAGGGGAGGGAAACACAGGTGACATGTGTTACAGGTCAGTCTCTGTTAGTCTGAGACAGTACCTCGTATAAGGAGGCTCTTACCTTGAAGCAAAGGTTGTCTTCCTACATTTTAACAGATAAAGAAACCTTACCAAGGAACATGCCTAAGTACCCAAGATCAAAAGCAAGACAAGAAACCAGGCCGGACTCTATTGCCCAGAATGCTCCCTTGTATCAAGTCTTCCCACCTCAGCCTCATCAGTGAGGCTGATCCCATGAGTCTGCGAGGGCTCCAGCCTCTCCACCTGTTGAGGTAGGAAGTTTCTCTAACTGCAGAACAGTAGCCCAAGAAAGAGGCAAACCAAAGGAAATTTACCAGTCCTCAAGAACTGTACATGGACTTTCAGAACCTAGGCCAGTCTCACACGTCTGTCCAATCCCCTGTGTTTATAGTCACTGTAGAGATGCGACTATATTCTGGGCCCTTTGTATATATAGACCCGGACCCCTGCTTTGCTTGATCTAATCCTTGGAATTTCAGGCTCGGCAGGCTTGACACTGCAGAGCTAGGGATAAAGAAAGGCACTGAGCAAAGGCTCCTCAATGTTATCGGAAATGTGGTGTGCCAACAAAGGTCTGGTACAACACCGGGTCTGAAGGTGCCTCCCTGGTGAGAAGAGGCTGACTACAGACAAAGATCTGATAAAATCCGATAACTGAACTGGGGTACAGTAGCTCAGTGCCTGTGACCCTAGTAGTTGTGAGGCTGAGGTTGAACTGCTTTAAGTTCCAGGCTAGCCTGGGCTAAATGGTGGGTCCTCATCTCAAAACAAAAAGAAGACAAAAAGATTTAATCGTTGAACAAAGAAATGACTGAGCTCAATACTGCTCCATGTTCTCTTTGCTCAGGACACAGCGAGGAATCATCAGGAAATTCCCATGCATGCAAGGTAAGTTTGGCTTTACCCTTGCAATCCTCCACGTCCTGAACAAGCTGACTACAATGTGGCCGGGGGCTTAGTTCTGTCCTCGAAGCTATCTCTTATGAGTCAAAAAGCATTTGGCATGGCTGCAGCAAGGTTTTATGGAGAAGCCAATTTTAATCATGGCTCAGCTACAACCCAACTTGGTGATAATCAAACAAATGACCTCCAACTACCAGAGCCTCAGTTTCCTTATTTGTAAAACACGTGCATTTTCCTCTCAGAGGTGTTGTGAGATCGGTGCTAGCCCACAATGAGTGTTCTTCTCTCTTTCACAATGGGCTACGCCTGGAGGTGGCAATCAGGTGGTAAGGGCTGAGGATCTTAAACATCCATGGTCTTACTCACCAGCTGGCTCAGAGACCCTAAGCCCTTTACAGCGAACCCCAACTTACACCACACCTCAGTCTGCACAAAAAGCAGGACCATTCAATTGTGTTCAGCAAACAGGAAAGCTCCAGAGGTTTGAATCCAAAAGGGGGACCGCCAGGTAGTGCATACACGGCCTGCTTTCAGAAAAGGCCTCTAAGAGCTGTCGAGCCCACGCTGATCACCTTTGTGAAATGTGGGCCGACTGATAACTCAAAGAGCCCTGGGACGAGTTAGTTCCTGTTGCCGTGGGAACTCCAGATCTCATTGCATTGTCAAGTCTCAGCAGAGAGGCTGCATTCACACTACTGGGCACTGATTAAAAACTAGAAGAGAAACATTCCCAGCACCCTGCCGACTTGTATAGTGCGGTCCCAGCAGTCTGCAAATTCAAAGCTGAGCTCCCGAGTGGAATTGTGTAGCTTGTTCCTCATTCTCCGACACTTATTGTCCCCCAGGGTTCTTTCGGGCCTTTAGAGAGGCTTGGGCACGAGCTCAGAGTACCGTAACCCTCCATTAGACAGACGGGGAAACTGAGGGCGGCAGCCTCGGTTTGCACTCTCAGACGTTGTGACGGCCAAGAAGTCAGTTGGCCCGGATGATGAAGAGACCCAGGCAAGCCAGGAGCTGCGGGCAGCGGAGGAGGGAGGAGGCCGGGGGTGGGGCGGAGGGAGGGGCCGGACCGGACTCACCATTCAGTCGGGTTTGCCGGTTGGCTCGCACTCGCAGGAAGGTCTGGGAGAAAATCCCCGGCAGATGCAAAAATAGAGAACAGAGCGTCAGACGCGGCCTGGAGCCCCGGCCCCGACCCCAGCACCCGACCCTCATCCAGGCCCGCCCCGCCCCAAACAGCCCGTAAACAAACCTACTTCCTCCCTCCCGCCGGCCCCCCTGCTCCGCCGGCCGCTCCGGGCCCTCGGCATAGCCGCCGGGGCTGCTCTAACGGGACCCCGCGGCCACCGCGCGGTGCCGCCCCAGCCCCAGCCTCCGGCGCTCTGGGCCCCGCGGCCGCCCGGCCGGCAAGGGCGGCGATGCGGGCGGATTCCCCCCGGCTGCCCGGCGGCGGCGGCACCTCAGCTCCCAGCAGCGGCGGCGGCCATGTTGGCCCTGATCACGTGACCCGCCGCCGTAACGCGCCGGGGGTGAAAGTTCACGGTGTGGGGGGGGGCGGTCAGACCCGGGCCAGGAAATTGCGACTAGCATCGGGGTAACAACCTGCTGGGGCCGCCCCCTCCGGCCCCTCCCACAGCCCTAAGGCCTCCCCGCCCCAGGCTGGCGGCCCCCGGTGCTTCCCGGCGTGACACGCTCCCCAGGCTCCTGAGATCGGCCCGGCTTCCGCGCGCGGGCTCGGGGCAGCACCTCCAAAGGAGTGAGTGCTTATCTGGGGAGAAGGCGTAGGAATTCCCGACCATCTGCGGGCCCTGTCTCCGCCAGTGCCCATCAGGAAGACGTCCTGCACGGCCTCTAACCCAACGCAGGATAGCCCACATTCCATCGCCTGCAGGCCATTCCTGCAGCGCCCGCAAGCATCACGTGCCCGTTAGGCCAACAGCGATCCAAAATAGGCGCATTCCTTCTGTTCAGATGTGCTCAACGCGATTGCCCTTGATGCCATTTCCATTCACACATCACATAGAATCTTCTGGATCTTGGGAAACCATCCTTTAAATACTTACATTTTCTTGTCTGCACCTCTTGACTATCTCTTACACACCTTTAAACTTTCCCTCCCGTAAGGTTACAATGACATCTCTATCCTCGGTCTCACTTGTATAAATTTGCATTGGTGGGCTGACCACTCCAGAGTTGAGATTGGTAGGAGCCATTTGGGCAAACCCAGAGCCCAGCGCGTCCCTTAGCTACAGGGAAGATACCCCTCAGGAGTTCTTCCGTGGCTACCTCTGTTTTCACATCACTTAGTTCGTATTAGCTCTCTCAATTGGAGGTGCTTCCCAGCTCATTTCTTCATCTCTAGTCTCTCCTCCGGCAACCAAGCCTCCACATTTCACACGTGATCTTTCTTTTGTGCAAAATTAACGTGTTTCCCCTTTAAATCTTTCAAGGCTTTACCCCTAGAAGATCTGCAACTTGACTCACACCTGCCCTGCCCTGCCTTCCCCTGCCCTGCCTGCTTCTCTGGTCTGTTGTACCGCATCTCCTTTTTCCTTTGCCCCCCTGACAGCTTTGCAGAGCTCCCTATAGATCTGTTGAACACTGTGCTCTGGCTCAGATATCTCCATGCTCTGTGATAGCCAATGATCACTGCTGTTCATCAGAACTCTGGCAGGGCTCCACTTTTTTCTACCATTACTGGGTTTGTAGTCTCTGGGTTTTCTCAGTTCCTTAGCTCTCTTCTGGTTATGTGTATTTTCACTATTTAAATGTTTCTTTAATTGGAAGGCAACTCATCTCTATCTAGTCAACAAGCATAGGTCTAGCACGAAGCAGATATCAGTAGAAGGACTTGAGGCAAGCCTGAGCCAATGAAGAGCTGGGGAATTACTATAATTTGAATCTAGAATATTCCCCAATGGCCTGTGTGTTGAAGGCTTGATCTCGGCTTAGTTCTGTTGGGAGGTGGTAGAACCTGGAAGAGGTGAGGCCTAGTGAGAAGTCTTCCGTGCCATCACAGACCCAAAGCAACAAGGCCGACCAATTAGAGACTAAAACCATGAGCCAAAATCAGCTGTTTCATTTTCAGGGATGTGTTTCAATAATGGAAATCTTGACTAACACAGGAACAACCTAGGATTCAGGGACACATGGATTCTGTTTCAAATTTTAACTTGTTTCTCGTAAGTTATATTATTAGAGAAGCCTGGCGACCGTGATTCTAGCTTGTACAGTTGCCACGATGGTAAAGTGAGGTCACGGTTGAAGTGGGTTAGACACTCAGCAGGGGTTAAGTCAGTAGGAATCCAAACCAGAAACGGTGCCCTCTGCCTAGTTTGGTGATCTGATCCCCCCCCCACCCCCCAGTGTTGGGAACTGAGCCAAGATAGGGCCTCAGTGTGCTAAGCAAGTGCTCTACTACTGAGCTACACTTCCATCACCTTTCTTTTAGTTTGAAACAGGGTCTAGGTAAGCTAAACGTTGAACCTGAGCCCATCCTGGCTCCAGCTTGCTGTGTGTCCGCCTCCTGACTACTTGGGATTATAGGTGTGTTGTAAATCGCCCAGCGTTTGGTGAGTTTTTAAAGTCCAGCATATTTGCCCGGCATGGCAGAAAGACCAGGAGACACCCATCTAGTTTCCAGTTTCACGTCCTGCCATTTCCAATTTCCAAAAAGCAAATCCAGGGTGTGTTTAGCTTTAGTTCTGGGAGCATGCTCCTTTTCAACACAACTGGACTGTAACAGGTCCCTTGATACACCACCCCGTATTATTCCACAACGCTCTTTGCACAGAATATTGCCTTTATCTAGAGCATCTTGCCTTCCTTGTTCACCAAGGGAAACTTCTGCTCCTTTTCTGAAACCCAGCTCGGTCATTACCCCTTCTGTGAGACTTGCTGTGATTTTCCCTGAAACTTACTTATTCCCTCTCCATTACGTTTAAACACTGAGCCATAATGAAGGCCAGGACACCAGGCTGAGCAGGAGTGGTACCAGATAAACGTTTGAGCAAAGGAAGGATAAGACAAGGTCTTTGCGTTTGGAGGAACTCCAAGTCTTGTGAAGTGTCAGATTCACTGTGATAGATTAAATGTGGTCACAGTTCTTTACAGGTTTTCTCCAGAATGCGTTTCCCCATTAAAGGCTGGCTTTGGGTCTTGCTTTGCCCAATAGAAAGTGATGGAAATATGCTGTGTAGCTTCCAGATTCTGGTTTCAAGAAGCCTGCAGCTTTGGCCACTGTCTTAGTGGGGCGCTGCCTAGAATCTACTAAGAAAATAGTGTGAGAGGTAGGCTGGAAATGTAGCTCAGTCGCTAGAGTGCTTGCCTAGCATGCATGAGGTCCCGGGTTCAATCCCCATCAGTGCATAAACTGGTGTGTTGATGCCTGTAATCTCAGCACTGGAATGGTGGAGGTAGGAGGATCAGAAGTTTAAGGTCAGCCTGGACTACATGAGACCCTGTCTCAACGAAAGAGAGGGAGGGATGTAATGTGGCTAGGACAGGAACCAGGGGCACTACACCTGTGAACATGTGGTCAGGCCAGTCCTGAATGAGCTGCATAAGTGAGGGAATGCCTGGTCTATAGGACGCTATATCCTACCACAGAGACACTAGCACATCCATGTCTATTGCTGCATTATTTACAGAAACAAGGAAATGGAGCCAGCCTAGGTATTCATCGACAAGATGGCCGACAAGGGCTGGAGGGACTCAGCAGTCAAAAGGAATTGTTCTTGCAGTGCTGATCCAAGTTCAGTTCCTAGCACCCACATGTTAGCTCACAACCATCTGTAACTCCAGTTCCCAGGGACCTGATTTCCTCTAAGGACACCGGACACTCACACAGGGCACATACATACATGAAGGCAAACATATATATACATAAAAATAAATATTTAAAAAAATATTTTTTAAAAAAAAAAGCATTGGCTGGTAAGCCAGACCTTGGGATCCTCCTGCCTCTGCCCCAGCACTGGAGCGATAGGCGTATGTCTGTCACGTCTGGCTTGGTATGAGGCTGTTGGAGATCTGAAGTCAGGTTTACATAGTAAACTCATGTTTACATAGAGAACTCTTTACTCAGTGAGCCATCTCCCCAGCCCCATACACTTACACTTGAATTTTATTCTGCTGTAAAGAAAAATGAAATGGACTTTGCTGGCAAATGGGTGGATCTGGAAAGTACTGTAATTAAGTAAAATAGCCTAGACTCAGAAAAGCATTTCATGTTCTCTCTTATATGTGGATCCTAGCATATAATACATGTATATGTATGCGTGTGCGTGTATGGACCAGTAAGGGGACCACACGAAGGGAGAGGGAGGGGTTGAGAGTCCGAGGAGGGCAATAGGACATGTGACAGGAGAGAAAAAAGGGGGGGGGCATGTGGCGTGGAAGGCCCTGTCAGAAGGACTGGGGAAAAGACGGGGAGAAGAGTCAATAAAACACATTGCATGTGAAACGTCATCATGAAAATACATATTGTGTATAAAAATTTAAAATTTTTAAGAGAGGGGGGAGAAATGGAAATTTTGCCGGGCTGTGGTGACACACAACTTTAATCCCAGCGCTAGGGAGGCAGAGGCAGGCGGATCTCTGTGAGTTCAAGACCAGCCTGGTCTACAGAGCGAGTTCCAGGACATCCAGAGTTACCACAGAGAAACCCTGTCTCAAAAAACCAAAAGAAAATAAAAAAGAAGAAATATTAATTTTTGCTAGGCCAACAAGTCAGGGGATGGCGTGTTGTATATTAGTAGGATGGTCACAATGTGGGGTGGCTGGGCCAAACCCTGGGACACACAGGGTCATGAGAAAAGCTGGATAATCTGGGAGGACTTCTTGGAGGAGACGACGTGTCAGCAGGATGTTGAGGGACAAATAGAAGTTTGTGGGGTGAAAGATTCCTGTCCAAAGCAGCTTGTCTAAAGAGAGGGAAGGACGCAGAAGCATGTTCAGGGAGCGGGTGGCACTAGTTCAGTAAGCCGAGGCCAAGGCACGGTGGAAGGGAGTATCAGGAATGGAGGCTGGGAATAGGAGTTGGATCCAAACCGCAGAATGCCTTGGTGTCATGCAAGGAGCTTGGGCTTTAGTTTATAAATTGCTTAATCTGATTTGTCATTTAAGAAGGGACTTGGGAATCCTCCAGTTCTGGAGGCTGAGGCAAGAGAATTGCATTGAATGTGAGGCCAGCTTGAGTTACACTGTGAGACTGTACCAACATCCCCTCCCCCCAAAAAACCATGAACTGTTTGTATACAGTAGCACATAGCTGTAATACTAGCATTTGGGAGACAGAGGCAGAAGGATCACCTTGAGTTTGGGGCCACACTGAGCAGCATGGTGAGAACCTATCTCAAAATAGGGAAAACGGTTCAGAGTCTAAAATGGGGAACCCTCTGAGGGGTACATGAATATGCCCTAGGGGTTTCCACACCTCCCGAAGTCAGTTGCAAATGAATACAAGGTAGGAATGTGTGGATACATTGTTTTAAGCAAGAGGCTGTCCTTGTATTCTACAGAGCGTAAGAGAAACACATTCTGAGGATGGGAACGGGCCAGGGAGTTGAGCCAGTTTCTGCTTGGTGGTCCTTCCGCCCTCTAACAGGCGCTGAGGCTGCTGTGGGCACCGGGCAGAGGGCGGGTCCTGGGGTGAGCCTGTCCCTGCCTAGCCTTTGGAAGGGAACTCTGTGAGACAGAGTCTTGCCTTCAAAAGGCCCTAGAGTCAGGCCATGTTTCCACCTCCAACCTGGTCATCTAGATCAGTGTAGTGTCCCAGGGGCTGACTGGACGTCTCTCAAATCAGGGTTCATAGGGCTGGGGATGGCTCAGCAGTGAACAGTACTCGATGCTCTTCCAGAGGACCCCAGTGTGGTTCCTAGCACCCATGTTGGGCTTCTCACAGCCACCTGTAACTCCAGCTCCAGGGGATTCAACGCCTCTCACCTCCATGTACCATGTGCACATGTACACACACAAAACAAGACAGCGTTCATGGGTGCGTGGATTTCTCCACGGCTCTGGTTCTTTGGGCTGTGCATTTTTTAAAAAGATTTCCTTCCATTTTTATTATTACATTTTTTAGTTGTATTGATGTTTTACATGTATGTATGAATGTATGTATGTACACTGTGTGTTTGCGGTACCCACAGAGGCCAGGATAGGATGTTGGACCCCTTGGGACTGGGGTTCTAGATGGTTGAGCCCAGAGTCCTCTGGAAGAACAGCCAGTGCTCTTAGCCACTGAGCCATCCCTCCAGCTCCTGGGGCTGTGCATTTAACCCCATTCTGAGAAGGTGCCAGTGGTGGCTTGGGACTACTTTACTCTGAGGCCTAGAAATTTTTTTTGTTTTTTTAACGCTGCTGGGATTGGTCCGTGCTAGGCAGGTGCTGTCGGGGAGTCACACTCCCAGCCTTCAGCTGTGCTTGGCATCCCGATGCCGGTCAGCTGGGAGAAAGGGTGACCAAGAAGACACCTTTCTTCATTTCCAGCCGAGGTCTCCTGGATGCCAACAGGGTCCCTGGCTTGTCTCCCTGGTTGTTGGTCCCCACTGTTCGGCCTTACCACATCAGATGGGGTTCTTTCCCCTTACACACAGGGGCTCCCTGGGAAGCTCTGCTGCCATTTAAACAAATGGTCCATGGAGCAGGGCTCTGTCTCCCAGACCAAGGCTCCTGGAGGAAGGCCTTTTCCTTTCTGCCTCAGAAAAAACCTGTAGTTACACCAGTGGCCTCGGGTTCTCTTCCCAGTCTGCTCTTTTAGGACTGTGGGCTTCTTTCCTTCGTGTTTGACTAGGATACCCACAGGCAACATCTGCCTGCTTCTCTCTCTGGGCATGATACGGAGGTTTGGCAGGAACGCATGCTCATTTAGCTCCAAGGATCTTGCTTTTGAGGTCAGAAGTCTTCAGCAATCCTGAGCTATGCTTCTAGGCCCCTCGCAAAACAAGAATGCTGTAAGCTACTCCCTGATAGGTAGGATGCCTCAAAGGCGCTCAGAACCAACAAAGCCCCAGAGAACTTGGCATCTTACTCTAAAATTCATCTACTTAATAAGGCCCATTTCCTGAAGACTGTGTTCTCCAAGTTCACTTGGGGCACTGGAGGCAAAGGGCACCAAACCGCACACAGCTCTGGCCTCTTCCCGAGGAGGCGAGTTAGCACCGCGCATGGCCTTGAATCTCTCACCCAGGTGAGATTACTTCCGGTCTCCTGCCACGCCCTCCTCACCTGGTATCTGTCTGAGTGGTGCAGGTCATCCGTGGCTGAAGAGTGTGGTGATGCCGTTGGGGAGTCTCCTTCCCTCTTGATGGGAGCAGACAACAGGAGGGACTAGAACAAGAGAAGGGCACATGGCCCCAGGCCAAGTGAGACCCACAGTCAGTGCCCAGGAGCTGCTGGTCCTCAGGGAGTTTTGTGAGTGAGACGGAGGGAGGGCATAGGGATGGAGGATTGCTCTGAACATTGAAGTGATGTGGTCAGGCACGGAAGTCCAGTCGTGAGAGAATGGACGCTTTTAGATCCACGTAGAGACCCTTGCCTATTCATTTTGTGTGAGACAATGTCTCGTTCTTAGCCCAGGCTGGCCTGGGACTCCCAGTGATCTTCCTATCACAGCCTCCCAAGTGCTGAGGTTGTACCACAACACCTGGATAGATCCTTGCTCCTGCTAAGCTCTACCTCAGAGAGAGAAATTACTGGCCCAGTCTCAGCAGACGGAACTAGATGTGCTTTGTTCTTCCTCCATGTGGGACCCACACGAAGGGTTGGGGGTAAAGCTGTATATACCTGCCACCTTGCCTGCCCCTAATACAGGCTGATGGCAGCCCCACTATGGAGACAGTAAATTAAATAGTATGTATGAGTTTCCAGCCTGTAGCTAGAGATGTATGCTGGGTCCATTTAGCCCTGTGCTGTGGTAATGACCCCAGCAAAACCCCCCGCAAAACTAATCCCCCTCCGTCAATCCCGGATGGCCTCTTCTACATACGCCCGCAGTTTAGATTAATAAACTGTCTGCTTTAAATTGTGTGCGAGCACCACAATTCTAAATACCACATGGCATGTTTAGCCCAAGAGCCAGCTCTTGCCAAGACCTGTTCAGCTGCAAACAGGGGCTCAGAGGCCTGAAAACAATCCATACCCCTCCCTTCTCCAGCGTGTACAGCTCTGAGCCGGAAGCACACAATTCCCTAGGAGTCTTCCCCAGCCTCGAAAACCATGCCAAATTACCACTGACAGCCCAAAGAAAGCAATTTGGGGGAAGATGGAGCGGCCATTTATCCTTCATCTCTGACTGAACCCTAGGATGTGACCCGCATGCGGTCGCCATGCTGCACCTCCTCAGACAAGGGCCCTAGGAATCGAGGGGGTCTGGTCCCCGTTGCTGAAGTGCCAGGGCACCCTGATGCATCCAGAGTTCAGGAGCTGGAGGAAGGAGGAGGCCGCAAAGGGCCTGGGATGGGATCATCCCCAGCCGGGAGCCGCTTCACCTACCTAAGCCTGGTGGGTTGATAGCCCCAGCCAGAAAGATGTCTCCAACCCCAAGGAAGATGTGAGGAGAGAGAACAGTGTGTGGCCCCCAACAGTAACAAAGCTCCTCTCTGTCTCTGTCTCTCTTTCTCTCTAGGTTAGAAGCCCTGAGAGGCCCCGGCATTACACCTGGGGCGAGCGGAATAAAAAAAGGTCACTGGTGCTTTTTAAACATGGACCAAAAAGCAGTAAAATGTGTTTTGAAAAAAAAAAAAATCCTGGCATTAAATCATGACTTTTTGCCTGGCTCTTCGCCTCATTAAAAGTGGCCTTTTGGAAGGTAAAATTATCATTGTAAGCGATAAGATCTTTAAGAAAATAATTCACGGCTTCTTCACCCTTTAATATGATAGCCGCCACCGGCTAATTTTTTTCTTAATGGCAACGAGGCCATCAATCTTGTCTTAAGGGCCCCTCGCCCTCTCCTCCTCCCCCTCCCTCCCTCTCAGCCCCCTCCCTGTCCTCTCAGGCTCACTTCAACTTTCCACTTCCTACTTCTTTCTCACATGACCCGCTTCCCTAAAGCTGAGGTCAAGGCCAAGGAGAAGCTAGAGACTGTTGAGCTCTGGGGAGTTTATCTGGAAGTAGGTGAGCAGTGGTCAGTATGCCAGCCATGGCTGCAGGAATGCGTCCGTGCTTAAGACCTCCTGTGCAAACATTCTGACCTGTGGGTCGTGTGTGTGAGAGGCAGGTATGGAGGAACAGCGAGTCTGCCAGCAGCAGTCCTTGGAATACAAGCTCTTCTGGTGTCTCGTGTCTCAACTCTGTCACTCACACCCAGGTAGAGGCTGAACTAGGAGCCTGGTCATGACCTTGGTTACTTCACCATTAAACACCGTAGTCTGGGCCAAGCGAGGCCCATGTGGCTTCCTGCCTCCTCCAATCCACACCTGCCTGGTTTCTCCATCCCTTTATCTTACAGGCCTTGCCCAGGGCCTGCACCCTGCACCCCAGGCTAGGTGAGTTCTCTGTTCCTCCTCTCGCTGTCGGCTTTGGCTTACTGAGTTTTGAATGAGGGCGAATGGTCTACCCCCTCTCCTTTTAAAGGCCCAAGGGATGGTTGGCCAAAGTCATGATACTCGTCACCGGTTCCTTTTCCCAACATTACCCTCTCCGAGATCACCAGCGACTTTAGGCCTTTCAAATATATGGACTTCTTCACGCCGCTTTCCGTCCTGGGCTGCTGACCACAGACATTTGAAACTGTCTCTCCTCAGGGAACTGGGAGGGATGCTCCCCTGCGACCCACGGACTGCCTCACTTTATCTCCACCAGAAGTACAGGGGTCCCTGGGGTTTTTTCTTGGCATTTGCTCTTACCTCCTCCACACTCTCTTTTCACAAGGCTCAATGCCTGTCCTCACCGCCATGACACACACCAGGAGGGTAATGTGAGAACGTCAGAGACAGAGGGCAGCCCTAAGCAGGGGGATGAGGCTGGGTGTCCAGCAAGTGCCTCCTCTTCTCCATGACTCCATTCCCTCACAATCGTCACCTTCGGGGGGCTGCTCTTTACAGGGAGCTGTGCCAACGGGCTAAGGGGAGATACTTGCTCTTCATCTTCCTTCATCTCATGCATTCAAGTTTCAATCACAGCTTCTGTTCAGAGCGGCCAACCCTTTCCTCAGATGGACCCAGCATCTTCTCTGGTTCTTTATAATGTACACATACGCACACGCGCGCGCACACACACACACACACAGAGGGGTGGGGCATGCTCTGGCTTCTATCTGTATTGAATTTCTATACTTTCCTTCCCTGGCTACGGCTCACCTTCCTTAGAGGCCCCAGCCTCAGTGTCTGTGCTGCCCACACCCAGGGCCGCTTCTGACTCTCACCCATCTCCTAGCTAGAAAAAGAGAAACTCAGAAAATCTTTTACACAGATGGACTCTGCACCTCCACACACTCCAACACACCGAGGAGCCCGAAGCATCAGGCTGAGGTTCAAATGCTGGAGGCAGTTGGGAATGGGAGTGTGTGTGTGTGTGGGGGGGATGCCTTTCTTTCAGGAGGAGCCTCATGTAAGTAGGCCTAGTTTGGAATGGGCAGAGGGAAAACGTAATTGGCCACATACCTTGGGGGTGCCTGGAGCCATGGCATCCTTCAGAAGGGAATTTTTGCTGCCAAGAAAGAAGAGAACAGGGTGAGCATTCCACTTGGTGGCCAGGTCATACAAATGAGAGTAGATTAGCAAAATAATCTCGAGAGAAAAGGCATAGCAAGTATGGTGTAGTCCAGCCAGCTCTGCCAAGTCCACCCACTACCTTCAACCCAATGGCCTAGGACCTAGTATCACAGCTTCTGCCAGGTGCCAAGGACCATGCTGGCCCCTGGGAGGGGCCCCAGGCCCCAGACAGAGCATCGGAAGAAAGGGGATTTACCTTTATTGGCCTGGAAGATTTCTGTCTGTCCTAGAGGCTCCTTCCCCCCTCACTCCCCGTTCTTAGTCTGCTCTAGTTCCCATGGGATTGGGGTGACGGGGTTGACATGACTCTTGTCAATTCTTCCTCCAACATGCTGCAAACTGTGTTAGGCTAGGAATGATCTCCCCCTGATTCAATTTGTCAGCCCCAGGCCCTCCGGCATCGGGCGGCAGGCAGGCAGGCAGGAGCTGGGCCCTGAAATATGGTGGGCAGTTCAGAGCAGGAGGGGGCTGGGGTGGGAGGTGATGGATGGGTTGTGGGGGAGGCAAGGCTGTGTTTAATAACAAAATTGGTATGCAAGGCCACATCCCACGCTAAGCATGAGTGATCCAGAGCCACAGAGTATTACAAATCCCGCTAAACAGATGCTGACAATGGAACAAGACGTATCAAATCAGATCCACTTCAGAAACATTAATATCCCTGTTCCTGTCCCTTCCTGCCTGCTGCCCCCACTATCCTGCCACATCTGTGCTCACACATGGGTGCATGTGAACGCATGCATGCCACGTGCACACACACAAACACATGCATACAGAGGGGTTGTTATATGTGCACAGAGGCAGACATAGCCCATTTTTGTAGGCTTTCCACATAGACACACATAGAAGGTAGACATGTAGTGTACATCCACAGACACAGCCAGAAAGCATGAAAGGACACATGTACAGAAAGCAGAATACATGGAACACATGTGGTCTTAGTGAGTATACACATAAGAACACCTGAAGATGTGCTCAGGCACCCATTAGGCCAAACAGAGAAATGCATAATAATGTGCAAGCCAAAGCATAGGCAGAAATAGCTAAAGTAGTGACCTTCAGTGGAGTAAGGGATGTGTGCCCACCCAAGGGACGCTTGACAATGTCTGGGTATACATGAACATATACACATACGGACCTATCATGTGCTAGGCAGGTGCTCCACCACCGAGCTACATTCTAAGCCCCTAAGAGATAGTTTTGATTGATTTCTGATTGTTCAAACTTGGGTGTGGAAAGGGGGTTGCTACTGGCATCTAGTGGGTAGATGGTGTTTAACAACCTATACTATCCCAGTCAGCCCCCTCACAGAGAATTATCGGACCCAAAATGTCAATAGCTCTGAGGTTGAGAAGCCCTGGTCTCAAGGCAGATACACTGACTATCATTCACCAGCAGGCACACAGAAGGCAGACAGTCACACCCGGAGACTCAGACATGCATACAGATGCACAAGGCCACAGGGTCACTCCCAGAGACATGGCCATAAAGACAAATTCACAACAGCCATGCAGACTGACTGGAGAGCTGCTCACATACACAAGTCCACATAAACACATACAAAGATAGGGACACCTATAAGGCACTGACACATGCATACTTACAAATGTAGGTAGACACTTAGGGGAACACACATGCACATAGATGACAGCGCAGAGGCCGCCCGTCTCCACGGCAGGAGAAGGCTCATGTCTGAGTATCAGAACAGAGCTGTCCACCGTCCATTGACACAGCGGGCACAGCACAGGATAGGAAGAACTGCCAGTAAAGGCTCTATTGGATTTCAGCTTATTCATCAGCTGTCTGTGCCTGACCTGGAGTAGGCTCTGGGCATACTCGGGGAGGCTGAGCTGCTCTTGAGTAACTGGTTCACAACTTTTATCATTTCTTTTCTCTCTTTCCTTTTTTTTTTTTTTTTTTTTCGAGACAAGGTGTTTCTCTGTTGTAGCTCTGGCTGTCCTGGAACTCACTCTGTACACCAGGCTGGCCTCAAACTCAGAGATCCACCTGCCTCTGCCTCCAGGGTGCTGGGACTAAAGGGGAACACCGCTACCGTTCCTTTTATCATTTCTTAGCTTCTTTGTTCACTAAGTGAACATATGTGGCCATCACTGTTCTGCCCGTGAAGTGAGTGAGCTGTCTGCTCTACATGCTGTTGTCATATTGAGCTTGGGCTGGAACATAGCTGTTGCCTACTGAGGCTGTTTGAGGCAAGATCAGAGAATGAAGGAATGGAGAATTATAGTGTACCCACTGCACATGACGGAGATGGGCCCGTGTGTGTGTGATTTCACTGAGTTTCTGCCTAAACTTCATAGAGTTGACTTACCGACTGACACCTCTGTGGTCACACAGTCCGTGGAACACTTGGGATTTGAGTCTTGAATTATCTATGCTGCCTCTCTAAAGTTATGTAGGACTTAGACTTTAGTACAGAACACGAATTTCTTTTCTTCTCTGCTTCCTGCGCAACTTTGGGTAGGGTCTTGCTGGTCCTGGGCTTATCTACTCTACTGGTAAGTAGGATGAGGTCATCCAGGGTCAGGATGTCCAGTCTGTGCTTGGCAAGCCCATCCTTTCCATCTGTGTTAGGCAAAGCTCTTCCCTTTGCTTGCCCAGGGCCAGTTCAGCCTCAGACTACTGCCGTGGCTCTGAGCAGTACCCCCTGCTTCCCTTTCTTCTACCAAACCCCTCAACTCCAAGTTTTCTTGGTTTCCAGGAGACTGAGAGCCTGGTGAGTGGCTTGCCTTGGAGAAGAGAGGTCTAAGTCCTGAGCCTCAGGCAGCCTGGCTCCCGCCCAGCCCATCAGCTCTGCCTCCAGTCCCTCCCTGTTTCCACAGCCCGCCCCCAACAATTTCCTTCCTTGCTCAGTCACCCGCTGCCTAGTGATCCATGGGTTTTAAATTATAACTGGGACCCAGGAAACGCGTTCCTAAGTACAATATTCATGGGCTGGGCTGACACTTTTAATTAAGGTGATTTACACTGAATTATCCTTGGAAATAAAGAAATGGTGCACTGCCCGGGAATAAACCATCATCACCAGCCGCCTTTGTAAGTTACACTTCGTTTTAATCTATTTGGGGAATTGTTTATCTAGTTCATTACCCAACCAAACACCGAGGCCGGCCTTAAATAAGGCTTAAGTAGGGGTGGGGGCACTGCCATCTCTACACCCCGCCTCTCCTTCAGAGCTACCAGTCTGCCTTTAGTTTTTTTCTTTTTTTCATCCCTTTTAAAGTACTTCCCAGAGGGGCCTGTTTCCCAGCCCAGAGGCCAGCACCCACAGAGGAGCTCTTGAGCTCAGGCCCCACCAACCAAGCCTCGCACGGAGCCCTGCGAATGCTCCAAGCCCAAAGCTGTTTCTTAATGGGTAGAAACTCCTGCCTAGAGATCACAGAGGTGTCTCAGAGCCAGCCCTGTCACCTGCCCTGCCATCTTCAGCCCCCATCTCTGTCCTTGTCTGTCTCTCCGTACATGTACATCTAGCCTCTAGCCCAGCACCGTCCCAGAGGCATGTTGGCCTCAGCTTACCCAGAGCCCTACCTGTTGCTTCCTCCGTCTGTGGTCATTGCCTCTACCACCCACCCACCCATCCTAACCGGAATGTTTTCTTCTAGTCGGTACCCTAATTAAGTCCCTTGGCATCTCCTTCCCGCCTCCTTTAGTTCCCTCTTCTGCATCCCCCAGCCCTGGGGCAGCCTCATCAATTGTCCCCTGGCCTCCTGATTTGCCTCCCTGTTTCTGCCCACAGCCCACTCTCCATCCTGGCACAAGTCACATTAACATGTGGGATGTCTCCTCGAATGGGAGGCCCTCCTGACGCTGCCCTTGCCCCAACGTTGGTCTCTTTGTTCTAAATAGCCAAGTCCCTGTGTCTAAGGGAGCCCTTAAGAAGATTCTAGAGGGGAAAGATAGGATCGAGCGATGTGAAGGAGGCGCGTGGGTGTAACTTGGAAAAGTCTAGCGTTGAGCTGGTGAGGGCGTTGACTGCTCTTTCTGCGGAGCCTTGGTCGCTCATGGTACCCGGGAATGCTCATCTCTGGGAAGGTGGATCTTTCAGGGTGTGTGTGTGTGTGTGTGTGTGTGTACACTGAGCTGTGTGTGAATGGGGCGTGTGTACATGCATACATGTGGGTCAAGCCTGTGTTTGTGAAAACCAGCCTCCTTTGCTTCGGAGCCAGAAGGTCCTTGCTTCCTTGGTGAGCCCCCAGGTGTGTAGAGATAGAACAGGACCTGCTCTATGTTGTTGGGCAGTTGGAGGCAGAAGGCAGAAGAGATCCAACTGGAAAGTTCCCGAAGTAGAACCGCCTGAGAGGCTAGCCTGGTAGCAGCACCCACAGACTCAGGGTGTGCTACGCTGAGGGAGGGACAGAGAGGGCAAAGGAGGCTAAGACTGGGTGATAAGATGGAAAGGGGGCAGTTGAGAGAAGAGGGGAGGAGCCAGCGGAGGAAACAAAGGGAGGAAGCCAGAGGGCCGGAGAGCTGGGGGGGGGGGGGGAGCGCTTGGCCACAGATCATGAATAGGGGAGGCCCGATTTAGGCGCCTGCTTCCTGCGGGACTCAGTTTCCCCATCCGTGAACAGGTTCCATCTGTTCTGGATACCGACTGGTGGGGGAGAAGGAAGGTGGGTGGGGTGGATCTCAGGAGCTCGGGTGCTGGTCTTTCCCCAACCTCCTCGGCCCCTCCTCGAGCTGGCCCCAGAGCCAGCAGGGGGCGGGGCAAGGGCGGCCGGGCTGGGGACCCTCCGCCCGCGCTGCCCGTCAGCCCGGAGGGAGCTGACACGCTCCTTGGGAATTTATCACGCACCCAATTACAATGTTAATTGGCAAGTTCCTGAAATCAATTAATTCGCAAATTTTTTCCAATTAAAAATCCAGATAAATCACGAGGGCGGCGGCAGGGCCGGTCCAGCCCGCGGTCCGGTGGGCGCAGCGGCCGCGGGGAGGGCGCGCGGGGAGGGGCGGCGGGCGCGGCTGCCCTTGAACGCCTTTGCCGGCCGGTCCGACTGTCAGCGCGCCGGGCGCGGCGGGGCCGAGACAGATAAAACCATCGACCCGTCGCCGCCAGCGCTTCGGCTTTATCGATCCGACGGGAATTTCACTTGCTGTGCAGATCCCGCTGTCCGGCTGTCAGACACCCGGCGGGGAGGAGGGCGTGCCGGGGGGCGCAGGGCGTGCACGTGCCGGGGGCCGAGCGGGCATTCGGGGGTGCGGGGCCGCGCCTGGACGTGAGCCGCCAGCCGCGAGGCGTGGGTGCTCGGGGAAAGGCGGGTGATGAGGGGTTTACGCTGGGGTACCGAGTGGGGGCGGGGGGGTAGAGCAAGGAAGCAGCGAGGGATGCCTTGGGCGGGGCGGCCTTGGGAGTGGTCCTCGCTGAGGAGGCAGAGAGAGCTGTTTTCCAGGCTTCCCGGAAGGGGCTCTGCAGGTCTCTCTGTTTCCTGTTCTTGGTTGAGGACCCCTTCATTGCCGGGGGGGGGGGGGGGGGAATTACCCAAAATTCCTGGGACAGGCTGCAAGATGTTCGTTTCAGTCTCTGCCCCTGGTTGGTCAATCCCAGGTGGGGAGTGATGGGGGAAGGGCGGGGGTGGTGGGTGGGAAGAGTTCCGCCCTGGTGTCAAGACCGCTTGAGAACAAATCCTATCTTTACTGCTAAGTAGGCAAGCTTAGAGAAGTCACTTAACGTGTCTGGGCCTCGGTTTCCTCATCTGTAAAATGGGAGTAATATCTATAAGTCACACACCACAACCAGCAACAGACCGGCTACACATTCTGAAAGTGGTCCCATGAGGTTAGATTGCCTAGTGACAGTGTCGTTTGTATAAATACACTCTGGGATGCTCACATGACAGGAAATGTCCAAGGATGCATTTCTCGGAACCTATACCCATCATTAAGCAATGCACGACTGTATCACCCACCTCAGAGTGAAGAATAAATAAAGCTCTTCTTGTCAGATAGTGAATGTCGCACGAGGTTCATCATTATTACCGTAGTACAGCTTCTCTGGGGCTTTTAAAGTGTGCCCACAGAGTCTTCTGATACTTTTGTCTTGAAGAGCGATAGCTTTTAGAGTATAATTCTCCTCCCTTGGGCATGGGCTGGGCTTGGTGATCCACTTCCTCCCTTCCTCCCGTCTCTCCATCCACTCCTTCCTTCCTCTTCCCCTCTCAGCCTTCCCTTCTTCCTTTCTTGAGAAAAGGTCTCCCTCTATAGCCCAGACTGGCCTCAAATTCCTGTCTCTGGAATTACAGGTGTGCACCGCCACACCCAGCAACGACCCCGGGATAGAAGAGCCTACAGCAGAGAGCTAGTGTGTAGACTTTGGGGGGAAGTCTCTTTCTTGGATCACGTGCTTGTGGGGGGTCAGCTGCCTTCTTGGAAAGAAATTCAAGCAGCCTTTGGAGAAATGCTAAGGAGCTGAGGTTTCCTGCCGACAGCCCACGGAAGTGAGCCATCTTGGAAACATCCTGCAGTCCAGTCAGACCTTCTGATGACTGTAGCCTCAGGAGAGAATCGGAGCTGGTGGCCACAGCTCCCCGTGATCACATAGCTATGCTGCTCTGGAACTGATGACCCACAGAAACTGAGACATTTTTTTTTTTCATTGTGTGTGTGTGTGTGTATGTGTGTGTGTGTAGGTCAGAGGTCAACTTTGTGGAGTTAGTTGTCTCCCTCCACCTTCACCTGGGCACTGGGGTTGGACCTCAAGTCCTACAGCTTGTGTGGCAAAAACCTTCTCACTGATCCTGATAAATGTCTTAAGCCATACATTTGGGGGTAATTTGTAGCAGCCGACAGGTGACTAATACTTCTTCCTTCAAAATTTCTTCCTTAGGAAGCCCTCTTTGCTCTGTGTTGGGCTTGGTAACTCCCAGGGCTCTGGCTCCTCCCGGGTAGCAGCCTCTAGCCCTCAGGGTTTGCTTCCTCGCCTTCCCTCAATTCCTTTTGCTGTAAGCTCCCCAGGACGGTGGCCATTTGGGCTCCCTGCGCCTTGTGTCACTCAGGTCTAAAGACTTGGAGTAGAGTAGCATTCGAAGGTGTTCTCCATGTGGCACGTGGTGGCTTCTCTTTTTTAAATAATTCGATTTTATTTCATGCACATTGGTGCACATTGGTGTTTTGCCTGTATTTATGTCTGTGTGCGAGTGTTGGAGCCTCTGGAACTGGAGTTGCAGATAGTTGTGAGTTTCCATGTGGATCCTGGGAATTGAACCCAGGTCCCCTGGAAGAGCCAGTTCTAACCGGCTGAGCCATGGTGGTTTCCGAGGATGGTTGGAGCCCTGTCTCCATCTCATGTGATTTTTTTTTTTTTTTTAAATATGATCTTGCCGCTCCTCCCATCAAAAGGGAATACAGGTCCTCTCACCTTGAACCTGAATGGGTTCACAAGGCCTTGATCAATAGACACCGGAAGCAACATTAAATGACATCCAAGACTCAGTTCAGGAAGGTGATCCAGGCTGGGATGTGGCTCAGTGGTAGAGAAAGTCTCCGAGCTTGATCTTTAGCAGCACCTTCCCACCTCAGTGTTCCATGTTATCTGTTACAACATTTTGTTTTGGAGACCTAAGCTGCCATGTAAGAAGTCGCAGTACCTCAAGGCTACCAAGCCCAGGCCACATAGAGTAACCACGTACAAATGCTTTAGACTCAGCCCCATCTGCAGTTCTAGCCGACTGCCAGCATCCATCACTAGACATGTGAGTGAAGAACCTAGCCAGTTCCAGCTGCCAGCTGAGCATCCAACATCTGGAGCAGGCCCAGCCTACTCCACTGTGCCCTGCCTGAAACCCTGACCCCAAAGATTGTGGGAACAAAATGGAACAGCTGCTTCATACTGCTCAGATTAGACGTAACTAGTGACTTCTCTCATTTGCACCCCTGGATAATCTGGCTCCTCCCCAAGGGCCTCCAGAGGTTCAGCCCAGTCCTTCAGGCAAGGACAGAGGAGGGCTGGGGCGAGCTAGGGTGAGAACACACTTGAGCACACAAGTGTTACCTCTCAGTCCTGGGGAGTTACAGAAAAGGTGCTGCTTTCTCCCCTGAATAGCAGGACCTGGCTGGGCTTCTGGCAGAGCTGCCAGGTCCCGGACCTGATTATATCCCGCCCCAAGGCCCCACATGGCAGTTCTGGCTCCCAGTCCAGCTTCCCTTATTCTGAGGCTGGAGTCTGAGGGTTCACTTTCCTCCACCGTAACCCCCAACCCAATAAAGCAAGACAAGAAACGGCACTGAAAACACAGAACAGGGTCAGGAGCCCAGCTTCTGCCCAGAGGCCGGCATGAGACCCAGCAGCTAGCAGAGCGAGCTAGACCCCCAGCAGGCAGACTCCCCTGTACGTGGCTTACCTGGCAGGCAGTTGGGCCAGCTGCTCCAGTTCCTGCTCCATATGTTCCTGCAACTCGCTGGGCCTCAACAGGACTTGGCAGATGGGGCAGATCGGGGCCTGGCTGTCAAACAACGCTACTGCTTTCTTCTTACCTGGCCAGGGAAGAACAGACACTTATGAGCAGAGCTTGTCTCTAGAAAGAAATTCAGTGTCCCGGGCCTCCAGCCCAAGCCTACTGTTGCCTTTAGAGATTCGGGACCTAGGGAAAGGCTGAGATATACATTGGCAGCTTCAGAGGCCATGGCCATAAGCGATGCCTCCTCAGCTGGCTGCTCCTCTTGAAAATCTATCGGGACACAATCAATGCTCTGTGCAATCAAACCTTGATCACGCCATTTCACACGTGTGTAATCATGCCATCACCCAGAATGTTGAGTGCCCCTTGTCTCTGGCCTTTCCTCATTGCTTTCTATCCCCCAGATCTAGAGGAGGAGGAAAAGAGAGGGGGAAAGGAGAGATCCTTCCTGCAGTCATTCAACAAACACTCCCTCATTTTTTCTGACTCAGGGCCCAGTGCAAGGCAATGGGGGGTGGGGGGAACCCAGCATGGACTCCTTTTCTCTCCTCTCTCTGCTTTCCCCCAAGGTTCTGTCTCCAGAGTCTGCTCTCGTCACTCTGTGTGCTGGATGAGCTTGTTCGTCCCACGGTTGTAACTCCCACCTCCTCCCGTTGACTGCATGGACAGCAATACCTGAATGTCTCCTAAGGATTTAAAATTCAACTACTCAAGTTTTCGGTCCTCTACCTTATTAGTCCTCACAGGCCTGCTCCTCCTCCAGCTGTGGCCTGCCCTGGCAGGACACCGTCACTCACCTGGTCACTGTTCCAGAAACCACGGTCTTACTCTGCAGCCCCTTCCTTGGCCTACCCAACCCCCATTCGTTTAACTACCAAATCTTGTCCATTCTGCTACTTCTATAAAAATATTTATGAGCCTGGTGTGGGGGCGCACACCTTTAAACCCAGCACTTGGGAAGCAGAGGCAGGTGGATCTTTGAGTTCAAGGCCAGCCTGGTCTATATAAGATGAGTTTCAGGACAGCCAGGGCTACTACCCAGAGAAAGTCTGTCTCAAAAGAAACAATAAAAATATTCATGTATGCATGTGTGTGTTCACGTATGAGTGTGGGTATATGTGTACTGAAGTGTACTTGTGAAGGTTAGAGGACAAATAGACGAATTCTGCTTTTTGAGGCAAGGTCTTTCTTCTTCAAAAAAATTTTTACCTTTTCTTTATTATATTTTATACATTTTTATATGTATGAGTGTTTTCACATGTATGTATGTGTAACACAAGCATGCCAAGTGCCCATAAAGGCTGGAAGTGTGTCGGATCCCCTAGAACTGGAGTTAGAGAGGGTTTGCGAGCTGTGTGGGTGCTGGGAATTGAGCCTGGGTCCTTTGCAGGATCAGCACGTGTTCATCTCTCCAGCCCCAAGGGTCTCTCTTCTTGCCTTTGCTGCTGTGTTGTATATTCCAGGCTACATGGCTCTCAAGATCCCGGGTCATTCTCTTGTCTCTCCCTCCCACCTTGCTGTAGGAACATTGAGATTACAGATGTAAGCCGCTGCATTTGGCTTTTTACATGGGTTCCAGGGACTGAACTCAGAACATCAGGCTTGTACAGCAAGGACTTTTACCTACTGAGCCATATCCCTGGCCCTTCATATATATAATATGTAGTATTATATATTTTTGAAATTCACATTCACCCCATTCATATTTCACTACTTAAAAAAATGTTTTGAGATTTTTTATTTTCCCGAGACAGGGTTTCTCTGTTGTAACTCTAGCTATCCTGGAACTCACTCTGTGGACCAAGCTGGCCTCCAATTCACAGAGTTCCACCTGCCTCTGCCTCCTGAATGTTGGGATTAAAGGTGTGTGCCACCACTGCCCAGCTTATTTTTATTTTGTGTCTATCAGTGTTTTTCTGCACTATGTGTGTGCAGTTCACTCAGAGGCCAGAAGAGGGCACCAGTCACCCAGTGACTGGAATTTCAGATGGTTATGTGCTCCCGTGTGGGAGCTGGGAATTGAATTTTTCCATACTGGAGTTGTCGTTCCAGTCCCAATAGGGCTCATCACTTCTGCTGGATAACCTCACAGGTCTCTTGTCAATCTCTACTGATTCTGAATTTTCTCTTTCTAGAATGACCTTCAAAGCAGGTCTGATGGCTCAGGCCTGTAATCCCAGCAGTGAAGAGGTCAAGGCAGGAGGACTGCTGTAAGGTTAAGGCCAACCTGCACTACATAGTGAATTCCAGACCAGCCTGGGCTCCGGAGTGAAACCTTGTCTCAAAAAAACCAACGAACCAACCAACCAACCAACCAAACAACTTATTTCCAATACATGGGCTCATGGAAGGCTGGCTGGCAGCTTGAACTCTCTTTCCAGTCTGGCACTAATAGTGGCCAGAACAAACCATTCTAGGAAGGATCACTCTGGGTTGCCTTATTCACCCCCTTTGACTCTCGAGTCCCCTTTTTCCCTCATATCTAGTGCTCCCCAGTCTGTCACAGGCAGGGTGCTGAGAAACTCTGATCATTCGGAAATATTACCAGCTCTGACTGATAAGGCCATGAGTGTGGGAAAACATTTTTGTGTGTGGTGCTAGAGACAGAACCCAGGGCAAGTACTCTTCCAGTAAACCACATCCCGGCCCTGCAGAAAAGACTTCTTCAGCCCAAGTCTGTTTGTTCTTCCTTGCTCTTCCCCCTGGTGCCTGGAGAAGGACACTCTCAGGCTTCAGACAGACAGAGGCCATGTCAGTGATGGCCGAGGAACACAGGTGAGTAGGGTGGTCAGATTATATATAGACTGCCCCGTGAACTCTTCTTGAAAAAGAGCATAAAAATTACGTCCCAAATATTGCAAGGGATATATCGATACTAGATATCATTGATATTTCTAAAATCAAGTTTACCTGGATGTCTTATTTGCTAAATCTAGCAACCCTGCACCTGAGGGAGCTCGCAGGTCAGGCTGAGCGTGAGGCTACCTCCCTTGGACACAGGCTGAAGAGGATTACAGCTTCTTGGATGCCTGGATTGAGTCATCTACAGGCTCAAGGACAGAGCAATTCAGTGTGTGTGTATGTGTGTGTGTGTGTGTGTGTGTCTGGGGAGTGGGGAAAGAGAAGCCATAACCAAAGCCGTGATGCGAGTTGAGATATCAGTGTGCCGGGATGGGGCAGGAGGGACTCCAACCTGTGTGGCTAGGTGTGCACTACTGCCTTGGTAGATGTGCCCTGGGTGACAGCTAGGCAGTGCTGAGTAAAAGAGGCAGACACAGCCCTGCTCTGGGAGGCTTCTGATCTCAGCTCTGCCCCTCAGGTAACCTCAGAGGTGAGCTAGGGTGTAGGAATGCTCCAGGCTTCTGTCTTCTATGGATGGGGAAGTGAGGTTCAGAACTGGATAGGGACCTTGCATTTGGCTTTTGGTCTCAAGATTTCACTTATTTATCCAACACCCATTAATAAAGCAATTATTCCATTTCAGTATTATTCTAGAGAAAACTGGAACTCAGAGTTAAGTGAAACACAGCTTTGATCGCTAAGAGATCTCAAGTTGGTGGTAAAGCCGGTGGAGAAAGCTAGGTAGTGTGGATCAGGGCGGGGAGGAAGGCAGGAGTCATAATGAGCACGGCGAGAGGCCTGCAGGATCCGAGGGAGAGGGGATGGGTGTCCAGTGGGAAGCACAAAAAAGCAAGGGAACCAAGGTTGTCAAACGGATCACTGACTTAGATCTGCAGTGGGAGAACAGGATGGAGAAAGGAGGATCCAGGACATGTGGGGTAGAAATGTTTGGGGCTCAACCCTTCTGGGGCTGGGGTACCAGGTTCAGTTCTTTGGGCTTTCTGGCATTCAGATTCTGCCCCACATCTAGGGGTCAGAGGTCAGTGTTCTTACACACTTGTTCTCATTTTCTTGCCTTGCTGATGTGTGGTTCCTCAGCTTAGCCTGGGTTTCCTTACAGGGGGTTGGGGAGGCGGGGGCCGAGGGATCCATTCTTGGCTCTCAGCTTTGGGAAGAGCCCTGAAGGAATGAGCTGGGGTTAACTCGCAGCCTATGCCCTCTATCTCACCTTTATTTCTCAGGGGTTAGAGCGGCAGGTATCAGTGCGGCCATGTAACCCCCTCGCCTCCCCTCCCCCACTGTGTTCCCTATAATTTTATATTGAGACCTGTGGTCATGACGTGGATTTTACTGCACTAACGACATGGCCTGCCCAGGTTTAATGACAAAATCCATACTCTGGCCCTGGGCCTGCTCCTCGTTTGCATAATTCCCAGAATACAGCTCCCTGAAGCTTTTGACCTGGGCCATTACAGTGGCCATAAAACGGGCCATAAAACCACTGGGGATGGCCAAGAGGAGGGGCCTCTGGTCTTGCTGGGGTGGGAATGAAGCCTTCAACCCCCCAACCTGTCCTAGGTGCAAATGGAGTCATCACCCTCCAGCTCTTCCTTTCCACGGTTCCCAGAATCTGGGAATCCACTTCAGGCTGAGGCCTAAGGCCCCTGGACAGGCCTCAGGGGCTTGTTCATCTGACACAGGGTTCCCTTCTCCAACACTGCAGGCAATGTCACAGGTAGGTGGCTGGAGCCGCCAGAGGCAGACTGTAGGGCTGTGTGTGAGGGGGTACTGGCTCCTTGAGTAGTCCCCACTCCAGCCCTTTGACAGGTCACCCCAACAGTCAGTCGGGCAAGGCCTTTGGCCACAGGTGGGTCTAGTTTTCCAGTCCTATTTGAATCCTAGCACTCGTCTAGGAGGCCTGGCTTCCTGGGAGGTCAAGAGCCAGGCTGAGCAGCACAGTGGGGAGCCGCGGCGAACTCGAGGGGATGGGGACAGGGACCGGGCTGAGCTGTCAGTGCTAAAGATGATGAATGGGGGAGGTGAGGCGGGAGGCCCGGTGTTATCGGCAGTGGATGGCGGGCGCGAGCGATCCCCGCTTCTGCTAATCCCCGGGCGCTGCCTCGGCCCTTGCACTGATAACGAGGAAATGGGACTGACAACAATTTTTAGCTGAGAGATTCTTCACCAAAATGCCAGGCGGCCGGAGGTCTGACAGCGCCTGATTGAGTGTGTGAGTGTGTGTGGGGGGAACGCCCGCCGCCCCCCTCTCCTCCCATGCAAAGATGGATCGCTCATTCCGCCTCCCGTCCACATTCATTACTGCCTCCCTCCCCACCACCCCCGCCACAGTAGGGGCTGCCACCTCCACGTCTCTGCTTGCCATAGGTATCTCCCAAGCAGGGGAGGGCAGGCGGGGAAGCTGGCCTTCCTGACCCCAGCCTTACACAGGGCAACTGGACAGCGCCTGAGTCGGGCGGGTCCTACTGTGGAGGCTCCCTGGTTGTGTGATCTCCAGAGGGGCCCTGTCCCTTGCTTAGCCGCTAGACTAACTTTACTTCCAGACAGCAGAGGGGCTTCAGTGGAAGCTTCCAAGAAGGGTGTTGATTAGGTGGAGGAAAAAGGTTAAGCCAGAGGAGTATTCCTGAGCCCATTCTCCCAGCCTCGTGTCAAGCCCACTTAAGTAAGGGAGCGAGTAAGTGAGTGAGTGGGTGGGTGAGGGGGGTTAGGTCAGCCCTCTGCTGCCCTCCTCTGTTGGGAATTCTTGACCATTGAGAACAGCAGGGGCAGGCTACTCCTCCATCTTCCACTGGGAGGACCCGTGAGATCTGCACCGGGGCGGGGCTCATGGGGCCAGCACTGAGTCATTTACCTTGCTGCCCCTCTGGCCGGACCCTGTTTGTTTGTTTTTTCCAGTTCTGTAGCTAAGGGGTTCCATTCTCCCTCTCTATCTGCAAGAGCAGCAATTCCCATCTTTGCTCTGCACACCCGGAAAGGCTTGGACTTGTACTATGAAGCTGAGGCAGAAGGACTGGCATGGTCTAAATAGTGAATTCCAGGCCAGTCTGGGCTATTTAAAAAAAAGCATAGCTTTCCTGCCTAGGACAGAGAACATTAAATGAGGGTAAAGGTAATTTTAATTACAGATGACAATTAGGCAGGATCTTTTGTAGCCCAGGCTGGCTTCAAACTTATTTCATCTAGAGGATGACCTCGAACTTCTGCTCCTACTTATCTCCATCTTCTGAATGCCGGGATCACAGGCAACACCACCACAGTCAATTTGTGTGGTGCTGGGCAATCAAACCTAGGGCTTTGGGTAAGCTGGACAAGCACTCAGCTGACTAAGCCACATCCCGAGACTGGCTCACTGGTTAAGAGCACTGGCTCCTCTTCCAGAGGACCTGGGTTCAACTCTCAGCACCCACATGGCAGGTTGTAACTGTCTATAACTCCAGTTCCAGGGGATCTGACATCAATGCACATAAAATTGAATAAATTATTTTTAAAAAAGACTATACTCAGGCACATGTGTGTCCCGCCTTGTCTCTCCCTACTCCAACTCTCAAAGAAGGGCTTCTATTTTCTAGTGACTGAGACACAGGATAGAACAATGAGCAGACAGAGTTGCCTCTTATTAGCTGTGGTGAACTTGCGCAAATCCCTTGATCACTCCATGTGTGGAATGGGGATACTGTGTAACTTAGGACTTTTGTGAAGACACAATGAAGTCAGAGCTGTGTGCAAGCACAGAGTCATTCTTTATCTTTCTAGTAAGACATTGGCATGGGTTTGGTATTTGCGTCTTCATCTACCCTCTACCTGCACAGGGCCCTGGCCTGTCTTCCCGCTGTGACTGAGATGAGCTACCCTTCAGTAGCTGGCTGGCCAAGGCCCTTTAAGGCTGCTGTGGAATCCCTCCTGTCCACCCACACTCCTATACCTGTTTATTGGTTTATATATTAGGCTTTGTGAGGAGGGCAGTGAGTTCAGTTTGGGGGTGTATTTAGTTTGAAGAACTGTACAATGCTGATTGACAGGTGTAGAAGATGCTGATACTCAGATAAGAACCAGGGGTCATCAGTGTGGGCTCTGTGCCTAGAACAAGCTCTGGCCTAGGGTAAGCAGCGGAGAAACACCTGTCACACAGAGAGTAGAGACATCGTCTAGGGAGAGTACGCGCTCTCTGTGTCTGCAAGAGAGCCTCAGGTAACTCTAACAGGAAATTTAACTCAGTTAACTCTGAAGGAAGTTTAAGTCATCAAGGTCTTAGAAGTAAAGAGGCAGAATGAAAACAAGGAGGTGTGAAAAGTTCCACAGAGCAGGGACTGTCACCCACGCAGTGAAACGCGCGGAGAGGTCGAGACACCAGCCGCCAAGTGTCCTAGCTACTTGCCCTCCCCAGAGCACCCCATCTCCCTTTCCATCCAACCGTCCATCATGGACCCCAAGCCAGCTAATTACTGGTCCCCTCTGCTCCTCCCACTCTCCCCTTCCTCCTCCTCTTCTTTCTGGAAACCCCTTGATCGGTGCTTCTGCTGAGCATGGGACAGGAAGAGTTTGTGTGCTGACAGACGGCATTTTTTACCTTCAGTCAATATGAACAAGGCCCCAAGACTATGATTCCAAACATCTGGATTTCATCAATATGTGATCTGTCATCGTATATTGGCATTCCCCAGTCCCTGCGCCAGAGCAATGCGGCTGGTTTTATTAATACGTCAAATACATTATCCGTGTAATACACTTGTCTGGCTGGGGCCTCCCGCTGGGGCGGGGCGGCGGATTTGAATGTATGATGAATCGGTTTGCATTACATGTTCGTAAGTCATCATTTGTCAGGATTAATAGGCATCCCCGGTCGAGGAGGTGGGGGCAGGGCAGGCAGCCAGAGATGTGTACTTAGCTGTGGCCCATACTTATCTGCAGGTGTCCAAGGGTGCCCTGAAAACAGCTGTGCACCCACTTACCCATACCCCAGGGCAGCAGCTGGCACTCAAAGGACAGAGGTGACATTTTCAGCCATCCCAGTGTCACTTGGAACCAGATAAGCCTATTTGTCTCTGCTTTGGGTTTGCCAAACAACTAAAGAGATGTAGCAAGGGCCTTCTTCAGAAGCCAGCTATCTTTCACTCCTCCTCAGGACTCAGCCTACAAGTCCTTCCAGGGAGGCTTCCCTGACCGCCCCAGACCACATCGGTGCCTCCTCTGCGTTCCCAG
This sequence comes from Cricetomys ansorgei, assembly GCA_026225945.1. Lineage (NCBI taxonomy): Eukaryota > Metazoa > Chordata > Mammalia > Rodentia > Nesomyidae > Cricetomys > Cricetomys ansorgei. Next base: position 1,314,801 of record JAMJFZ010002837.1, on the reverse strand, counting down.
AGCCTCTTGTGTTGCGTCTTTCACCACACTTGTGCTGTTGCCCGCTATGTGCTACCATCTTCACACTGTGACTTTCTGGAGGGCAAAAAAAAATTAACATGTCCACTGCTATAGCCTCAGCCTCTAACCGAGGGCAGAGCGCCAAATAAAAATAATAGTGAGAGTAGAAATCGATACATATTCCTGAATTAACAAATAAAGGATTATTGACCTTGCCGAATCCCCAGCGATGCAGACATTGCCCTGGAGACCAGGGGCTTTCTCTGACTCTAGTCTGGTCTGCTCATTTTTTTGAATGCATGTTCTTTATCTAGTCTCCCTCTTCCCGTAAGGCGCGCATGGACCCCTCTGCACAGCACCATGCTCCCCACGTGACCTAGTTACCTGGGCCCAATACACAAGAATGACAGCTCAAGCTCACACACCCTTGCTGCCCTCCTCCTTCCTGCCTGCAGAAGCTCTGATTGGCATTCACTACCCATTCGATGTGGTCTCCTTTGAGCTCCACGCACAGGAGCCTGGCTGGTGTCCTGATTGTGATGGCTGCTAGTAACTGCATCTAGCAGCGGGGGAGTGGGGGTGGCGGGGCGGTGTGCACTGAGCCAGGCGAGACTCCTGGGTGGCCAAACATCTGCAGAGCTGCCAGGTGGAGGGCAGCCTGTGGAAAGGTTTAGCGTCAGACTTGGGCTCAAGCTGGAGCTAAATGCCAATTAAACTCGCTGAGTCCTGGTCATGGAACCCGAAGCCTTGGTTCCATGAGCCTTTGCTGTGCACCAGCTATCAGCTAATCTGTCTGGGGGCTTGGTGGTGCTTCAGGTCTCACAACTATCTCACACTCCTGACTGTGGCTGTTCAGATCATGACCACAGCCCCTCTCCTCTGTAGAACTACAATTCATTTCCCATTCTCCTTTAGCTAATAACTTCCAGATAGTTCTTGTATTCAGATGAACCATTGGTGGTTGTGGCAGGTAGATCCTCCTAAGTGGTCCCTAGGTTAGGCTTTGCAAACGGCAGTAAAGAGTGGGGTTCAGGGAACCATTCATCTATGAATAATGCACACATACCATCTCAGATGTCTGGACTGACACGTGTTTCCACAAGAGTGGGGCGCGCACACACACACACACACACACACACACCTAACCACATATTCCAGTGCAGCCGGAGTACCCCTGATCATTCCCCAGGGTGTGCACCAGTGCCTTCCTTGTCACAGAGCCCAAATGCTAAGACGGTACTGTTTCAAGAAACAAAACTTCAAGTATGCTTTACCCACTGGTGGCTCTGGCTATGGGCTTATAAAAATAAAATGGGAGCCTCCACAGCTGTGGGCCATAAATCCTGAATGGTCGAGGGAGGCAGCGTCACCTGAGTTCTAGGCAGGTGGGTGGAGTGTCGGGCAATGATGACAAGTGCCCGCGGGTCTGGACCCACGGTGGGCCAGGTGCTTAGCCTCGGGCATTGCCTGCTGGCCCAGCCCAGGGCCGGCTGCTTCTCACAGAACTGTGCAGTCAAAAGAGGCAGAGCCCTAGGGAGAAAGCAAGGACTCGGCTCAGGGGAGGGAGATAGAGGAAGAGAAGGCCGAGGTAGGGAGAGGGAGCAAGGCGGCCACGCGCTGCTGAGGCTGAGGGGAGCCCTCGCATCTGGAGATCAATTAGCATCAATTACTGACTTCATTTAATTGTCGTCCAAGATGAATTTGTCATTTTTAGCTGGGAATTAATGGGAGACCTTCACCTCTCCCTGGCAGCAGCAGAGGAGGCAACAGCGGTCACCTCAGCCTCCTAGGCACTCAGCAGCCAGCTTAGGGCAGGGGCAGGCAGCTAGTGGGACTTCTGTTTCTTTGGCTAGCTCTAGCCTGGCCTGCTAGAGCCCAGGGCCAAGGTGGAGGCCGTAGGTCCTGGGTAGCTGTCTTTTGCTGCCTCTGGCTTCAGCTAGAAATTAATTTGCTGGGCTGAGCATGTTTACCTTTTCCCAGCAAAGGCGAGTCGGTAAACAGCAGCCCCGGCGGCTGAAATTGAATTGATAACTGCATCAACGTGCCAGATAACGCCTAAAATAATACGCCGATAAGGAAATTCGATTTGATTTGCTGCTGCGCATCAGATTGGCCCCATCTGTAGCTGCCTGTAATCATTTTCAATTGCGTTGGGAAACCTTATTTGTCCTTAAATATTTCTGTCATTTTTCATTGCTGGCGACAGATCCTAAGGCAGGTGGCAGGGGTGCACTGCTTCTGTGGGCGCAGGGCGGTGGCCCAAGGAGGAGGGGTGGTAGGACCAGGAGGGAAGGAGGCAGGGAGCAGGCAGCCGGGCGGTGACAGCTGTTCCTCCAATCAATCACGCTGTCGACAGGGAGGGACGACTGGCTGGCAGAAATTGAGTTTGCCTCACAGGGGACGATTGAGCAAATTAATAGCCCATTAGCCAAGCAGTGACCTGAGAAATGAAGGTGCAGGGGTTCCTGCTCACTCAGGCCGGCTGGGGTGGGGCAGGGCAGGGAAGGGTCCAGGGAGGGATGGGCAGGGAGGGAGAGATGGAGGGATGGACGAGATAGAGAACATGTGTGTGGTCTGATGGGGAGTAGATGATGCAGGAGGAAAAGCATCAAGACTGGAGGTGCAGAGTTTTCCAGGAGTGAGGCCTGGGCCCGAGGGGGAGGTAACGCTGGCTGAGTTCTCCACCACCTTCTCCTGAGGACCACGCCCGCAAAGTCCTCGTTACTCTCAGTTCTGGAGAATCCCCTTGCTTCCTCTCCTGGAGGCTCTAGAAGACTGGCTATTCCTGGGATCACCATTTCTGTGCAGACCTCCCCAGGGCAGGCTCTCTCTCTCCTGCCTCCATGTTCCCAAGCCTGGAGGCGGGGCCAGTGTCTTTCCATCCACTGCTTCTCCCTGTGGGCTCTTGGAGGGTGGGGTCAAGTGCCACTGTGCATCTCTCCTTACCCACCATTCTCTACTTCCACCGAGGACTTTGATGTGTGTCTAAGCCCACCACTGCCCTGACCACGGTGCCTCTGTTGTTTTCCTTCCCGGAAGGACGTAACTTGCTTGGTGATGGGACTACCAACCTCATGGCATACTCCTGGCCCTGTGCCCACCATACTTTGGTCCTCTCTAGCTGTCTCTAACTCCTATAACTATGGATGCTTGCCTGACCACACAACGCATCCTTCAATACCCTCTGGCCAACACGCTCAACTTCTTCGCAGTCCAACTGCCCTCCGTTTGGTCTCAGACATATGGACGGCCAGGCACAGCTGGGAAATGACAAAACCATGCAGATACGTGCCAATAAAAATTCCGTTCCCACTCTCAGCACTACTAAACAATCCTTTTACATCCTTAGTCAGCTGTCTTCCCTTCCCCACAGAGACAATTTAATAATATTTTACCACTCGGAGCCGCGTCTCCTTCTGCTCCTCCTTCCTGTGGCTTTGCTTCACACTTGAGTCAGGAATCAGGAGTTCCTGGACGGGAGTTCCCTGAACCCATCTCAACTCTCCTCCTTCTCCCTCCCGTTTCATACTATTTCAACCCCTCCTCTCGGGGCTTGGAATCCTACTCCTGCCTGTTTTGTGTCAGCCCCCCTCTCTTCTGCGTCCTTTGCTTCTCTCCAAAGCAGGACCTACCGTTCCAGTGGCTCCCACAGTACAGTCATACCAACAACCCACCTGTCTCCTCCTGGAATGAGTGTCCTTTCCTTATCTCCCTGTCTCACCAGACACTTCAAAGACTTGCTTGCTGTTTATACTCTGTTAGTCACATCTTTGTGTGTATGTGCGTGCACGTGTGCATGTGGAGGTCAGAGGTCAACCTCAGGTGTCATTGCTTGGGAGCCAACCACCTTGGGTTCTTTTGTTTGCTTTAAGATAGACTCTCACTATGTAGCCCTGGCTGTCTGGAACTCATATAGACCAGGCTGGCCTTACACTCCGGAGCTGCCTGCCTCTGCCTCCTGGGTGCTAGGACTAAAGGTGTGCATCACCAGGCACAGCCCTCCACCTTGTTCCTTGAGACAGGCTGGGCTGGTTTGGCTGGCCATCAAGCCCTAGAGATCTGCCTTCTCAGTGCTGAATACAAGCATGCACTACCACATTCCACTTTTTCTTTTCTCCCTCCCCCTCCTTTTTTTTTTTTTTTTTTTTTTTTTCTTTCAAGAAAAGTTTTCTCTATGTAGCCTAGGCTATTCTGGAACTCACTCTGTAGACCAGGCTGGCCTCGAACTCACAGAGATCCACCTGTCTCTGCCTTCTGAGTGCTGGGATTAAAGGTGTGTGCCACCACCATCTGGCTCCCATTCCACTTTCTTGATGTGGGTTCTCAGGCTGAACTCAGACACTCAAGGGCTTTGCTGACAGCTGTCTCCTCGGGTCCCCTAGCCAATTCTTAACTCACTACGTCAATTCATCATTATGGAAACTGTTCTCAATCATCAATGATCACCATCTGTCAAATCTAAGGGATACTCCAGGTAATTCATCTGTTAATTCAGTAAATACACAGAAAGTCTTGCATTTATTAGATACTGTACCCAGCTTTAGCAGCACACCGTCTGCACCCTAATGGAGCGTGGCGTCTAATGAGGAAACAGATACTATCAAATATCCAAGAATGCTAAAAGAGCAATTGTGCCAAAGAGAGGCAAACAGTTCTATGGAGCCAATAACATGGACATTTCTATCGGCTAGGAAAATCCACACAGGTTTTCCGGAGGGACAGACACACATTGAGATGTGCTTAGCCCAGTAGGAGTTGAAGAGGACAGGGAAGCAATAATACCATATGCTTATTCTGTGCCCAGCGCTGCTCTGTAAATGAGGGAGCAGGGACTGACGAAGTTCTGTAAGTCGCCCAGAGTTCCCTGGTGAGCAGTTGTGTTGGACCTTCAGTCTGGAGCCTGTGCTCTCTGCCTCTCTACTGCCCCGCCTCTCACCAGTGACCTTGTCCCCAGTCACTCTCCCTACGAATGCTTGGTCCCTCCTCCGGTGGCATCCCCTCGGTTCCCACAGCTGATCCTCAACTACACAGAACCCTGAGATCTCTCCACTTCGATGTCCCACAGGCTCTTCCCACTCAACATGCCGGAGATGGACAAGTCTTCCCCTATCTCTGCCTTGCTCCTGATTTCTCTGTTTCGGCGTGTTCCACCATCCACAGCCTACCCTAAATCCACACGCTTGACACTTAGTCTTTCTTCAGGCTCCTGTTTCAGGCAAATGGCCTTCTTAGCTGTTTTGACCCTGTGAGGATCCATCAGAACACAACTCAGATCCCATTATCCAGCCGCTTAAGACCCTCCCTGGCCCCTAAAGCCCACAGAACTAATTCAGGACTTGTTATTGTTTAAATCCATCTGCAGCCTCACTGCCCCCTAACCCCCGCCATACTGTGTGCTATGGCTAGACAAAAGTTAGCTCTTCCTCTATTATTCTCACTGCCAATAATGGCCATGACACACACCCCTTTCTCTGTGGATGACTTGAAACTCTTATAAGACCATCCTCAGATGGCGCTGCTCCCTGGAAAGGCTCCCAGATACTTATTCTCTGTTTCTTTTCTTTTATTTGTTTTCTCTTTCTTTCTTCCTTCCCTTTTTTCTCCCCTTCCTCCCTCCCTTCCTTCCTTCCTTCCTTCCTTCCTTCCTTCCTTCCTTCCTTCCTTCCTTCCTATGAGTCAGGGTCTCACTTTGTAGCCCTGGCTGTCCTGAAACTCACTCTGTAGACCAGGGTGGCCTTGAACTCACAGAGATCGGCCTGCCTCTGCCTCCAGAGTGCTGGGATTAAAGGTGTGCGCCATTATGTCTGGCCTTTTTTGTGCCATGTCCTTCACCTCAGTTTTGTACACTACAGTATTGCAGTTGCATGTTTATCTACTTCTCTTCCTTACTCTGAGCTCTTTCGAGGGCAGGAGGATGTCTGGCTCATCCTGGTATCTTCAGGACCTGGCCTAGGGTTTGGTGTAGAGCACGCAGCAGTAAATGCTGAGTAATTCAATGGCCATGTTAACACGGGAGTATGCGAAGGGCATGTAGGCTAGTCTACGGAAAGAGGGGTGAGGATGAGAGGCGGGACCAGGTGAAAGATGGCCACCTGGGATCACGTTGAGAATTTCTTTTGCTCACATGAAGCTTTGTTCACAGTCAATAAGGGTGAAGTGTCCTGAGGGATTAAAAAAAAAATGGAGGCTCTCAAAAGACAGACTCTCCATAATTGTTCTTGCTTCCAAATCAAGTGTTCATGGACCTACTGGGAAACCAGAGGGCAGGGACTGCATGAACATAGCCAGACAGTAAAAGCTCATGCCTGGAAACACGGACCGGCAGATGTACATATCAGAAAAGACATCCCATGTGCCCCTGGCAACTTCCCCCATCAACAGAACCCTGTACAGGCCTGTGTGCTGGCCCACCACCCCACCCGGAACCCCTGGGCTGCGCTCTCGCTCAGCAATTTCCCTACCAAGAAAGCTCTAAGGGTTTCAATTACCGGCGCGTGGGATTTAGTGCCCTGGGCTTCTCTGACTGGAAGAGATTTATTTGAAGGTTTAGTGTCGTGGAGAATTCACGTCTTCACTCCCAGGAGCCCAGCTTCCGTCCCGAGCCCCTAAATCAGGAACCAAGATGGGCTATTGTCACTTACCGCATTAGCCTCGTTAGCGGACCAGGAGGGGTGATTAATAGCAATGCACACACAGCCATCCTGCTCATTGCTGCTCCTGCTGCTGCTCCCTGACCTGGGAGGGGGTGGGGAGCGGCTGAGCCTGCTCCAGGTTGACAGCCCCTTCCCCAGAACCAGGCAGGAAAGTCCACATCACCCTTCCAGGTCTGGGGATGGGGGCAGGTAAAGGTTAGCAAACCCCCTTTGAGACCTGACTCCTGTGACGGAGGACAGTGGAGGCAGAATGTTATGTAGGAGCAGGACAGGAATGTTTGTTCCATTTCCCAAACACCCTTTGGTGTTGTGGGCCAGTGACAATCTAAGAACTGAAGGTAACGCGCTGCGGGAGATCAACAGGACCCAGGAAAGGATCTACATGTGTGTAAGTGAGGGAAAGAGGTAGACACTGGGGTGTCAGGATATCAGTAAGAGAAAGAACGGTGGGAGAGGTAGAGAGGGAAGTGTGAATGGGGGGAGTGGGGGGGTACGAGAGACAGGCCTTTGAGTGTGAGCGGGAGAAAGTGGGAAGGAAGCTGTGTGCGGGATGCGGGTGCAGGACGGACATAGACTATTGCATGTGAAGACTGAGGGGTGTGGCTGGGAGAGGGGTGCACCATGAGAGAGGGGATGTGATGGAGGCTTCTGTGTGTGAGAGGGACACCAGAGGGAGAGAGAGAGAGAGAGAGAGGGAGAGAGGGAGAGAGGGAGAGAGGAGAGGGAAGGCAGAGGAAGGGTAGGTGTTTCTCTTCCCCTCTGACTCTTGGATTCTCCTCTCCCTTCCCCACGATCCTCTAAGTTTTTGGAATCAGGCTAACCTGGGCTTTCAGTTCTGGCTACTTTATACATGTATTTATTTATTCACTGAACAAATTGTTACTGAGCATCAAGGAGCTTCTCTATGCCCACACCTCATTTTTCTTGGCTATAGATGGGAGATAATAATGATATTGCCTAAGAGGACGGCGTGATTTATGAGAGCAGAGTTGGGGCCGAAGCACCCTAGCACAGCATACCAACGCAGGTCAAGAAACGGTAGCTACGGAGCCTGGGCTCATCTGTCAATCCTGTTTCCTTTCTCTTTTCTTGACTCTTTTCCCCTCCCTTTCTCAATCACAGTTGAACCACAGTATTAATTATTAGAACCAATTGACTGTTTAGACTCTGATGTTTTAACTAATCACCACTAATGGCGAGCACTGTGGGCAATCACATTCATTTAGTTCCCATGCAAACCTCTTCACGAAGCGAAGCAGGCTGGAGGGAGCGGATCCAGCGGTAGCTGAGATTTGGAAATGATAGGGGTGGTTTCTGCTGTCCAGAAATGAGTCCTCTCCCTGACAGCCATGGTGAACGAGGCCCCCCGGGAGCGGGTCAGCTGAGACTTGCTTCGGAAGGGTTCCTTCCTTACACCCTTTTAGCCCCTTGGCCACAGTGTCCCCTTTGACTTAGGATTCTGTCATGACCATGAGTGACGACCACCACCTTGGACTGGAAATATCCGACCTGTCATCCCCTGCCACGCTGCTTTTTAATCAGCGACTCCTCTAAAAGTTCACTTGCAGGGGAGAGGCATTTAGACGCTTGTCTAAATGGCAGCTCCTCATAGGGCATCAGTTGCTGCTGGCTGGAGGGCAGCACTGCACCCTGGCCATCTGGACACAGATTTGAGTGAAGACAGCAGATGAGCATGTGCCCAGTGCTGCTGAGTCTGGGCCAGGGCTGGGCTGGGGGTGTGTCCTATGCATTGTGTACCGAAGGAAACGCCTGCTAGCATGCCCAGCCTTCTTCACACCAAGGCCCCAGGTCCCAGCCTACTAACATCCCTTCTTTACGCTGAACCCAGTGTCACCCTGTACCTACTCCAGATTCACTGGGGAACCAGATCCGCAGAGCTTAGGAATGCCAGTTCAGGGTTCAAGCTAGGGAAGGTTGGACCATAAAGACCATGTGTCCTAGAGGAGGAGACCTAGATGGTCACGGCCAGTAGGTGTCGCTGTGGCTCCAGCACTGGGAGGGGGCATAAGGCAGGGGCCAAGGAGCAGGCCAAGGTTCTGTGGGTGCCCCTTGGCTTCTTGCCCCTGTCTCAGACCTGCCAGGAAAGCTTCCACCTAGGCCTTTCAAACTAAGTGTACTCCAGACACTAGGGGGTTTGTGAGAAGATGTAGATTTGATTCAGCAGTTCTGGAGTGTGGCCCAGGTGGCATTTCTAGGAAGCTCCTAGATGACGCCCATACTGCTGGCCACTGGCTGCCCTTTGAGTATCGAGGCCCTGAGTAGGCAGCTCACTAGTGGAGAAACCACAGGCTCTACTATCCTCCAAAGACAACCCTACCCTCAATCTTATTTTGCTAAATTAGGTTCCCAATTAGAGGCCCATGGTAGCTACGAGAATCTTTTTTTATTTTTTATTTTTGGGGGGTGGGGAGGGAGATGGACTTAGCTAGACCAACTTAAAGCAGGCAGTGTTGAGAGGCGCTCTGAACCGAAGTCTACCTCCAGTTCTTCGAGTCAACCAATCCCTACCTCCTAGTCCACCTAAACCCACATCCAACCCCAATTCTCCCAATTAGCTCCGGTCCCCAGTGGGTTCCCAATGTTTCTCTCCTTTCCCCTATCCTCCACAGAAGCCTTCCCTGTCCTCTGCTTCATCTCCTCTGCATGCCAGGGTCATCCGAGCAATGGGCAGTAGGGCCTGAGGCCACATGCCTGGGTCGGGTTCTTTTTGGACTCGGCACAGAGTCCAGCTATTGCTGCAGGCAGAGGAGACAGGCAGTCTGGCAATCTAGAGAACCGGCATGCTCCAGACCCTCCCGCTGGGTGAAAGGGGAATCTTCCTCCAAGTCTCTATGCTTTGTCCTGAGATGTAGGAGCCCTGGCTGCAAGGGAGGAGGGAGGCAGCATGGATCTGTGGGGAGGGGGCAGGTGAAGCACCATTGAGGGTTTCTCTCCAAACCCACATTTCTAGTTAGGGCCTTCCCCCTCCCCGTTCTTGCCCACTGTGTGTCCTCGCTTGTTGCTTGGTAGTAAAGAAGCAGATGCCTCCATGCTGACAGTCTACGCGGGCTTGCCATTTCCAAGACTGACATTCTGTGATTTTCTTTTTAAAGTGGGAATGCAATTGGATTGATTGACTGGTTAATTAGTTAGTTTGTAGGATAGTAATTGTAAGCAGGAGCAGTTTAGCCTTACTCTACCTGGAAGGCTACCTCTGTGACTGCATGCTTCAGACACAGGATACAGGAAACACACCCGCAATCTGCTGTTTTCAAGTGCACCGCCCCTTTTCTGTCCATAGGCTTGAGCCAGGTGTGGTGGCTAATGCCTGTAATCCCAGCACTTGGAAGGCTGAGGCAGAGATTAGCTGTGAGTCTGAATGACACAAAGACTTTTTCTACCCTCCTACCAAACTTCTACTTGGGAAAACTACCCTGCAGTTAGAAAACACCTCCACGTCTACGAAAAATCCCTATAGTTTCATGAGTCACCTTTTTACCCTCTTGAATCCCTTGGAAAAGTTACTTAATTTCTCTGCGTTTCATCTGTGAAGTGGGAGAGTCAAGCCCCTGCTTTACAGGGCTGGGTATAGAAAAACTTGAATAGTGTCAGGCGCTTTCAAGTTCTTTCATCGAGTGTTTGCTCTGATCACAATTCTTATTGTTAATATCTTTGGATATTTAGCATTTAGGTGAGTAAAGTTTCCTTTCATAGGAAGGGCAAAAAATCATTGTCCAAAGATCGCTAGTACCGAGGTTTGGTTCCCAGCACCCTCACGGTGGTTCACGGCTATCTGTAGCTCCAGTTCTATGGGATCTAATGACCTCTTCTGACCTCTGAGGGCACCAGGCACAACACGGTGCATATACACACATTCAGGTGAAACACTCATACACATAAAATTAAATATAGCTAAACTTTTTTTTTTTTTAATGAAACACTGGAGCTGCTGTCCTCTGGGGTTTTCGCTACTGTACTGAACACATAGCCAAAGACATCCTTATCGGGAGGCACAGGCCGACTGGACAGAAGGGGAGGTCTAATCTTCCTGTTTCTACCTTGTCTGGGGCACGAGAGGGAACAATGACAGGAGAGCTCCTTAGCTGAACCTAAGGTAAGAAGTGGGCCCCTGTGAGCTGGCGTCTGCTCTGCCCCGTGGAGGGCGACAAGATCAGCAGGACCGTCTCTGGAGGTGTTCTAGAGCTGTCTGAGAGGCAGCCCGGCAGCCTGGACGCCCTGCTAAAGGCCGCTATTTTCTAGCATTCCCTCCGTTTCCGTTCCTGCATTCTGTATTGATGCTCGGTCCTAGGCAGGGCAGAGCCCACCCTTAGTATCTATCGCTAGTCCTATCCGCGTCTCTGAGCAAGTCATCTGTCTCCATGACTATAGGAGCGTCTCCTCACCTAGAGGCGCAGGACAATACTGGCCTCCCTGGCAGTTTAGTGAATAGAGGGTACATGTCACCCAAAGCCCAGGACTTAGACATTATTGTCCTGTGAGAGAAATCAGGGAGCTGCTGTGGCCTGGGTGTGCAGGGTGACAGGGCTGACAATCTGCCTGGCCCGTCCTTATACATAGTGGTGGTCACTGGTCCACACCAGGACAACACGGGCTGATGTCACCGGGAAGGCAGCTGCATTGGGGGGGGGGGTGTTACTGGAAGTTGTATGCAAAGAGGGCCTGAGACAGAGGGGCGGGGGCGGCCAGGCACAGCATGTTACCAGCTGCACTATGGGCGGCTGGGTCACCAGCAACTCCCTCTGGGTGAAAGGCCTAGCTTCAGAAGCTTCCCTCACTCTGTGAGTTCTCAGTTCCCAGCTCTCACCACAGAGCACTGTGAGAAGGAAGCCGGGCTTCGGGGCAGAGCCTCCTGTCTGTTGCTCTGTGTCCTCTTTTCTCTCTCTTTTCTTTAAAACATTAAAAAAAAACTGAGCGTGCATGCATGCATGTGTGAGCTTGTGCGTGCATGCGTGTGTGTGTGTGTGTATGTGTGTGTCAGAGGACAACTTTCAGCAGCAGCTGATTCTCTCCTTACACTATATAGGTTCTGGGAATCAAATTTGGGCCCTGAGTCTTAGCAGCAAATGCACTTACCCACTGGGCCATCTGGCTGAGCCTTCCATTTTTTGTCATGACCCATTCCAAACTTCTGAAACACTCCAATGTTTGGGACCGTGCTTCTGGGGCTAGGAATGAGTGAGGGCCAGGACTTAGAGGCTCCCAGGCTGGGCCCACTGGGTACTACTGTGAGGCTGAAGAGAGAGCACTGAGCAGGAGGAAGAGGCCAGGGCTGAAACAGACAGAGCTTCCCAGAGGAGACAGAGCAGAGGCTGGGAAGGGGTGTGGGATGCTAGAGAAGAAAGGGTGGAGCAAAATCAAGGCTGAGAGGTGACCTGAGGGCAGTGGACACTAGTGGATAGACAGAGCGGAAGGTCCTATGGGAGGGTCACCGGGGCCTCCCCGGGCCTTTATTCAGTAGGCATTTCAGAGCCCAGAGGACATATGGCTCATGTTGTTGAGCTCCTGAAATGTTTAGACAGGAGACTGAGGCTTGTCATTGGAATAGTTCTTTGCAGAAACAACGTAATAGCTACATTTTTCACTGTACCCCAATATGCCAGGTACAAGTTCGGTGTGAAGCATGGCAGAGCCATCTGGGATTATCACTCCCATTTTACTGAGGAGAGAACAGAACCCAGACTCAGAGAAGACAAGCAAGGGGCCCTAAGTTCCACCCCTAGCAGGTGCACAGCTGGACCTGAAGGGTCCTGGCTCCTTATCAAAACCTCAGGTGTCGATGCCACTGCTGAGCTGGCTGGCCTGGGCTCTGACTGCTTCTTCCTCCAAACAGCTGGTCCCACTGAATCCTTTCAGGTCTCAAATGGATGGTTTTCTCTCACCTTTGAGCCTTCAATGAGATCTTGCCCTCTGCCTGGACAGCAAGCTTTCAGGGCTCAGCTTCTGGGTCCACGCTTCCAGAAGCAGCCTCTTCAAGCCTTTTCAGCTAGACAGTGTTCCCTGAAGCCTCGAGTCCTGCTTAATTGGAAATATGCTTATTTGGTTACTTTCACTAGGGCCTGGTACTGTGAGAGATGCCTTTGCACAGATGCATGGAGGGCTGAGCTGTCCTGGCCACCAGCCCTGGTGGTGACATCATTCACCAAGAGCCTCTTGAGTAAGGAGCACTGGAGGAGGACTGGGCCCAAGAACTGGAGCATGCAAGGAATGAAGTCAGCCAAGTTCAATATAAGACCTGACCTGAAGCAGGGAATGTTTAGGGCCCTGCATGGAAGGTTGGGGTGTGTGGGCACTGGAAAAATGTCAGCGGGTGGAGGCTACCTGGAGGACAGGTAGTGTAAGTTTCATGAAGAGACTACTATAAACTTAGGAAAGTGGGGGGGAGGGGCATGGTGGAGGCAAAGATGACAGCAGAAGGAACCAGGCTTTACCTAGCCTCTCCCTGTCCAGTGGGGGTCTAGGCTTCCTACCCTACCGATAGGCTTCCTGCAGGTGACTGCCTGGGAGCCTGTCCCTTCTAAGATGCTGAGATGAGCTGGTGCATCATGGACCATATCTGTGAATCCTAGCTTGTGGCGCCTGCTCCTTACGTAGCTCTGGTTTACCACAGAAAGTGTGTTCTCCAAAGGCCATTTCTGAGTCAGCACTTTTGCCTCAGAGCCCCACACTGGAGCCTCAGGGGGCCCTGTCCATCTTTGGCAGCACCTCTGTCTTGTATCTGGCTTTGCCTTAGACCAGCAGCCGTCCCACATTTCTCCAGTAGCTCTTTGTAGCTTCGTTTGCACCAGGACCCCACAGCCTACACACACCTTCTCCTTAGCCTTAAATCAGGAGGTAACTGCACCCATTTCCCTGCCCTGTACCCTTTGGACCAGGTGTGCCTTGAGTTCAGGGTTTTAGAATCACCTATTCCCAGAGAGATGTTTCCTAGGTAGTTCCCAGCCTAGATGTTGTTTGTAAGTATGTTAAGCTTAGCTATTAGAAAAGACAAAACATGAAACACTGGAAAGAGAGTTTGCGTTCCTGACTAAGCCTGTTACAGTGAAGGACAGGGGTAGCCAAGCTGGCCTTGAACCTGCTGCATAGCTGCAGATGAACTTGAACGTCTGTTCCTCCTGCCTCTGCCTCCTACTGCTGGGATTACAAGTGTACCAACATACCTTTTTGTTGTTGTTTTGTTTTGATGCCTGGCTGGCAAGGGAACTCAGGGCTTGTGCATCACACATAAGCCCTCTACCAACTGAGCCACACCACCAGCCTGGAAACAGTCATTATCCTGACCTAGGATTCTTGTGCTGTGTAAGTTAGGTTGAGGCAGATGTTATTCCACTTAGGAAGTGGATATTCTTGTCCTTAGTTCACAGAAAGGGACACTGGGGCTTGGGGAAGCTTGATGACCTGCATGTCAGCAGGGAGGCGGAGAGCCTGGGATTCAAATGAGTGTTCCCTTGAACTGCACTGCTCTATAGCTCCCTGGGGAGGTGCAGTTTGGAAAGTGCAAGTCTTATTTGAGAAACAGTTAAGGCTTCTCCTCCGACCAACAGTGTTTCCGATTCAGCCTGGGCCACCCAGTGGAACAGGGGGAGTCAGGAATAGCAGAAGGCATACCCAAAGCCAGGGGCTTCTCATGGGAAGGCACAGCCTCGTCCTGTGAAGCTGGAGAAGTTCTGGGGGAGGAGGCAGGCCGAGGGCACAGGAAAGCAATGGGGGTGGGGATGGATAGATGAGTGGGATGGGAAGGGAGGCCTGAGACCACAGGCCTTGAAAGTGGGCGGGTCACTAATCCTAGTACTGTACTGAGCCCCTTGGTGGGGGTGGGGATTGGCCATCTGCCACACTCCTCACACCTGGGCTGGAGCCCTGCTCATAGCCAGCCCCAGCTCCAGCCACCTCTGCCCCCTGGCCTAGCAGCAGGCCCAGCTGGCTCACCTTCTCAATCAATACCGTGCTCTTAATGGGCCCAGCCACCAGCACCAACCAGGGGCATTAAATGTTAATTATATCTATTTGGATTTGAAAAATTTTATTACTCGAGTTAATTATGGCTGGAGTCATAAAAAGGTTTCAGAGCAAAAGGGCTGCCTTATTGGGGCCACTTTCCCTAAGACAGATTGGAAAGGCAAGAAATAAAAGCATCAGGCTCAGAGGGCAGCCGCCCCACATCTGCCTAGTTCTGGAGTCTGGGCTCAGGACCTGCCTCCCACCCTCAACAAGAGAAATGCCTGAAACACCCCCACCCCACCCCGCCCTGTGCTGGCATCTAGAATACATGCAAGGCCTGTCTCAGAATGGCAAGGCCTCCTAGCCAAGAGATAAGGATTGCAGGATTAGCCCAGGCCTCCACTTGAAGTGGTCCAAAGGCTGAGACTACGTCCGGCTCAGCTCCACCTAGCCCTGCCTGATTGCTTCCTGCCAGCCCCTCTCTTGATTCATGGGCCTGACCTTGAGCTATAAAGTGCTCACTCTAGCGGGCATAGAGGCAGGATTTACAGCCTCGGGGTCAGCTGTAGGCAATGACACACACAATAGCTGACTCACAGGGTGCTCCATTCCCAGCCCACACATAACTCTTGCACACACAGGTACACACACACACACCACACACACACCTCGACAGAGGCAGAAATGCACGTTCATGCCCAGCAGCTATCGGATTAACGCACACAGTAAGGAGAGTGTCATTTGCAGAGCAAGTGCTGGGTCTTGATGCTTTACAAGCGTTTGTCTAATCCTCCGTGCTGATCCTGCGAGGTCAGCCGGAGTCAGCCGCGCTTGTTTTATAGAAGAGGGAGTGAATGAGAGCCTGGGCCGTTTGTTATTCCAACATCTGTGAGTACAAGAGGACCAGCTCTCTGAGAACTCTTGGGGCCCTGACCCTCGAGAGCCTCTCGCCTTGCTCTCCCTAAAGTGACCCTGCCCATTCTTTCCCTGAGGAGTTTTCTCCTCTCTCTTCAAAGTTGTGTGTAACTTTTCCTTCAAATGGCCAGCCCTTCCCTAGACTCGGCTGCTCTCTTCCCTCCTGGTCTCCTATGCGCTGCAGCAGGGGTCCGCGCCTGGCCTCTCCTTTCCCTGCCGCCTTCCTGCACAGAGCTCACTCGGGGGGCTGCTCTCATGCCCGCAGGTCTTCCTCAGCACCTCAGGAGGCTGTGCACGCTGTGGTCCCCTGCTGCCCATGACTGTGGCTTTCCCCGGTGCACCCTGGTCTGACCTGGTCCCGCCTTCGGTCAACATCAACGTTCCTGACACCTCGGTCTCTCTCTGCGCTTCGGTTCCTCTGACTCAAGGCAGTGCTCTTTGCTTTCAGAGAACTTCCCTTTTTAGCCCCTTAGACTTCAATGTTCTGCATGACCCCTAAACCTTCCTCTAGGTGAGTCTCTCTCCTGAACTCCCATCCTGGTTTGTCGAGCGCCCGATGGGCATATTCATTTTTATTTGCTACTGTTCCCTCAAATGAGACACTGAAGTTGGAATAATTATCTTTTCTTCAAAATGCCTTCCCAGATCTTATTTCTATCTACCAAAATAACCTCTCCCTCTCCCTTCCTCCTCATCCTCCTCCTCCTCCTCCTCCTCCTCCTCCTTCTTCTTCTTCTCTCTCTCTGTCTGGCCTTCCAAACGTAGAACCACTGATTAATATATTAAATGGGTATTTTTTAGTTTTTTAAAATGATTTGCCTATTTTTACTTTATCTGCATTGGTGTTTTGCCCGCATGTATATCTGTGTGAAGGGTTGGATCCCTTGGAGAAGGAGTCACAGACAGTTGTGAGCTGTCATGTGGGTGCTGGGTATTGAACCTGGGTCCTCTGGAGGAGCAGCCAGTGCTCTTAACCTCAGAGACATCTCTCCAGCCCTGAGATTTTTTTTCAGTTCTGAGGGGTCGAACCCATGGCCTCGTACACGCTAGCGCACGTTGTCCTACTTCCGAACTTCTAGTCCCAGTGACAACCATTTGCAAAGCCAAGGCACCAAGGAGGTGAGAGGCAGGCAGGACTGGGAAGCTATGTGGCGCCTCGGAGAGAGGCAGCTGTGGATCCCGCAGGTTTGCCTTTACAGCTGGCCCTGCGAGTCGTTTGTGTGACATCAGGCAAGCTGTGCGAAGTAAATGTCACCAGAGTTCTTGGTGGGTGCCTCCCCGTGTCCTAGCCTATCATTTCACCCTCACAGCGACTTGCGCAGTACCACAACTATCTCGTCTTAGAGAACAGAAAACCAGACAGAGAGAATAGAAAATTGGCTTAAGGTCACAGAGCTTACTCCATGGCAGAGCCAAGGTATGTGCCCCGGTGGACTGGCAGGGCATGCCTGTGGCCATCTGTCTGACATCAGGTTTTCCTCTTCTGCTCACCAGGGGGTTGCTGCCCGGGACGGCATGGGATGTTAGTGTGTAAAGGCTGTGGATAAGTAACTAAAACACCTCCGTTGGACTTGAGAGTTGGCAGTAGCTGCTGACCTTGGCAAGAGCGGAGGTCAAGGTACAGGTGGAATCTCCAGGAAAGCTTTGGTGGCTTCTAGAGTGAAAGGGAGAGAAGGGCCTCGGCAAGCGTCACAGGCACAGCCTGTCCCTGACCCTGGGGAGAGAGAAGAGAGTGGTGGCCTGCGGAAGCACAGAATGGGACTGCTATTAAAGA